>OY757265.1:8442599-8480682 GCA_963584085.1 Pyrausta aurata
CGCCGTGCGGCTCTCTGGACGGGGAAAGGTTATTTATCCCCTGCGCCAATTTTGATCTTTCGGCTCTGCGACTAGAAGCCTGATGCCGTTTCGATTTTTGAAACCTATGCTCTAATACCATGGGGCTCGCGAACGTTCTCTCGCTCGATACGTTCACTTCGCCGGCCTCCGCTTTCAGAATAGTGATCATCGGTTTGGAAGTCACCACTCTGGCTGCCACCTCTTCCTTTTCTGCTAGTTGTCTTAAAGATATCGTCGACGATGACGACGACGTGCCGGGGTATGCTGGTGGTGCTTTTACCGGACTCTGTGCATATGAGGACAGTGTTTGATGGTTGTATTCGTAAGGAGGTGGAGGTTTATCAGGAAAAGATGTTCGTGCACCTGGAGTATTGTCGATATCCAAAATATTTGGAAGAGATAAATTGAGGAGTTTTCTACTGTCTGTTCTTGTTGGAGGTGTCGGAGGGCGATCGAAAAACATGTTATTAGGATAGTTATCGTCTGAAGGTGCGGTGTCTTCGTGTCCTTGGATGTAACTGTCTCCACTAAAAGGCAGCGGTAATCTGACGTAATCAGAAACAGAGTCTAGAGTGTCGCTTACGGATTGACTCTTTGGATAAACCCCTCGGCCGACAATAAGATCGCTCAATTCACTAGCTGTGAGAAGATTGTGTTTATTATCCGTTGGATCGCTACCGTCACCATGAAAAGAGGTTGCACTTACGTTCGAGTTTGTGCGCTCTCTAAATACATTTTCACTTTCATTGTGTTCTTGATTTGGGAAATTTGTAGCACCATCCACACAATCAGAATTTGTTAAAGACTTTTGTAATCTCAGTGTGTTTGTTGAATGACTAGATCTTTCGGATTTATTTTTTAAAATAGAAGAAACACTATCGAAGTCAGCTAGATCATTGTCCTTAGAACACTTATAACTATCATATCGTGGCACACTGTAATCGGTTCTACTGTCTTCGGATAAAGTATCCATTTTTGATTGGGCTGTAAGCTCTGAACTGCCCATTGTATAAACTCCACTTGTTTCACTCGAAGCAGCCACAGTTACCGGTTGTCCTAATCCGTCATATAACGCCGATGCAGTGTCCTGGGTATATTCCACATCTATGCCCATGGTGCTGTTGTCACTGATCATGGAGTTTTGTGCCGTATGGCTGAACCCAAGTTCTAAACTGCTAGCGTTTGAAGTTCGGCTTAGTGTACTGAGACCGGCTCTGGCCATTATAACCGTGCTACATGAAGAAGAACACTGCGAGCCAGTACATTTTAACTTATTAGAGACTGGGCTATCGCTTTCTGTAATACTTTGATCAGGTAAAGAAGAGGTCTCTTCCAATTGATTTGATGGACTTTGATTTACTTCTGATGAGCTCGGAATAGTTTTAGTACTCGAAGAACTCTCATTTTCATTAATCTTTTTAATTCTTGCTTTTGATTTTTGCATTTGTAAAGATGACGTCTTACTTAGTGGTGGGTTTTCCTGGGACATGTGCCGAATAAAATATGAGTTTGAACAGTCCAATAAATGAGCAAACGCCAAGCTTTCCGTTGACGGAGCGGGTGGCGTATCAATCATAATTTCTAATTCATCTTCAGAATGTACTCTATCACTTACAATTCCCGAAGTTGTGTTTGAGCTAGTAGTTGATATTACTGATATTCTTTGTTCATTTTTACTTTGATTGTGTTGCAAATTTAATGTTTTTGAATACCCGTAACATGTTTTTCGTTCTTCTTCCTCTTTTCTAAAAACTTCGTTTAACTTTGGTGCGATCTTCATTGAAAATTGATGTGTTTCTTTACAAAGAGAAAATAAATATTTACACTTTTCTTCGCTTGAAGAGTACAATGTGATTTTTCCTTCTTCTGTTCTTATTTCGAACTTTTTTCGGTCGAAACTCAACTTTCCGATTGCACTCCATATGAAATCTGATAGCGGTCCATTGTCGGGGAGTATCTTTATGCCTTTTGCAGTAACAAGTAGCCATACCGTTCCTGGATCAGGTTCATTTTTTGTTTGTTTGAGTCGGTAGCGATGCGAGTTGATAGTATCAGGCAAGAGGCAGACTTCACGTATGAATCTGGTTTCTGCGTCTATTCTAGTGAGCCCCCTATGCTCTCTGTGACAAGCGCGCATAGCTGAAGCGACCCAGTCCCCCGTGAGAGATGATGGTGCATACTCTTCCACTTTAAAGTAATCACGATCTTCGTAGTCCTCGGCATCTCCGTGTTCGGCTTGTAATGCCAGACCAGTTAGTAGTAGAAGTATTTCGGCGGGTAGTGTGTCCCGCGCCTGCACGTTGCTCCTGAGTTGCAGAAAGTAAAGATGGCGCCCAATCTCGTCATGCAGGAGAAGTGGACTTTCGACGTGGAACTGAACCACCAAGTGTAGCTCGAGCAGTGGTTTTCCGTTCGCGTCCAAGCCCTGGAAATAAGACAGAAGTAAGTTACAAATAGCATGTTACATTGAACGATGATATAAAATGTCAAAATTCCTAAAGTCAAATCGAAGAAAAATGTTTCTTGAAACCATAGAAAGTAGTATAGTATAGAATGACAAACGCGGATTTTCAGCGTAACCAAAAAGTTACTTTACATGTGTGCGTTCAATAGTGATGTGTATCTTATGGTGGTCCAAGTTTTATCGACGAGGTTACGATAAATCATGTAAATTGAAACAAAAATAATTAAATTAATGCACTTTTAGTTACATAATACTTTTTATTTGATAAACAAGACAACCTCATTTTTGTTAAATTACGTATTTATTTATTTATGTATGAAGACTTGCTAGAAGCACTTATACACGTTCCAACATAGACCTTACCACAGCACAGCTTCGGGACAGTTGTGTGGGCCAGTGCTGAGAAGAAGCTGTGCAAGAATTACGGTTACCTAAAAAAATCAGTCAAAATATTTATCGATACTGATGACGTCATCATTTAGTCAAGCCCTAGTGTAAAGAAACGGTTTCTTATTTTACTGAAAATACCTGAATTAATCTATTGGAAACTTTGATATATGGCTGCAAATCACAAAGGAAGTCCTAAATTTACTGTACAATTTGGCATCGGAGTCGATTTCACTCACAAATTTTATAAAATTTGGAATTAAATTTTTTATCAATGATTCATATTTACTGCTGGAAATTATGATTTTCGGGATTGTATCCTCGGCGCACTTCACAGTTGCTGAAAGCACAAGTCATTTCATCTGAAATTGTTATACAAAACTTAAATTATAATTATATTCATTCATAATTTTTCAAAAATTCCAACGACGGAAACTTGACGTATCCACTAAATCCATTATTTCTTAGAAAACGGTCTCGCTGTCATAAGGTGTTTCGCTGTCAAATCCTATAGAATTTCCATAGAAAGTAGTATAGTATAGAATGACAAACGCGGATTTTCAGCGTAACCAAAAAGTTACTTTACATGTGTGCGTTCAATAGTGATGTGTATCTTATGGTGGTCCAAGTTTTATCGACGAGGTTACGATAAATCATGTAAATTGAAACAAAAATAACTAAATTAATGCACTTTTAATTACATAATACTTTTTATTTGATAAACAAGACAACCTCATTTTTGTTAAATTACATATTTATTTATTTATGTATGAAGACTTGCTAGAAGCACTTATACACGTTCCAACATAGACCTTACCACAGCACAGCTTCGGGCCAGTTGTGTGGGCCAGTGCTGAGAAGAAGCTGTGCAAGAATTACGGTTACCTAAAAAAATCAGTCAAAAAATTTATCGATACTGATGACGTCATCATTTAGTCAAGCCCTAGTGTAAAGAAACGGTTTCTTATTTTACTGAAAATACCTGAATTAATCTATTGGACACTTTAATATATAGCTGCAAATCACAAAGGAAGTCCTAAATTTACTGTACAATTTGGCATCGGAGTCGATTTCACTCACAAATTTAATAAAATTTGGAATTAAAAATTTTATCAATGTTTCATATTTACTGGTGGAAAGTATGATTTTCGGGATTGTATCCTCGGCGCACTTCACAGTTGCTGAAAGCACAAGTCATTTCATCTGAAATTGTTATACAAAACTTAAATTATAATTATATCCATTCATAATTTTTCAAAAATTCCAAAGACAGAAACTTGACGTATCCACTAAATCCATTATTTCTTAGAAAACGGTCTCGCTGTCATAAGGTCTTTCGCTGTCAAATCCTATAGAATTTCACTAAGTAGCACGCTCTTTTTAAAGCGAAGATTTTTTCTTTCTCTATGCTTGAAACTTACATGTGTATGAGACGATCTCCAACTTTTTGGCGCATATTTTGAAAGTTTGCTTTCTAAATCAACAAACAGATACTCTCCATCTGAAACAAATTACATTAGGTACTTTTAACGGATGTTGTAATGAGTAAGCAAGTATGTATGTAGGTAGGAAATTAATGAATAAGTATTTTAGAGATAAATCGTGTCTGTTTAACTAACGACTAGTTGATAACGTGGCCCAAGGGTAAAACAGCTTTATATTATTTGTATGACGCACGGGAAGTGTGCATGTGACATTGTTATGCACTGTTATTTTGAGATGGAAGCTGATTAGAATTTAACATAAACATAACATAGTTTGAGAATGCGGTTGACAGATTTTGTTTCCAGAACGTATTTATGATAATGTAAATGATGCGTACACAAAAAGCTCCAGCATTCCCATTTACCACTTTTATTGACGAACCACATCACCATACCAGTTGTATCAGTTGTATGGGATCCAACGACTATGAAAGTTACAGAGTTAATGCAGATATACTTACGTAACAAAACACATTACAACTTTCGACGCCCACATTTATTACTTATTTTGTAGAATAGCCCGTCTACAGGTCCATGCCCACCGTGCCGTAAGCTTGTGCAGTGGCCAGCGCTTTCAGCTCTTTGACCCTTGCTTTCCGTGCCGTAAGCTTGTGCAGTGGCCAGCGCTTTCAGCTCTTTGACCCTTGCTTTGGTTTCTACCACGAAGAGCAGAGACTGTGATTGCTCGGGCATGCATTGAAGTAACAACAGTAGATAGTACCTACCAATCCAAAGGTCTATTAAGCACAACTTTGCAGAATAGCCAATCCGAGGTCCATGACTATAATTCTGTGCAGCTGCGTCTGGGCAATAGCCAGCGCCTTCAGCTCTTTGACCCTTGCTTTGACTTTTACGACTGTGTATGCCTCGGAATGTATAACGAGAGCAGCCGTACTTTATCCAAAAACAATTTGCTACTTACTTTGCAGAATAGCCAATCCGAAGAGGTCCATATCGATCATGCCGTGTAGCTGTGCCTGTGCAGTGGCCAGCGCCTTCAGCTCTTTGACCCTCGCTTTGGCTTCTACCACGAAGTGCAGCGGCTGCGGCTGCCCGGGCATGCGAAGCGAGAGCAGCCGTGCGCCTGCGCCGAGCGCTCGCGCCTCCCCGCCGAGCGCCCCGCGAACCGAACATAGAGCGCGCATATCGCATCTCGATACCACTGTTACTCGCTCTGGAACAAGAAGATAATTGGATCAGCATGGGACGATGACAGCGAATGTTGGAAATGGAAAATATTTTATGATATAAATGAAAATTAAAAATGATACGAACAGACAGACATTGAGACATGTGATGAAGTAAGATGAGGGTTGTTTGACAAAAAAGAGTGACGGACGACTATGCATGTTTAATAAAATAATGTTTATGGCTCATCTATATGAAACAGACGTAGATGATTCAGTGACGTATCATTGGATATGGAAGACAAAAACATACTGCGCCGGCCTAAAATGAATTGGGAACAGAACAAGAAAATGATGAACAAAACCTAACGTACTTTTCTGATTGTTGACTCGACTCGTACAGTTTGTTTAGCATGAATTCCATGATGCGGTTTTTGAATCACATCCTCCATATCATTTGTTTTAGCTACTAAATTTAAATGTGAACCACTGTTTCGCTTGCAATAGATAGTTTGAATCTTCCCTGAGTGACCGATTGGTATACCATTTCTGCACATTTGTAAAGTTCAGTTCTCCTTATTGGCTGCAGATTTGAATGTTATGAATATCATTTAAAACTTTCTTAATCCAAACGATACAAGTTCTTATCATCTCATCACTTATCTATCAGGCATCATAAAACCATTCAGCGAATCTCCATTCAAATAGGTATCTAACTTACCCCAATTTTAGAATTTTTAAACTTTTGAAATTGTTTTTGCTATGCACATTGTCGAGCTCGGAACATTCAGTAAAGGGTACCTTTATCATAATATATTAGCATAGAACCTATGTATACGAACTGGCTTTTTTCTGATGAATGAATTTCCAAAAACGGTATTTCAATAGGTCTAGAAATGGGCCCTTGAAAATTCACGAATTAATTTGTTTTACGATTTCTGTACGTTTTACGAAATTCATGAAAAATATTGTAAAATACCTAAATAACCCAAGCAATTTTTTGCGTCGTGGAGTCCTAATCAAATATGAATAATGATGATGATGATTAGTACATTAAGAATATCACTTATTGCGAAATAATACACATTTTGAGCAAGAATAGGTGCACATATCCGCTGCAAGCATCCATCCATAACATTTTAACATTATATTCTTCCTATTGCCGGGATGCATGCACGCTGCATGCCCCAAGAATGTCGGATCTGCGCCATCTGTGCATTCCATTACCGTTTTTTGTACGCAATCGTCTTTTTGCTACCTGCTGCCTGCGCACATTGTTGCACTATTATTATATTTTGTACGCGTTCACTTTACTCGACTTTACCATTTACTCCAATGATTGATGTTTTAGCATGTTCATAATCATCGCAATAATGGTTAAAGTGTGTTTTAACATTACCATTTGAACCATTTCCGAACTAAATAACTCTTCATTGCACCGTTTCGCTAAATGAGCGCCGCACGAATATTTCCAATGGCGAGATAGGTAGGCACCTATTATAAAACGTTTATTGGAATGTAGAACCACAAGATCAGGTTCTAAAAAACTAGACGCGAATAAATTTCATCCCATCCGGTACCTCAGCGGCTCTTCAGCTCTTGATAGCCATAAGAACATGTTTTTTGTTTTAGTAAATGCGCGATAGTTTGTGATGGCGGTCAGGCAGCGGGGCGGGGGCAGACCGGTCGGCGCGGGCGCAGGGGGGAGAGGGGAGGCAGGCGCTACGTAAGCGCGGTAGCCGCGGCCGGCGACGCGAGGAATGCGGACGACCTTCACATGCCGAGCGCCCCTCCCCCACGCCAGCCGCATCTTGCGTCCTCGCATACCTAAAGGCCGACGTTGCCTCCGCTCCGACATCTCGCCACCACGTTTGACACTTACGAATCGTCAACGATAAGGGTCGGTAACTTGAACAGGGTCACTCATCCGCACCACCAATATCTGGTGCTGGTGTCCGGACGGCAACTGGTTTGGATGCAGATTACGTAAATCGATCCGAGATGTCAGGATCAGAATGCTATGTGCACAGTTCACAAAATATAAGTATAGATATATTGACGCCATCGAGGCTAGGCAGTCAATCATCAATAACTAGGCATTTTTAGGGTATAAAAGATTCTAACAATATACGGTAGGTACGATCGTATTATCAACCTAATTAATCTTTAGAATAATCAGCAATTTATCGGCTTACATGTTGAATTGTTGTTGGCTTTACAATGTTTACAATTTCACCCTTCTTTGTTTGACTTTTGTTTTTTTTACCGATATGGCAGAGGAAATGTCGACATTATTCATTGTGCTCAACCTCAGAATTCGGTCACTCAATTCTTATCAAAGAAACATTGCGACTGAACGAAGTTAGTAAGTGTATCATTTACATTCTTCTTTGCTCATTTCTACAGCTCTTCTAGCTTTTGAAACCTCAACTTTAAGAATATCATCAAGCTGTGCATCTCCAGACATCTCTTATTAACTTTTAAAATAAGATCAATGAATCAAATTGAATAACAGTTATATTCATAAGAAATCAGCGTTCAATGATGAAGGTTGTGAGGCTCAGACGTTTGAACAAGACCTATTGTGAGATGTTCATGACGTAGGATTGTATCTGAACTCTACTACCTCACAACTAGGGATTGCAAATATTCGCTAGTTTTGTTTTTCGAATATTCGAATATTTTTTCAGTGATATTCGAATATTATTCGAATATTATTCGAATATTCAGCCTCCCTTACAAGCCGGATTCCGAAAGGGCTGTATATTACCATAGTCCACATCCATACGCTTAGACAAATTATACATAAGTCCGAGAAGTACAATATGCCTCTATGCTTAGCGTTTGTGGACTATGAGAAGGCCTTTGATTCGATCGAAAATTGGGCGGTGCTCCGGTTTCTTCAGCGGTGCCCCGTGACACATAGACTATAGGTATAAAGAGGTTTTAAATTATCTCTATAATAACGTCACCGTATCGGCACGAGTACAGGAACGGAATAAGAGGGCGATTCCACTGCTAAGAGGTGGAAGCCAGGGAGACGTTATACTCCGAAACTGTTAACAGCGGCATTGGAAAACGCCTTCAAGCTCATGGAATTGAAAGAATACGGCATTAACGTCAATGGCAAATACATCACACATGTCCAGTTTGTTGATGATAGTCATTGAAGCAAAGACGCTGGACAAACTTGGCACTAAGCTCGAAGACCTTGACCGAGTCTCCCAACAAGTAAGTCTTAAAATGAATATGAAAAAGACGAAAATCATGTCGAGCTCACTTGTTGAACCCACTCCAGTATCTGTCGGGAACTAAATTCTCGAAGTTGTCGACGAGTACATCTACTTGGGACAGGTTTAATCCAATTATGTAGGTCCACCAACTTTGAGAAATAGGTCAATCGACGAATAGAACTCGGCTGGGTGTCTTCTTCTTCTACATTTACTTCATTTAAGAGCTATGCTCTTGTCGGTGAAGTTTTCTCCATTTATCTATATTCCAAGCCATCACCTTGACCTCTTGGTACGATTTATCGTCCAACTTTTCCTTTATTTGGGTCATATACGCTCTTCTAGGTCTTCTTCTTTTCCTTTTCCCTTTACACATTTCCTCTATGATGATCCTAATCAATCTATTGTGCCGTACTAAGTGTCCAAGCAACTTCTCTGTCCGGTTTTTAATTGTTTGAAGTATATTTCTTTCGTTAGATTTCTTTTCCATCCAGTTAATCCTCTCCATCATTCTCCAGCTCCACATCTCGAACGCTTCTATTCTTTCTCTGTCACGCTGAGTCATTGTCCACGTTTCACTACCGTACAGAGCGATGCTCCAGAATATCTTTATTAGCCTTTTTCGGATTGTCCACGATATACGGGATTTAAAAAAAAATGACATTAAAAGCTTTCTTTGCCATGGCTAGTCTAGTTTTATGTCTAATGCGCATCCGGAGTCGTCTGTTATTATGCTGCCACGATATTTAAGTTGATGTTGAGTTATTTAGTTTGATGGGTTCATATTTGGCAGCTCAGCTATGGAGATGTATGGGTTGTTGGGGGCGAACTTATCTGACCACAGCTGTTCTTTGGCCTTAGGTGGATCCACGCTAAGTGGCTCAGTGTTACGCATAAA
Organism: Pyrausta aurata; assembly: GCA_963584085.1. Classification (NCBI taxonomy): domain Eukaryota; kingdom Metazoa; phylum Arthropoda; class Insecta; order Lepidoptera; family Crambidae; genus Pyrausta; species Pyrausta aurata. The sequence continues at coordinate 8,452,211 of OY757265.1, forward strand.
GGTGCGGCGACTCTTTAGACGTGGGGGTGGCGGTATATGTCTATACAACGGGTGCCTGCTATCTTCTTCTTGCTTGCTTCTTCGCCGGGTCACAATCTCCCCTGGCCCATTTGGAAGGCGATGAATAGACTTCGTTCAGGTGTAGGCAGGTGCAATGAACTGAGGAAAAGGTGGGGTTTCACTGAGGACGACACGTGCGAGTGTGGCGCCTTACAATCTATGACACACTTAATGTCGTGCCCTACCTCTCCTGCCATCTGCACACAAGAGGACCTTTACAACGCCAACCAGAAGGCCATTGATGTTGCCACTTTTTGGGTGCAGAAAGTTTAATTGCCATTGACTCGAAAAGAAGAAGAAGATTTGGCAGCTCGGCTAGGCAGCATTCGGGAAATTGCGCAAGAGTGTCTTCTCGTCTCAATAGCCTCAGTGTCTGAAGACGAAAGTCTTCAACCAGTGTGTGTTACTGATCCGAAGCATGGTCTCTTACTATGGGCCTTATTAGGAAGCTCAAAATCACACAGCGAGCAATGGAGAGGGCCATCCTCGGTGTTTCTCTACGAGATCGAATCAGAAATGAGGAGATACGTAGAACTAGGGTAATGGACGCATAGCCCTGAGAATCAGTAAGCTCAAGAGGCAATGGGCAAGGCACATAGCGCGAAGAACTGATGGCCGTTGGGGCAGAAAAGTTCTAGTTCCAATCTAGAACTTTTCTTTTACCCTTCGACCAAAGACGCGGCGTAGGACACCGACAAAATGGACGACGATCAAACTGGATGCAGACCGCTTCTGATTGATCGCTGTGGAAAACCGTGGGGGCGGCCTATGTTCAACATTGGACGTTCTTTGGCTGATAATGATGATATTCGAATATTCGAATACATAACAATTTCATATTCGAATACTAATTTGGAATGCAAATTCGAATATTCGAATGCAACCTCTACTCACAACACAATATAGGTCTGGGCACACAGCCAGCGTGGCGGGACGTCGACGCGACGCCGGCGGAACGCCAGCGCTATGAGTCAGTCACACTGCAGGCGTGACCGTCCCGCTGGCGTCGCGCCTGCCGTTCCGCCCGCGGTGTGACGTGATTTCGCATTCTTAAATATGATATCAAGCGATTCAGACTTGGAAGCAGCTTTGCTCTTGTTTGCTTTAGCTCGAAAGAAAAAACAACGACTATGGGTGCATCAAGTGAACCAGAAGAGAAATCAGTATGGTGAATCTCTGACACATTTTATCAGACGTTCAGATAAATACAAAACTCCGTCCCGCCGAGCGCGACACGTCCACGCTCCGTCGTCTGTGTGACTACTCAATACGAACTCCGTATAACACAATGCTTGCCGTTCCGCTCACGCCGCGTTCGACGGGACGGTGGCCCGTCCCGCCGCGCTGTGTTTTGTATTCGCGCCCGGCGCGACGCCGACGTGACTCGCCAGTTACCGCCCCGCCGAGCGTGGCGGCGCTGTCTGTCATTTCTCCCATATTTCTATATTATACAACTCGTCTAACCCGTCGGCGTCGCGTCGCCGTCACTTCGCCGTCCCGCCACGCTGGCTGTGTGCCCAGACCTTATACCTGCACTATCACAACACCACTATGTGGGGTACCTAGATATTTAATAGACAAAATACTTTCTTTTAAATAAGCAACAGCTACTCGGCTAGTCCATTCATATTTTACGGGTATGAATGGTAAAGAACCGCAATTGGTGTTGTAGAATTTTGCTAACGTGTCATCGGTTTTCCTAAGGTTCTACAGCGATATACCACAAAATTTGTCAGTAATATTTTGTGGATATACCGCCGTTCCTCAAGAAATTTCTGTAAAATCACCGTAGATTTGAGTTGGTTTTTGCTTGAAAGCTTCAAGCAAAGATTATTATCGTCATTATCATCGGCCTCTATAAGTATATTTTTGATTGTGTCAACTACATAAAACATTTTAATTACAAGCATACTTGTTTTGGCATTTACATATACTTATTAAAACTTCTGTTAGTTTCATCTGTTTATCATCAGTCTAGATTTTGCTATCCAAAGGAATCTTATCATCTCTTGTAGAGGTACCTATTCTTTACGTTTTGTCGTCTAGAATTTAAGTTCATTCGAGTATCAGTCGATTGTTACCTCTTATACCGTCTTTTGGAGGCATTTCATAGAGTTGCTCCCAAATTCGTAACCTATATTCGATCGGCTTAGTTATTGTTATGGAATTTACTCTTGCAGTGTATTAAAACCTTTTCAGAGATGGTGTTTTCAGTGTAGCTCTAATCTAACAAAAGTGTCTAATCGCTTATCTGAGAGAATAGACGGCAGAAATATTGGTGGCCATCAGGCTGCTGGCTATAGTGCTAGTTGTAATGAATCATTTTAGTATTATCATCTCTTCAAGCAAGTTCTACTCAATATTTGCCCATAGTTTTGAAATAGCGCAGCCAAGACTGGTACATGCACATTCATAGCATATAATCTCTGGGGATTAGGTTCAACTTTTCATACATCATCCTTTTACTAATTTTAAAGCTTTCTACATTACATACCTACATAGATATACTACAATAAATAGTTCTCGTCGATCTAATTTGAAAAACTTGAAAAAAAAGCTTATGTAAAGTGGAAAGTTCATCGTTTGTCGTGTTGTGTTGGTTGAGCTGATTTCATCTTGTACTTACATTATTTTGTACGTTCTATGTACTTGTGTACTCATTTGCTTTTTATTTACTTTGCCATAGACAATTCCTACGTACATAATATTATCTATATGAACCACCTCATCTGTAAGTGTGCTAGTTATACTAAACTCTTCGGAGTCGGACAAATTCTTTTATGTGATGTTTCGACATCCGCCGCTGTTGAAATGAAACAGGAAGTTTTAAATAAGGGGATGTAATAAATTAATGAAACGTTAGGAACTTGTTACTTTCAACGAAATGAACGAGAATCGAAATACATTTTACGTACACTGAACGTTAGTCAGACTTATGTTATGGTTCACTTAAATTGGATCTTAGAATTGTTTAATTCGAAGATCAGTTTTCACCATCGGTAAGTAGTAGGTATGTTCTATATTTTATTTTATTAAATAAAAAATGATAATGCGATCCGACTCTTTTAGGAAGGAATTTGTCTCACCGTAAATACAACCAGTTTCGAAGCTGCTTTATTTGTAACAATACCAAAAACCTAATGATAGACTTGTCGTAATTTTGGGTAGGTAATTACTTTTGTTCTTTTATTTTACAGTGTGTGTTGTTCAAATCTCGACTCTAGCTGAATGTTATAAGAGCTTTAGTTGATAGTAGGATACCTACATAGCTAAGAGTATGCCTAAAGACGTCTAGCTCTGTTTAACTACACATATTTACTTACTTGGCGTGCTATCAGAGGAATGCGGTCGCTCGCGGTCGTAGCTGTTTATAATGTTATGTCAACTAATGTGTTAATGAATCATTTACTTTATCAATCACAGTGTACACAGGCATTCATGGGCGTTGTTAACTAGCTAGGTTTTCCTCAAACTCGTAAACATTCTATTTACTAAATAGAATTCAATGTAGGTACTGTTATCCTTTTAACACTGTGAAAAACAAAGTAATTTTTGCTTTCAACAAATATTGTGGTATTTTGGCTGAGTGGAAGCAAGTGGACCCCACGGAAGAGTAAAAAAAGTAGCGGTGGACCCCTAATTCAGTTAAAGTTAGCACGGAACCCTCAATGCGCGAGTCCGACTCGTTTTAATTTAGGATTAGCATTAAAAACATTGATTAAATAGTCATTTGAAGAATGTAAATATCTGTTTACTAACTGCCAAACTTTAATTTACTTCAGTTATTAAAAAACAAATTAATTACCTACGGATATTGTTGGGGTTACCTTTGTAATATGGGTTGGGTATATCTACTTACATACTTAAATGATTTTGTGATTACCATTTAGTGGTTCTATCTATATTGCATTTATGAACGACACTGTTGATGGAATTAAAGTTGAAGATGTTGTCAAACTAGTTTTAAGATCTGAATGATGATAGGATTTGATATGAGGATTTTAAGTTTCATTCGATTCATACGTTGTTTGTTATCTATAAAATTAACAACCACTGTTTTGAAGTTAAGAACTTAAGATATAATCGTAATAGTAACTATTGAACCAAAATCATCTGCCTTAATTATTTATTAGCTAGGAATTTAGTAATAAATACCTACTTAGCTCTACATCATCATCATCAATTCATCATCATCATTATCTGCCAAAGGACGTCCGTTCACTCCTCAACATAATCAGATTTAAGTTGTAACTAGGTACAAAATAGAGAAATAGAGCTGATTGCACCCAAATTATCTATCATCGTTTCTTGTTAGACTACCTTTTAATTGATTAATTAATCTGCCAGCATTATTACTTTACGAGACGAGCCCAGTGATATCATCGAGGTTTTACAATTCCTTAGCCATGCCTACCTGAGTGTAAGATACCTTAAAACTTCCTGCATACCTTCTTTTAATTACGTGTAGCTAAGGTACCATTCGTAAAGTCAGTTAATGGCGAGCGAGCGGTGCAAGTTATATATAAAGTTAATGATCTCCCATGACTTTTTTGCTTTAAAACTTGACAGCTTCAATCAGAATCACCAGGTTTGTTTAATTTAAGTAACCCCAATATCAATATCCTAATCCTACATAAGGCTTAGGCCCCAACATGTCCTGTATATCTATCAGTATGATGGAGCAATACTGAAGTATTCCACTGCTGCTCCTGGAAGTTATTGGTGGCGTGATGCAGCGGTATGCGCAGGCGCGAGCAAGTCGAGCTGCGGCATGGTGCGCCCGCGCTGCTGCCTGCTCTAGAGGAAGGGCGCGCAGGGTCAGCGGCCGCGGCGCGATCCGCGCGGGCGCACGGAATTCGAGCTATGCGTATAAAATGAAAGTGGCCGCATCGTGAAAGCGCGCGCTTCCAATGCGGCCGTCCTAAACGCCGTAGGTGTGCACCGAACTCACCATGAAAAGACAAATCCAAATCGGCAAATGTGATCACAAAATCCGTCAAACCGCATCCATTGGCACTTCACTTCACTAAAGGTTGCGCGATCTCGTCCGTGGTTACGGCGAGTGTCGTGCGCTGAGGCCGTGAGCGCGCAAGAACGACTGAGCGCGCGGCGGCTGCGGGCGCGTGGGTCGGGCTCGGCGAAGGCACGCGCGGGGCGCGGTGGAATGCGGCGAGATAGTGGCGCGGGTACCGGCCGCGGCTAGAGCCTCCTGCGCCTGCGCACGGCCCCGGTGCGCGACGGCGCGGCGCGTCGTGGACGGAATGCGCGCGGTCAACTTCTGCCCATTAAAATGAATACAATTTCCAAATGTTCGGCTCGGAGTGAGGCCCCGAACGGGCCCCGGTGACCTGCGGCTATTACTCCTTATCTTATGCTCACTTACTACGGTCGTAACTTAAGTAGTAGGGCATTTATGATATTTCATACAGTAAAGGATAACTAATAAACCGGATATCTATTCTCATAGAGATAATTCGGTCAGGTACCTAATGTTATGTTCAGTTTCCTACAAACCTAGTCTATCAAGCCAGGCACATTATCATTCATGACCTATCCTCAAAGCAAAAGACATAAACGCATTACACCTTGCTTTGCTACGAACTACTACGGAATTATTATTTTTATTTAATAAATTGAATAAAGTTATCAAGTATGTAAAGTAAAAAAGGCATATAAGTAATATGGTATCAAACTTTTATAAAAGTCATATTACATGTGGTTTTCATTTTAAATCGATACCTCCACCAGCACGCTTTCCGAAGAAAAAAGGCCAAGTGCGAGTCTGACTTGCGCACTGACTGAGGGTTACGTGCCAAGTAGAGATGCGCCGAGTAGCACTTTTGCCGAGTACCGAGTACCGAGTTTTACTCGGTTATTTTTTTTTCCAACCGAGTACTCGGCCGAGTAACTCGGTTCAATCAAATTCCTGTTTCGGGAGTGTAAACAAGTACAAACCAGGTTCACGCCAAACCAGAGCGCGATGATCCTAAAAGCCCCATTACTTTTTTTGTATTACAAAATCCACAGCATGATGATAACATAAAATATAGTCATGTAAGACTTACAGCTAATGACGGCTTTTACATTTTTATTAACAACATTTAAATAAGGTCGCTATTTCAAAGAAAATTTGCTAGCAAAAGACGATTCCTTTCGAGTGGTGGGCAGGGCCCCGAACAAGGTATTCAGAACTGGCACGCATAGCAAGAGTGTTATTATGAGCACCTGCAAGCACCATTTATAGCGACTGATTATTTTCGGAGGCTGGTAAAATCTACGAAGAAAAAAGGAATTGTCTGTTACTAGAACGTGCAGAGAGCATTGCATCACCACAACACAATGTAACTTTATAAAATTTCACATATTATTATTTTTATTACCGTTTTCCTCATTTTGTCTCTACTCATTCATTATCATTTCCCAAAGATTTCCCCAGTCATTTAGATGATTATCTACCTAAATATATTGCTTTACTTATACCGAGTATACTCGGCATTAAAACCGAGTTACTCGGCCGAGTACGAGTATCAAAAAACATGCCGAGTACGCCGAGTACCGAGTTTTAACCGAGTACTCGGCCCATCTCTAGTGCCAAGCCAACTTTAATTGTTCCGCCAATAAAAAAATAGCTTCGATTTTTATAGTGTTTGTATGAAGGACTAAGTTATATTTGCGGGTGTTGAAAATGTGCTTTATATCAAAAACTACCAGTTCTATCTTGACTCGATTACACCGACCTACCAAGGTTCAATTGTGTAATGCTAATCATAGAAAGTAGTATAGTATAGAATGACAAACGCGGATTTTCAGCGTAACCAAAAAGTTACTTTACATGTGTGCGTTCAATAGTGATGTGTATCTTATGGTGGTCCAAGTTTTATCGACGAGTTTACGATAAATCATGTAAATTGAAACAAAAATAATTAAATTAATGCACTTTTACTTACATAATACTTTTTATTTGATAAACAAGACAACCTCATTTTTGTTAAATTACATATTTATTTATTTATGTATGAAGACTTGCTAGAAGCACTTATACAATACACGTTCCAACATAGACCTTACCAAAGCACAGCTTCGGGCCAGTTGTGTGGGCCAGTGCTGAGTAGAAGCTGTGCAAGAATTACGGTTACCTAAAAAAATCAGTCAAAAAATTTATCGATACTGATGACGTCATCATTTAGTCAAGCCCTAGTGTAAAGAAACGGTTTCTTATTTTACTGAAAATATCTGAATTAATCTATTGGAAACTTTGATATATGGCTGCAAATCACAAAGGAAGTCCTAAATTTACTGTACAATTTGGCATCGGAGTCGATTTCACTCACAAATTTTATAAAATTTGGAATAAAAAATTTTATCAATGATTCATATTTACTGGTGGAAAGTATGATTTTCGGGATTGTATCCTCGGCGCACTTCACAGTCGCTGAAAGCACAAGTCATTTCATCTGAAATTGTTATACAAAACTTAAATTATAATTATATCCATTCATAATTTTTCAAAAATTCCAACGACGGAAACTTGACGTATCCACTAAATCCATTATTTCTTAGAAAACGGTATCGCTGTCATATGGTCTTTCGCTGTCAAATCCTATAGAATTTCCTTAGATTATGTATCCTGTAGATTTGACACATATTTAAAATTGACAAGTTAGAAAGTGATGGCTGTATACAAAAGTACTTAAGAGTGAGAGAGACGCAGATATTGTTTTTTGTCCTTATCACCGTTCATAGGTAAATTCGGCCTGCCACAATTTAAAAATAAGGGCAGACATTTGACGTCTATGCGAAAAATACAATAAAATTGCAAATTTAAAATAAATTTTGTGCAAGTGAAGTGTTTTGTGGATTACGGAGTGATTGTTTTACTTACTCAACATGGTAAATTGTTGTGTGCTTGGATGTAAAAGCCGTACTGAGCGTAAATATGAAAACATAACATTTCACACGTAAGTAAGCCTCATTTATATTGTTCCTATATGTTTTACCTGCATCGAAGTGCATTCATCTTAAATCCTATAAAAGAACATACATAATAGTGGAAAAAAGTAGTGAATTATCAATCGAATTGTAAAATATTTTTGTATTATTACCTGACCAAATATAAAAGGTCGTCTATGGCTCAACTCTGTGGGTTATGGCTATTACGGTAGCCATTTTGTTAGTATTTTAAATTTTGCTGGGTTATTGTTGCCTTTAGGGATACCACAATACAAAGGGTAAAAGTTCTCGATTTAAGGGTAATTTACAATCGACTAATTTTAAAAATCGTATATGTATTTTAATTGCTGGATGAACATTTCATGCGTTGTAGTGATCATTATTATTTGAACTAATTATGATTTGTGTTCATTTATATAGATTCCCAAAAGACGAGACGGTACTAAAGGTTTGGATTGCAGCGACTGGACGGCAAAACTGGCAGTCTACCAAGCACACTCGCATGTGTTCTATCCATTTGAAAACCGAATGCTTTCAGAAAAAGCAACGGATAACTTATTTGGCAAATATTTGAATGTACGCAACAAATTTATGTTGCGTATATATGTTATTATTTAATAAACTTACATCATTTAACGGCCCATAAAAGTTATTTGATGACTATTATATTTAAACTTTATTGCTCTGTAAGTTGTATAATTGGCGGACTTATTCTGTTCTATGACGTTAAAAATCCTATTTCCTTCTTAAACATTTTTTTTTGTACACAATTTTTGTTTTATCCCTATGTTAATATTTTTTTGTACAAATAAATAAAGATTTTGACTGTAAAATTAAGTATTTATTGTAATTAAGGTTATTAGTGTATTTATATGGGTGGGGAGTAAATTTTTATGAACATGGCCACCCCAAAATACGTAAGTACTTTATTTCTGTCTCATACGGGTGAACGCGGCTGTCAAGTCTATAATATACTTCGTCTAAGAGAATTTCACTAAGTAGCACGCTCTTTTTAAAGCGAAGATTTTTTATTTCTCTATGGTCAAATCCTATAGAATTTCACTAAGTAGCTCGCTCTTTTAAAGCGAAGATTTTTTTCTTTCTCTATGGAAAAAAGTGGCTGTGACATACAGACAGACTTGACGAAACTATAAGGTTTCCGTTTTTTGCCATTCGGCTGCGGAACCCTATAATTCAGGGGGAAAAACGATAGTACTAGAAAAACTCCGTAGAACTTATAATTAATAATACTATGTAATTGATTGAATATTTGCGTGCTATTTGTTAATGGCTAAATGGGCTGAACACAAAAAGTATTTTAAAACCTGTGTACCCCACTTAAAAGCAAATAAATAATTCTGATTCTGATTCTTCGAACATGACCCTTGGAACTCCCACCGTGTAGGTACTTTGTGCTGTAGAAGATCTGAGACCATTAGTGGGAACCTCGGAAGCGGAACTCGGCCTCAGGAACTCAGACGCAGATTTTGTACTGTACTGCGGTACTGTACAGCGCTGACCTTGCCTAGCCCGGTCAGCGCTCGGTCACTCAAGCCAGCCGACTATGTCGGAATTATCTGGTCATGGAACCTGGGTCACGGAACGGAGACCGAGGAACTCGCACAGTGGGTCTCCAGAACCTTCTGTTTAGCATCCAGGACCTGGTCTCGGAACCTTGGGCTCAGAACTTGGATATTTATTTAAGTTGAGGAAGGAAGTTCGGGAGACTAGACATAACAGGCAGTGGTTTGTGCATATTATTTTAAAAAAGTCGCGTTAAAAATGTCGTTTTGTAAATCACACTGCTCCGCCATAGGTCTCTTAGTTCTATAATAAACTTCGAAACTTTGTACATACTGTAGGTATCCATGTCAAGAGATGTATTGGCTTGGCGCTGATGTAGGAAGCGGTGATAAAGTTTTTAACATCCATACTTTGCCCAGCAGTGGGATGCTTACAGGCTAACTTTACTTTACTTTTTACTTATTAATATTAGTAAGATAACACTTAGATTTATTACTTTAATCAGTCAGGTATCAAACGAATGCCGAGAGTCGCATAACAATGGAATTTTTATTGTGTCTCGTTTACACATACTTGACGAGTTAAACTCAAATCACATAAATTATTATGCAATTTAAACACAGTGCGGCGGTCGAACAAACAATATTTCAACGTTCAATTCGTAGTTCGTTGGGTGGGGTGGTGGTATCCAACGAACTAAGAATTGAACGTTGAAATATTTTTGATATACCCTCAACATTTACATTATTTGTAAATAGCCTTGCAATGTTGCAAACAAAAATAATATAACTTTATATTGATATGTTCAAGTACTTACCTAGCTGTAGTGTAGTTTTGCAATAATATTCAAGATCATTTACCTACTTGTTTGTAAAAAAATATTTACGAGTCGTATCAAAGTAATAATCAAATTCGACTCCTAAATAACTCTTCTCCTTTGTTTACTTTAAAGGTTAAATTTTCTCCGCCGCCACAAAATGCCAATTGCTTGTAAATTTTTTTCGCGCGCTTCTATTCGCGCTTTTTAGGGTTCCGTAGCCGAATGGCAAAAAACGGAACCCTTATAGTTTCGTCAAGTCTGTCTGTCTGTCTGTCTGTCCGTCCGTATGTCACAGCCACTTTATTCGGAAACTATTAGCATCACATAGCTGAAACTTGGTAGGTAGATGTATTTTGTTCACCGCTTTCCGATTCAGATACAAAAAGTAAGAAAAATCAATATTTAAGGGGGGGCTCCCATACATGAAACTAAAATCTAAAATTTTTTTTTTACTCAAACCTATGCGTGTGGGGTGTCTATGGATAGGTCTTTTAAAATGATGTTGAGGTTTCTAAGACCATTTTTTCTAAAAGTGTAAGGTTTGAGATATAGACGCTTCCAAAGTGGTAAATTGGGCGTCCCCCCCCATCTAACTTTTGAACTAAGAAAGTCAAAATTTTGAAAAAAATATATGATGTAGATCTCAACAAAAACTTGCAACGAAAATTGGTTTGAAGGAGATCGAACCAGTAGTTTTTGAGATATTGCACATTTTTATCAACCGCAAATATAACTTTGTCTTTCATACAACTATGAAAAACAAAGTTATTTTTGCTGTCGCAATATATTGTGATGTTTTCGTTAAGTGAAAGTAAGTGGACCCTGAATTCAGTTAAGGGTGGCACGGAACCCTCAGTGCGCGGGTCCGACACGCACTTAACCGGTTTTTTTTTGGATTTTTGTTTCACTAGGAATAGGCTAAGGTCTAAGACCATGCTACCTCGTCATTAGTTAATATAATAAGTTGAGAGTTGTTGAGATAAACGGAATGAAGAGTAAAAAAAAACAGACTGAGTGACAGTTCTGACACTTCTGACGTTGACAGTGACAGCTGTGATAAGCCGAGGAGTGAGGATCAGGAATGAGGAATTGAGGAGCCGATTGATTTGCAATTTTTCGTGCAAGTAATTATTTGGATAAATTACAGTTTCTTTCTGTACTAAATTTAAAACAGCGTATAAATGTGCTAATCACTTTAAAAATGATTTTATCCAAGACTGCGATTTCGCTTTTGTGTTTCTTATTATTATTATCTATATTTATGGCAAATTTATTAAATATTATCGCAACGGATCACAATTTTTACATGGAAAACAAAAAAGAAGGCATTAATCATACAAATCGTCTAAGCATAAAGTATGGAAAAATAGACGCTTCATCTGACAACATAATTTGGTTCTTGCAGGTATGTAACTGTCCAGTAAACTTTGATATAAATGAGTGGTTGCAAGACAAAGATCATTGATCCTGTGTTATGATTTGTTGCCTCATGCTTATCACATACTTAAGTGCTGAAAATGTTGTATGTATGATGATGAAATTCATATCTGATAGTTTTAAAAATGTATGATTTATTTATTTACAGATTTCTGATATCCATATCAGTATTTTCCGTGATCCAGGAAGAATATCTCAGTTCCAGCAATTTTGTGATAGCACAGTTAGGAGGATAAAGCCCTCATTGGTTCTGGCTACTGGAGACTTGACAGATGCCAAAGCAAAAGATAATTTGGGTAGCTCTCAGGTGAAAAAAGAATGGATATACTACCATAACATTATCAAGGAATCAGGAGTCGCTGATGAAACTGTGTGGTTGGATATCAGAGGAAATCATGGTACTTACTAATATTTGCTATCCTTTGTCGAAAGTTATCTTTGAGACACACATTGATAAGAAATACTTATTGTGATGTAACATAGTACTAATATTGCATTTGTCTGATTTCAGATAATTTTAATATCAAGACAATAAACTCGCAAGAGAATTATTTTAGGAATTACTCGGTGCAAGGAAAAAGCCATGTAAAATCTTATGTACATTATGAGAACAAGAATGGTGTTAATGTTGCATTTTTGGGCATAGATGCCTGTCCTGAGCCAGGATTGAGAAGGCCATTTAATTTTATTGGTATCTTAGATGCCCAGGAACAACAAACCTTAAAAATGTTAAAATCAGAGGCTGAAACTAAAGCAGATCATATTATTTGGTTTGGTCACTATCCCACATCATGCATATTATCTCTCAAGCAGGATTCTCAAACATTAAATCTAAGGGAGCTCATGGGAAGTTCTCAGGCATCCCAAGTATATGTCTGTGGCCACTTACATTCTATGGGAGGTCTTGTGCCAAGAATGTACACAAAACAAAGAAAAGGATATCTTGAGCTTGAATTGGGTGATTGGAAAGACAACAGAATGTATCGATTAGCTGCAATTGACCATGGAATTTTCTCATTTGTTGACCAGAAACATAGTACTTGGCCATTAGTTTTAATCACAAATCCCAAGCACGCTAGGTATGCTATGGCAGGTCGAGAACCATTACAGCTGATAGCAGAATCTACACATATCAGAATTTTGGCTTTTAGTGATGTAAACATAGAAACTGTCAAAATATCATTTGACAAGGAAAGTTGGATGAAATGTAGAGTTGCAGAAGGACCTCTTTATGTCTGCCAGTGGTTGCCACACTTGTTCACTGCCGGACTTCATTATTTGTATGTGATTGTAACTGATGAAGTGGGGAAAGAAGCTGTATTGGAACATCCATTTTCTTTGGATGGCTCTCTAGTTAATTTTGAAGTGACCCCGAGGATCTTGCTAATGCTTGATGCTGGTGCTGTTGTAAGTTTTATTAATTTTACTTGTGAGTTTGATATAAAAAAATCTTTAAAACTAATCATCACATGTTTTATAGTTTCAGGCAATATTTGCGAGTCTGCTAATGGCCATTGTAGTCCCGTTGCTTGTACTCAGATTACAAAACAGGCCACCCAGATATCGACGGAATCTTGCTAGCCATATAATTAGAAGAGTATGGTTACTCAGCAAAATTGATAAAGTATTTTATCCAATTGTATTATATGCATTATACACGCCATTCGGACCTTGGGCCATCGGTGAATTAATTGATGGATATACAGGGGTGATATTTGCTTGGGGTATTATTATAAGAGGAGCATTTTTGCCTGAACCGTTTACCTATATGTACGGGAGTGTACAGCTGATGTTTGTACAGTTACCGCTGGTCTTTGTGCTGGCATATTGCTTGGAGACTCGACTGTTCAGTCCTAATGTAAGGGGAACGAAGCGGTTAATAAGAAATTTGCCGTTTGTCTTTTTGCTCTCAATACAATTTTTATTGGCTTATTTCTTCTGGTTGGAGTATGGTACTATGGCTTTTATGTTTGGCCCTCTCAGAACTTGGAGCATATTCCTAAGCTTGATGCTATGGTACAAAATTTGGACTCTGCCCCCTGAATATTGCAGGTAGTTTTTGTTGTTACATAATTTTTTGTGCCTTTCGGCTTAATATTTTGTTTATCTGTATATCATGGTCTTTTCATTCTTTTGTTTTAGGAAATTGATCAATTTGAATGATTTGCCTTCATAGTCACTTTGAATAAGGAAATATTATAACAAAATGACGAAGACAAGTGGTACGACGATGCGATTTCTTCAGGACACATTTCTAAGAGATAAGTAAAGTATGAATTTTGAAAAGAAAATTTGTGCTACTGTTTTTTAACTCTATATTTATGATGATCTAACTGTTAGTATTTGTTGGCACCAAAGATATTGTTGTGATGTTACATTCCATGTGTTTTAGTCAATACTTTGATAATCGACGTGATTTGAAGATGCAATTAAAAGAAATACACTTAAGGACCTTATTCATTGTGTTAGCTTCATATATTGACATCACGCGATTCTTCAGAAGTAAGCCAAGATAAACTACAGATTATTTGCTCTCCCGACAGTATTACTGTATATAAATAATTTTCACTTCTCACTTTATGTTATTTAGTTGATTAATAAAATATTCAATGAAATATTCAAATTATGTAACTAATTATTGTTAGTGGCTGTGACTAATCACAAAATACTCAGTTTATTCGAAAATTTTATGTTATATTATCCCTAAAGTTATAATATTAGTTTATTATTTATGTACATTGTTTGTTTTTCAATCAAAAGATAGTCAAGTATTTCGAGTTCAGTTACAGAAAACGCGTCTGTCTAGTAAGTTAAAAAATACTTACAGAGCTTTTTCTAAAGCCGGTGACAGAGACAAAATGATGATTTAAACCTGGGTTAGCGTAATCCTGGGTTAAAACATCGTGCGCAAGTCCCACTAAATATCAGATATACAAGAGATATCGAAAACTTATGATGAACGCAGTGAGTTGTTACTACTACGTAATAGCAATAACAATATCATTGCGTACCTAATAGAGAAGCTATGCCAAGTATAAAATGTGTCGCAAAAACGACGACAAAATTGTGACGATTTCTTTGAAAATTTGAATTTCGAATTATGATGTGTACTACGAGTTGATGACCGGCGGGTCATCAATTCATGGAGCACAAAATTTTGTTTTGATGTCAGTTCCATACGCTTGTAATAGTAGTTCAATGGATGAACGTAACAAGAGATTGGATTACGAAACAATCAAAACCTAAGCTTATTCACTTTCTAGTCGGTATCCAGTATTTAACGAAAGCTTTTTGTGTTGCTAAACTTTAGCAGCCAAAACTAGCTAAAGCTTTAAACTTCATAATTATATTAGAGATATAGAACGATCTATTGAGGTTTTGTGTCAGCGATTAAGTACACAAAATATAGAATGAAAAGAATAATAGATACATTTTAGTCATTTTTTTTTATGTAAATGAACCAGTGAGAGCTTTTCACACATTTGAGTCAATATTGCGTGCTTATTTTGGCGCAGATGAGTTTTTTCTGTTCTTAGATAGATCTTCGGCTATGTATTAAATTATTGAATACCTGTTTATTTTACTATTGACGTCCGCTTTATGAGGCTTTTGATTTATTCAAAGTTTATACACCAGCGATAGTTAATTTTGAGAAGGTAATGTTTCTGGAGCTGTGATGAAAACCTGTACTGACGATGATGTGAGTGAGGATATTTTTGTATGAAAGAAAAATAAATAAATAGAAATTGATATTTTATAATTTTTGTGTACATTATTGAGCTTTTAGGCTTAATGTTTATTCGCGATTAATGCATTCGATGTAAGGATGTAATTTTAATGCTCCAGGATTAGGTATTATTACAAAGATACCTACTAACGCCTTTTGAATAAAATTAAAGCGATATTTCGTTCACTGATATCAAAATAGAAGGAGTTGCTTTAAATATTAATTATGATTATGATATAACATGGTGTTAGAATAGTCGGTGTTTAGCATTACGCTAATAAATATGTGTTTATTTGTTAAATCATCTTTATTAATTATTAAATTAAAACGAGTATCAATGTCATCTTTCGTATTTATTGCACATTTACGATTCGATGTTGTACAAAAGAGTATTACTTATCTAATGTATATACATTTTTATTTATTAGTGATAATAACTTAATAAATAGCACCCTGGAATGTGCATCTGGTCAATAAAATACTAATTATCGTAACTCGTTTTGTTTTTATTTTATAAAAATATTGGGGCAAGCTTTTGGGCAGTAGATAAAAAATTGATAAAAAATATCACAATAATTGTTAGTAAAATGTACTTGTCCGTTCTTAAACTACTGGTTAGAGAATCTTTATACCAAGTGTGTTATTGTCCAATTTAGATACGAATGCTTAGTCTACACCTGAGCTTCATCGCTATTCACTTTCGTATAATTTAGAATCAGATCCTTAAAAGAGGTCTTGTCACATTCATCATCTACACGCTCTATGCACTCTGTACTTGAGGATGCAGATGAGAGATATTTGGAGTATCACAATCCATATCACTAAGGCAGAGACGTCGCTATACAAGTTTCTTGTCAGGCCTAAATGTTTGAGATATTTCGTGGGGTCTGTGAACATACAAAAGAATTCGTCGTGGCACGGCAGCCGGCCCCTGTCGAAACCGTATACTGTTTCGAGTAGCGCGTCGAATGCGTATCTGAAGTACGAGATAGCAGCAAATGGGCGCAGGTAGACAGGGATCTCCCGGTAAGGTATGAAGAACTCGGAGAACATCAGCATTGGGATGTTGGCTGCGGGGATGACGAACAGGCCGAGCTGAAATGAAAAAAAAAAACACGTATATAAAAATTAAAATATATATAAGTACATTCATGCGAGCACATATTCATCCTATTTTTGCTTTAGCGACTTGAAAAATCGTGTTAACAAACAAGCAATATATCAGAGCTCCGCGTGGTTTTGTTTCGATTAATCTAGGAACTGCGATCGTATATGACAGGGCCAGAGCAAAGATGGAATACGTCGGTACCGGTCACAGTGGTCAATGACTCATCGGATGGGCTCCAGCTCGTCGTTAGCTAGATATATATCAAGATACCACTGAAGTATAGCCGATTGAGTGCGCGAGTGCATGATCTAAAAAAAATGTTGATTGCGCACCCAAGCGGCTCCCGATGATGACCAGCGCACAGCAGCCAGCCAACGCCATGCGCGTGCTGTCCAGCGGCTGCGACGTCACTTACCTTGCTAGTATCACAGCTCATAATCACTGAAGTATAGAACCTAAGGACATTACCTTGACGTCGCAGGCGGCGCCAACGACCAGCCCGAAGGTCTGCGCCAGGATGGTGAGCAGCGCGCACAGCAGCCACGACAGCGCCATGCGCGTGCTGTCCAGCGGCTGTGACGTCAGGTACCAAGCAGGGAACATAAACACGGTGGCGCAAAGCAGCTGAAAACAAAACGTGAACTGTAGAAGTGGAAAATTAAAGGTGGCCATCGGTAGGTATGCTGGAGCGAATCTTTAGAATTAAAGGTCAACGAAACTTACATACGGCAGCGCGGAAATAAAATGCGTTGTTGTAGATGATCTCATACAATTTGTAACAAATACTTTTCTTGAAATCGCATCAAAATCGGTTCAGCCAAACGCGAGATAATAGCGGACAAACATACCTACATACAGACATACAGGCCAATCTAAGAACCTCCTTTTAAAGTCTGTTAAAAATACGTCCTTCTGTCCGAACCATGTATCGCGTTGGGTAAGTAGGGCCAACAATAAACAGGATAAGACAGAAACATCTGCCGCACTCAAATGACTAAGTGAAATGTTAAGAAGTCATCATCATCATCATCATCATTATCAGCCGAAGGACGTCCACTGCTGAACATAGGCCTCCCCCATGGCATTCCACAACGACCGGTTGTGAGCGGTCTGCATCCAGTGCGATCCTGCGATCTTGTGTGCTAATTAAATAACTATTAAGAGTTGCAAGACTTACTTGAATTGGTAAGTCCACAAGAATCTTCGACGCACAGTACGCGGGTAGGGAGTACCACTTATTCAAGTGCTCCTGTAATACCACTGAGGCTTCCACAGGAACTGAAAATAAATAACAAACGTCAAAGTTGTTAGTATGAAAATCATTAGAAGTTTAAGTATCAAAAAATAATGTTTTAAGTTATATTTCGCTAGCTACGAGCCGTAGTTCGTAGTCTCGACTACGCTTATTCGCGTTAAAAGGATATAATAAAATTAGTTCCCCCACAGTCTGTGGTTACTAAAGAGACTTGCAGCAGCTTTTTAAAATAAGTATTTATTTACTACAATATTATGTGATAGCTTTATTTCTTACGCTACGAAACGAAAGCTACGCTACGAAAGTTGCTACGGCTCGTAGGTCCGTAGCGTATGTAATAGCGTATTTGTAAAAGCTTACATGTATGGATAGGAGGCATAGCGTTAGAGAAGAATATGAACAGCAAGAAGAAGAAGAGGCAACCAGTGTTGGATATCACGCGGCCGGCGTCGGCGCCTGCGCCGTTGTAGAGAGCTCCCAGTAATAACGCCACCAGTAAGTGCGCTATTAGACGAATCTGGAATTTTTAAACGTTTTGAATGAATTAAAATTAATATGACAAAACTTTTATTTAGTATTCGTAGTTCTGGTATGAAACGAGGTGTGTTTTTTATTCTGCCTCCGAAAAGAGAGTGGCGATGGCGATGGCGTATGTCGCAACCCCACAACCATTGATATTTAAAAAATTTAACGAGATATTTAGAGAACCGCTTTTGCTAAAAGACAATACCGTTCCCAATCGTCATTTTTATACAATAAAATAAATAAAAAACTTAGGATATATCCTATGCCTTTATACATGTGTAAAAAAAGCCTTACGTTGTGGTTAGAGAAACAAAATTACACTGAAGTTGAAAACCTACTAACTAGAATTGCATAACCTCACACACTCACACGCACACACACACACACACACACACACACACACACACACACACACACACACACACACACACACACATTATACTACTATAAACATAAGAGTTCCTTTCTTGTTATCTGATAAGTTAGATGTTATTGTATCTGTAACTTAAAAACTGTTATTCACTGTATCCATAAGGGATGAGCGGGACATTCCCAACACAAGTGTCATTTGACTACTTAAAGGGAAGTCTCAGCAATTTGTTTGTATTTAACTTTATTGAAATAAACTCATTTTTATTTTTAACTAATTTTTTTTTTTTTTTTATATTTTCTTATTTATTGAAACAGTCCCATTTTACGGCGCTTGTGATTAACTGCTTCATGGCGTGATAAGTAGGTAAATACATACTAGAAATTGATAGGACAAACACTACAATGTCCGTCAAATTTTTTGTCAGTAGGATAGGACGTACTTATGACAACAGGAGGTCAATTCTCGTGCAGCTCGTATACGAAAAAAGTTCACCGATCGAATTTTCTTTTTCAAAGGAAATACAGTTATTGCTTTATTCGGGTCACGATTTCTATGCATTTTGATTCCTTTCGTGCGGTAGTTTTTTTACGTGGATAACATATTACTTGACTTTTTCGGTAAAACAGTGATACTCGTAATCGAATTGTCCGATTTGTGCCACACGATAAGTTCTATCATGCAAGAATCGGCCTTCAGGTCGTCTGGCGGCTGTTATGTTCTAATAGCTGCCAGACAGCTTAATAGGTACTTTAATGGAAAAAGAGAAAGGCTTAAATACAATAGGTTTATTTGTATAACCTGTGTGAGGTGCACATCTCTCAGCGCGCCCAGCCAACACCGCCACAGAAGCGCGCTCAACTGCTGCGGCACGCTTGCTAGATAGCCTTCTGTCTGCGGCTGCCGTGTATTCAGCAACGCTTCTGTCTCCACTGGAAGACCTGGAATCATATACCTTCAGTTTATTACCCAAAATTAATAACCAAAAAATCAGAGTGTCGTGAAGAAGAACAAACGAAGAATAACATAAGCAAGCTCTCAGACTTTTGTCTTTCAATGTTATCACAAATTCTAAAACATTATCACGTTCTAAGCGTTGAAAGCAAAGATTAAATTCAAAGGTTTTTCAGTTGCATACAACTGAAAAACCTTTGAATTACTTAAAGCATGCGTCCGACTACAAGTTGTGTGAATGAAGTAGGTACCTTTTGCATTTTCTTCGTGGACGTCGCTTGTCGCTATTCTTCTCATTTCATAAGCGTAGCTTTTTGCTTCAGATTCCAAAAGAGCCAGGTTTCCTGAATGCTCGCCGGTTGCGATCTCCAGCACTGAGAAATAATATTCATCAAGATTAAATGCATTTTGCATAGGTATCTGAAGTAACATTAGTCCACAATGTTACCACCAGCACCACCACCAGTTTAAAAGTTATCCATAAGTCTTCAATTGATTTATCTATCGCTTCACGAAAGGGACCAACTCCAAATGAGATAGGCAAAAAAAAAAGAAGAAGAAAAAAGAAGACCACTGACTAAGAGAAGTCCTGCGGGCTTATACACTCGCTTTGATGGACATGGCACAGAAGAAAATCGCTTACTGAAATCAGCCATATTGTAGTACTGCGGGCATATAAACCCAGCTTTAATCAACGCCTCAGGGACATCAGCCACTGCTCCAGAGTACAGGGTCCTCCCGTTTGACAGCAGGATGACGTCATCAGCGCAGTTGAACAGCTGTGAAGAAGGCTGGTGCAGCACGCAGGCAACTGTGCGACCACTTCGGGCGACTGTCAGAAGTGCGCGGGCCACTGACATGGAGGAAACTGAGTCCAGGCCACTGGAATTGTTTAGGGCTAAAATAAGTAATTTGATATAAATTGCACTTGTACAAAGCAACCGTGACTATTATATTATTATTATTAAGTTTGTATAATAATGAAAAAACACTATTAAAAAAAACCAACTATAAGTAATTTGATGTTTCTGTATCTAAGTAACTAAATTGTAATTAGGTTAACATAAAACGTAATAGAATGCAAAAAAGAGTATGCCCAGTGGTCTTAACGGACTCGTATTATGAATTTTAACAACGGCTCTTAGACATATAGGTAGGTATATACCATACATATAATGTATGTATTATGTATCTGCCGAAGGTGTCAGACAAGATTTACATGATACGACTTATTCTACCAAAAGCAAAAGCTACGTCCAAGCTTCGTAGCTTTCATTATTAGACGGAGTACCAAGGAAGGTCTTTTCCCACTAGGCCCATAACCGTGCTAGGAATGAGTCAGGAATGAAAAGCAACACGATACTCTATTTTGCCCACTAAACGGATTGACAGTGTTCTGTTTTATCGTTATATTAGAGCAAGAACGTATTTTGCCGGTGCTGACACACTCTGTGCATGGCGCGCGACATTGTTGGTCGATGACGAAACAGTCTAGTAGGCAAGGTGTCATAGTTATCAATACTAATATATATTTTTTACCTGACACGTTACCTTTAGGCTTCGAAAATATTTTGAGTAAATAAGAAAAATGGTATTCACCTAGTAGGTTCATCGAGAAGCATAACAGTGGGGTCTACCAGAAGTTCGCAGGCTATAGTCAGTCTCTTCCTCTCTCCGCCCGACAAGTGGCCAGCCCTCGTACTATGGACATCGAGGATACCCAGCTGTTTCGATATGTTTGTGATCTGCGAAACCAGTACCTACTGCTTAGAAATGCAAAATAATCCATTGTTATGATGCAAAACATCATGGGTAGGGTTCAAATGAGGTATTGTGTTTTATGCTAATATGATTAGTTAGATATAGGACTATACCCTCTTGACATTGAGAGTTTTCACTCACAATTCTCGATTATTGTTTTTGCACTATTCACTTCAAGTTATTTTTTTTAAGCTTAGGTTCCTATATTAATCTATAGGTCAAGGATTCATTCGTGTCCTAAGCTGCGAGTACTCATTCATTATTGAATTAGTTATAATAGGTGTGCTAATTATACTTTCTCGTTTCAATAATTAAGTGCCATTAAATTAATTGATACCTATATGTATTCTAGGGAGGAAAACAATAGAGATAATAAAATATTGTTCATAACTTAATTAAGGAGATCTCAATGTACTTGTACCCAAATGACTGCAAATAAACTTTTGAGTTTTTTTTTTAACTGTTAAGATACTAGTTATCATTTTATGAAATGCTTTTTACATACATAGGATTTAACGTAGGTCGTGGATTGTAACGTAGGTCATGATTGCACATGTTCTTAACCGCACAATTATAATGGGACGGTAGGAATTGTATATTTGTATCATGCTTTTTACATACATAGGTCATGGATTTTACGTAGGTCGTGGATTGTAACGTAGGCCATGATTGCACATGTTCTTAACCGCACATATAATGGGACGGTAGGTATTGTATATTTGTACCTATTTACTTTAAGTACGCACTCAACTGTAAAGACTAATTGTTTAATTTAGATAGGATACCTATAACAATATATTTTAATAAATTACTTTATGTTGATCTGTCTGTACCTACGGACAGGAAGATATGAATAAAAAAACAAGTCTAAGCTAAGAGTGATGCCCTTGTACTTAAATGTTACTAATTTTAGAAATGCACATTGAACTTTGGACTTTGTTTTGAGGTTTGTCTAATTTTAGAATATCGAACTTTGTTTTTGAGTAGTGTGTATAAAATGCAAATATCATCATTTCCGTCAGACAAAACTTGTCTGTTTCCTTATTAGTCCTACTAGGTAAAAGTTTACTTGATTATCACAAATATATCTAGCTAGTGGGATAAATACGTTATCATTATAACATGATGTTTGGATTTCTGTGACTAGAAGAAACTACTGCCATTTGTTTTTCGAATAACTTTTATTAAAAACGCTTTTGTTTTAATTTTTGAATAAGATATACCCTTTGTCATCTTACCAGCTGTGTCCTGTCCCAGGGCTTGACGTTGGGCAGCTTGAGCCTGGCTGCAAACTGAAGCGTCTCCCCAGCAGTGAGGGTGTCGATGAGCGTGGCATGCTGGCTGACTAGAACTGCAGTCCGACCTGCACCATACATCGCGCCTTTTACACCCGCTCTCCTAGAATAATGAAATTTTCTATTATAGGATATTATCCGTTTCCCGACAATACTGCGTAAAAAAGCCGGTTCTTTGCTCAGAAGGGTTCGCGGCAGCCGGTTCTGAATGCACTTATTGGCAAACTTATTCGTCGTGTAAAATCTATTGCGACTTACCGTGTTTTCTGAATTGAACTAACATAGGATATAAGCTATTGTTACACTCTGGATCTTGTTGTCTGAATAATAAATGTTTTTATTTTTATTTTTATTTTTATTTTATTTATTATTTATTTATTTAAAACTTTATGCACAAATAAAAAAATGCATTCAACCATATGTCCGATCAGGGAAAATACAGGTATAATATTTAATGTGTTACAATTCTCGTGAAAAATACGTATTTGACAGTACTTGGTTAAATATTATGAATGCAGTATTTTGGAGCAAACTAGGCTCTTAATTTGCGTTTATTCTGTTACTACTACACTTGTTAGCTGTTAATCTGTATAGCTCTTCACAACTTTCAAGTTTACGTAGGTACAAAGTTACGTAGGTAGCCATCATTATGTCATGTTAAGTACTAAGATAATAAAACAGTATGCATTATTTTCTTTACAATCAAATACTTACTCTTTGTTACGGCTTATTGAGATGAATATAAATATGGTACTACGGAAGGATTTAATGAATAACGTGTAAATTGAGCATCAACTTTAAATAACTTTAGATTTATTTATAAGTTTGCTAATGAATGTTTGCAGGCACAAGAGGTGAGAAACCTTGGCAAGTCCTAACGTCCTTTATTAGAAGGTCGAAACCGGGGGCGATGACTCGTGTTTGACGTGAATTACAATTTAAACATATAATAGGTGTTGTTGATTTCATGTAATCTCCAATTTAGATTGCAGTTATCACGGAATCTCTAGGTTTGGATTTGTTTTGTAAGTATCAAGTAGGTTAATACTACTCGTACCTACTTTACGTGTCTTATTTTATTTTTATTTACGAGCTGCCGAAAATATAATAAAAATATATTATATTTTCGGTAAATATTGAAGCGTAACCGGCATATCATATAAGCTATATTTGACAAATATACTCAATAATAATAATAAATTTGCGCCAGACAACACACCCATTATCTTGGTTTCAAACTAAGGATATTTTCATCCTTGTGTTACAAATACCAGACAACTACCAGTAAATACTTAAATGCATATGTATAAACATTCATGACTTATGTACAAATGGTTGTGCTCATCACATAAACATTTGTCCCTTGCGGGATTCGAACCCGCGACAGCATAGTAGTCAGGAGCGCAACCACTACACCTAACGCGTCGTTTTACATACAACAAATGTTTGTATGGATGGTCATAAGACTTTTTATGACTTGGAAGCTTACGAGTATAATTTGCAGTTGTAGTTTGGAATCCTCTTACTAACTTTGTATTTACTACTTTTTAAACTTTGTATAGCTTTTGAAAGACGTGCGCGAACGATATAAACGTTAATAATTCTTTTTGTCTGTTTCTGTTTAATTTAATTTAATTTATTTAACAGTAAACATACTGACTTACAGTTGCCTACAGCATCAGTATGCTAGTCACACAGTAAAAATGGTCAAACAAACATTAAAATATAGAAATCAAATAAAACAAATTAGATACATCAGAATTACAAATACCATAATGTCACCAATATTAAATATAATGTTCTCAAGTAAGTGACATTATGTTTTTATTGAGAAATAAAGAATCTTTAAACCTACTTGCGTCCAGCCAGTATCTTCATGAGGGTAGTTTTGCCGGCCCCTGAAGGTCCCAGAATGTACGTGAGTCGGCCTGGCCTGATGGCTCCACATGCTTCCGCCAAGATCACATACTCCTTTTTGCATGGATCGCGCTTCTTCCATTTCCATGATATACCTGGAGAGAAGATATAATAGATTTAGCTTGAACGAGAATGAACGTGTAAGGTTCAGTTTCACCGTTGAAAAATAATTTACGCGTGCGAAGCCGCGGGGAAGCGCTAGTAAGTTAAAATGAATTACATAGACGGGAAGCAAAACTTTCTTAAAAGTTGGCTTCCTCAGTGCGACTAATGATGACTGACAGATTACATTTCGTATGACAAACAACTTACGATTTACCTTAACTAACGTGAAAACATGATAACCACTGGCAATAACATGACATTAGGTTTGAATGAAGTATGTAACACATTGCATTTAACTTCATTGGCGGATTTATGATTTCCATTTACATTAAAATGGCTACAAGCGCTAATCAATGAATATTCACAATTACGAGGATCTTGCATGTGTATAGTGTTAAAATTACTATAAACTTATTAGTAAGTACACACTTTTAACAAAAGCCTTGTCACTCATATGGACAAAAAAAAATTGTTATCTTTGTTGATGATAGACCACACTCAGAGGTTCAAAGAGGATGTTTTATCGTTGCCCAAAAAGTGATAAAAACTGCTATCCAGTCAAATGTTGTGGAATTGGCGTATAATGATAAATTATTTAGCACACCATTCATATTAATTTATGTCAATGGATTCAGTAAATAATAATTTTGCAGGTAATGTGCATTGTTTATGTACCTATTTGGTAAGCGATGCAAGTAACTTGGTGCTTAAAACTTAAGTATGTTTACTTAGGATTAATGAACACCTCCCGTTCACTATGTTTTCAATTCGTAAAATAATAGCTCGAGAGTAATGTAGTGATTCCGTGAAAGGTAAAAGTCACAATACATGCAAAAGCATGAGTATTTAACATCCATCCGATGAATATCCTAATAATGATGAATATGGTCTAAAGTAGAGATAACATGCACAGATAATTGTAGAGGCAGGAAGTTTAACACATGTCGGCTAAGTACATTATTACAATATCATAACTAAGTTGAAAATGACTCAAATCCCAATTGCTAAAAACGACGTTAAAATATACGTATCAACATAACTGGAATTTGAAGATTTTTCAATAAATATTATTGATAGTGTAACGTATATGGACCCGGTATATAATAGTACAGTTAAGTTTAAGAAATAAAATAAATTTGTTCATGAATTAAAAGCTTTTTCTAATTACCAGTTCGTTTAGAAATCCTACAGGTCACATCCAAGAACGTGGTGTTTTCATACAGTGTTTTGTGCACTGATCCTATCTCAACGTCCATTTCGGTGAAGGACGGGAATATTGCACGCTACTATATTCACTGCGGCCTGCGTACTATGCGAATGCGACGCACACACTGCCAAGTGTCGGGAAACGATGCCCCAATGCCGTTCACTTTGTTATATGTTTATCAGGCAAATGACTAAGAATATTGCGCATAGAATATAATAAATAGGACTTAAGTTATCACAGTTAGCTATGAATACTCTTAAACCGGTGAAACAAGGAAATTAAGAACGAAAGAAAGAAACATTGTTCATTTACCTAAGGAGCAAGGAACATAATTATAAGAATTAACGATATTCGCACCCTTAAATACTTAATTACATCACTGGTAATATACACACTGGTTGAAGACTTTCGTCTTCAGACACTGAGGTAATTGAGACGAGAAGACGCTCTTGCGCAGTTTCCAGAGCAAAATTCGTCGATGAAACTTTTTCTCAAAGTTGATTCAACTTTGATCGTGATCCTACAAAGTTATCTAATTTGATCACTTGTCCCAGGTAGACATAGTCGTCGACGACTTCGAGAGTTGAGTACCCAACAGAAACCGAAGTGAGTGGGTACCTACAACACGGGAGCTCACCTTAATTTTCGTCTTTACCATGTTCATTTTAAGAGACTCTCGTTGGGAGATTCGGTCAAGGACCTCTATTTTTGAATCACTCGTTTAGATATGGCGTGTGATTTTCGTTCGAAAAAAATAAATAAAAAATCAACGAAAATCACGCGAAATATAGACGTGAGTACTCACAAAGTTAAGCTATTTTTTTCACATCCCTCCTGTGTGGATTTCAACAGATTTTCATTCCAATTATGGACTTTAATCAATGATTATCAAACGCCATCTTGAAACGAGTGATTCAAAAATAGGGCTGAGGTCTTCGAGCATAGTGCCAAGATGTTTCAGAGCCTTTGCCACAAATACTATATCATCGGCAAACCGGAGGTACATGATGTAAGTATTCGCCATTGACGTAAATGCTGAATCCTTCCTATTCTACGATCTTGAAGACGTCTTTCAAATGCCACTGTGAACAGTTTTGGAGATATAACGTCTCCTTGTCTTACACCTCTCCGCAGTGGAATCGCCCTCGTGTTCTGTTTCTGTACTTGGACTTCGTAGAAGAGCTAAGGTAAAGGACATAGCCCTGCGAATCAGTAGCAACCAGTCTCTGTGGAAAACCGTGAGGGAGCCCTATAATAATAATGATGACGATGCTCCCTTCAAAATTAAGTCACGTCTTTCAAAAGTACCTACTTTAACAACATATCTTCTTAGCTACATTAGCTAGCCTAATTATAAGTCATTTTAATACATAAGGTTTCACCACTACCCTTTTTATTTTGTGTAATAACTTCTTGTGGCCTCAGAGGCAAGGGGGCGTAATAAATAATTATGAAAGGTAGGTACAGCCAACTTCAGTCAAGTACCAAAATATTATTACTCCATAAAAAAAGGTATCTCAGTTTAAGGATAATTGACCCTTTAAACTTAAACTGGACAATAAAAGACACCATTTGAAAGTCACAGCTCAACCGCAAACAAACAAACTGAGATCGGACAACAAGCAAGTTAACTAAAAGTGGCAATGCGTGGAAAGTTTATGAAATTGATGAAAAACATTATAAATTGCACTTGTAAAAAGCAACCGTGTCAGACAAGGAAAGACAAGTTTACAAGTGCAATTTATAAAATTTAGTTCAACAAAACACTTTTTTTGGTAAAACATTTTGAATTCAGTTGATTGGAATAGCGCAAAAAGGACAACGGTATTAAGTAAGGAAGTTTTGAATTGAGGGTCGGAAACGGCTGAGTAGATACGTAATTTCCAGTTGCGTGATTGATAGTAAACTCAACTCAACTAATGGTACTATAGCGATTATAACATTTGGTTAAGGCATTTTTCAAAACACGCAACATCGTAAATATTCAACCACTAACGACATTTAATCATTTATTTAACTATCGATCATGCAACTGGACCTCAGTGGTATCTTTGTACCTTACCTAGAAAAGACAAAAGCTTTCAAAAAGCACTTGGTTAGATATAAGTAGATTGACTCGGTAAGATTTACCTATGCTACGGTACGTTCGTGCTCCTTTTCTATTATAGATATTTTCCAAATAGTTTATATTCCTAGAATATTAATTTAATGTTATTTCCTTATGATATTGTAATGCATAGTTGGTTATTTATCTAATCTAATCAACGTGCTCTGACTTTTAGCATATGGCTAGACTAGGTTAATGTCCCAAAGATTTATCTTCTTTCAACAAAGTTAAATAGGATTTGATTTTAATGTTCATGTTACTATGAAGTCATTTGTAGGTAACATTCATTCGTAATCTGGGTTCTCCAAATTGATTAGCATTAATTATCATTGTTGTCATGTTATTATGAT
>OY757265.1:8480882-8863653 GCA_963584085.1 Pyrausta aurata
AACAATCGAAACAATAAGATTGATAAGAGACCGAAACTAACATCTAAGAAGCGTAATAATTTTCGTCGCTACAACAATAACCAGGGAGAAAACTCCACTGAATATCAAAATAAACAAAAATGACTATGCCCAAAATTCTGTGGTATTCCAGGGGGGTTGCCTTCGCTTTCACACTCAGGCTTGGAGAAATTTTGGTGCAAACCCTTTTATATTAAAGACCATAACAGCGGGTCGCATACCATTCAGGTTGAAACCCCCTCTCTTATACCCAAGCCAAGGCATGTTAAAGAGATTTCTGACAAGAACATCAGAGAAGATGACTGCAGTAATCAAGGACTTAAAAGAAAAGGGAATTTTAGAAGTACCACCGGTACTGAACACAGGCTTCCTTTCAAAGATGTTTTTAATAGAGAAACCAGATGGGGGGATTCGACCAATATTCGACCTAAGAGGTCTAAACCAATATGTGGCAACAAAACATTTCCAACTAATCTCTCAGGTAGACGTTGCCAAAGCCTTGCAGGACAACGATTGGATGATAAAAATAGATTTGCAGCAAGCGTACTTCCACTTACCTATTGCAGAAAGTCATCGCAGGTTCTTAAGGGTGGTATACAACAAGGAAGTACTCCAATTGACAGCCCTCCCATTTGGCCTTTCATCGGCTCCCCGCACCTTTGCGGCTCTAAGCAACTGGATTGCAGAGTTACTGCGCTCACGGGGAATCAGGCTTCTGGTATATTTAGACGACTACATCCTGATAAACCAAGATCAGAATTTGTTATTGGGACAGACTACAGAAACCCTCGAGGTTTTAAAGCAACTGGGTTGGCAGGTGAACTTTCAGAAGTCTGTATTGAAGCCTTGCCAAAGATTGGAATACCTAGGGATTATATGGGATACACAAAAGATGACCATGAGCTTACCTATCAAAAAGCAGCAGCGGATAACACATGTCATAGAAAGCTTACTTCAAAGAAACAGGGCATCACTACGAGAGATGCAAAGGGTGTTAGGTTTGTTAAATTTTGCAAATTTAACCACACCAAAAGGCCGCTTGCATTGCAGAAAGATGCAAATGTTCCTCAGGACATTCAGACAGAGTCGAACAAGAATAAAGCAGGCGTTACCCACAGCAGTGCTCCAAGAGCTGAAGTGGTGGCTGCAATCAATACACCAGAGTGTGGTACCTCTGTACAAAAAAGAAGTGACTCATTTCCTGGTAACAGACGCGGCGGACACGGGCTGGGGTGCTTACCTCAACGGGAGGTACCTCTCAGGGAGGTGGTCTCAGACGCAGAAGCGCTGGCACTCAAACCTCAAGGAAATGTTCGCAGTATTCGCCGCGATAAACCAACAGAGATCGAGTCTCCAACATGCCCATATACTTGTCCAGTCGGACAACAGAACTTTAGTGGCACACATAAGGAACGAGGGCGGCACGCGATCAATCGCTCTGCTCGAGTTGACGACAAGGCTGTTGGAGATGATCGAGCGATTCGACATCACACTTTCGGCGGCGTACCTCCCGGGGAGGTACAACGGCATAGCCGACCGCCTATCAAGAGACCGACCAGTGCCGGAATGGCACTTGTTACCCCAGGCCTCGGAGGCCATATTCGAAAGATGGGGCGTTCCCGATGTCGACTTGTTCGCTTCCCAAAAAACCGCGGTTGTGTCCCGGTACGTGACTTGGGATTGCGAAGATGGCTCAGCAATCTTTTACGACGCCTTCAGCCAACCTTGGCGATTCAGACTGGCGTGGGTCTTTCCACCACCGAGTCTAATGCCCCGAGTGTTACGACACCTCAACACAGCTCAGGGGACATACATAATAATAGCACCTCGATGGACCCAGTGTTTCTGGCTGGCCGATCTGCAAGCGAGGGCGCTAGTGGAACCAGTACCAATAGAAGATCTCCAGAACAGCCTTATAGATCTGACGACAGGCAGGAACCCACCACAGATAGAGAAGTTGGAGCTTGTAGCCTGGAAAGTTGGGGGTGGTCTGGGCAGATAGCTCATTGGTCCTCACAGGAAAAGAACCTGTTAACTAAAAGCTGGCGGGGTTCTACATTGGCTACCTATAGAGCACCAATCAGGAGGTGGATTGCATGGTGTAATATGCACAATATCAATCACAAATCACCACAGGGTGAAGATGTAGCTAGATTTTTGGCTAACTTATATTTGGAAGATAACCTTGCATATCGTACCATTCTTTTACATAAATCTGCCATATCTACATATTGTGCAACTAATGCTGAAAGCCTATCAAAGAACTTTTTTGTACATCAAGTTTTAAAAGCTATATCCTTAGCAAAACCACAGAGTACTAAATTACCAATTTGGGACACAAAAGTACTTTTTGACTGGCTTAGAACCACACCAACTACAGACACACTCTTTGACATATCCCGTAGGACAGCAGTAATCTTACTATTAGCTTCAGGACGGAGAGTGCATGATCTCACCTTACTTGAGTTACCTGATATAGATACAGAGGAAGAGATTTATATTTGGCCACAGTTCGGTTCCAAGACTGATAATGCTACTAATAGACAATCTGGATGGTTATTGAAACAACACCCGGAAAGCTCCATTTGCCCAGTTAGGCATATAAAGAAATTAGTTCAGTTGACAGAGAGTAGGCGAACCAGTGGCTCAAATATAACAAGTTTATTTATTTCAATCACAGGGGAAATTAAGAGAGCTACCAGGACTATTATAGGAGGATGGGTCAGATCAGTTTTTAAAGAAGCTGGTATTGATGCACCACCAGGATCCATACGGTCAGCAGTAGCATCAAGAAGTTGGATAGAAAATAGAAATATAGAGGATATTATGATTAGATCCAACTGGAAGAGTGCACAAACATTTTATAAATTCTATTGTAATAGTGTGCAAACTAAAAGTAACATAATTGGTCAAGATCTCTTAGTTAATAATTTTTTAAGTGTGTAATTACAGTTTATTTTTGTTATTATAATTTTAATCTCAATTAAAGGCTGAGCCTAGAAAGGCATTCTGATCTCAGAATTTAAATTACTAATTAACTATTTTTTCTCTTTTTAAGTACAACTAGTACTTTGTTTAAAAGATTTTAGTTATGTTTAAGAACATTTGTTTTTAGTTGTTTTGATTTTTTATTATTGAAGGGCAATTCTTTTTAAGTACAACTAGTACTTTGTTTAAAAGATTTTAGTTATGTTTAAGAACATTTGTTTTTAGTTGTTTTGATTTTTTATTATTGAAGGGCAATAATAATTATGGAAGATATTATATGGTGGTTATTATTTCTTTAGCATGGTTATGCGAGATCACATAGCGTTTATTCTTTCTTTCACCAGCAGATATCAAACAGGTCTTCAAACAACGCTGTGTGTTTTTGAAACACATATAATATGACTGTTTTGCATTCCAACAAAACAGTTATTATGTGTGTGAGAAAACACACAGCGTTGAGCAAGGGCCTTGCAGGTGTTCTCTGAAGACTATGAGAATGACAGTGACATTTGTCTCTGGGTTGCTTCATGTGTCAAGGGAATCATTGCACATACAGCCTAGTGGTGAGTGAAAGAAAGAGTTTTATCTGGGTAAGTGAACTTTATTTACAATAAATGGCAAGATCTAAGACGCGTTCTTCAAACAACGCTGTGTGTTTTCTCACACACATAATAACTGTTTTGTTGGAATGCAAAACAGTCATATTATGATCAATCTTTATCTTCTAAAACTTTGTGAATATTGTTTCCCTACTTACGATATTAATTGAGTTATTTTTATAAAATAGCATTAATTTCGTGTAAAAGAAGAATCTTGATAAAATAGTAAAATCTAGGAGGATTAACGAAAAAAGATATTATAGATAGAAGGATGAATAGCAAAGTGATTAACCTGGGTGTGGATTAATGGTTGGAACCTGGTGAGGCGCATTTAAAAAAAATGTTTTGATTTGATTCTATTTTACACCTGCAGTACTCTAGGCAGGTAGGTATAGATAGATAGATAGATAGATAACTCTTTATTGCACACAACATTAGTGAATTTACAAATTTGTTTAAAGGAAATGTACAATGGAAAGGAAATGTATTTACTTATTAAGATACATTGTTTGTTTACCCGTTAGTCGTCTGATAGAAATGTTTGTTACTATGACTGTTACGGCTATAATCTTCGAGTTCTAAAGGGCAAAGAGCATATAGTTTACGATAAGCATTTACGATAATTTGGTAAAGGAAGACACATTAGAAATGATCTAGATTATTGTAACTTTCACGTTAGTCAGGTGTATTTACTAACTAATAAATTATTGTGATACCGTCCTGTGTAGCTTAAGTACTTGAGTTTTACTTTAAGATAATATTATAAATATTACTTTTAGAAGTGAAAATCTGTTTTTTTACTCTACTTTTAGTATGTTAATAACATTAACTCGTCAAGGATGTGTAAACGAGACACAATAAAAATTCCATTGTTATGCGACTCTCGGCATTCGCTTGATCCCTGACTGATTAAGGGCCTGTTTCACCATCGACAAATAAGCACTAACCAACGAATAATAATTCAAAAATGAAACGTCATTCCAAACGAAGGCTAACCAGAACTTATTAGGACATAGTGTATTGATCAGTATTCAGTTTTCATTTATATTGTTTATCAGTCCGTGGTAGTAATCAATATTTAAAAAATAAATAATCTTAGCAAGTGCAGTATCAGAAAATTATCATCGAAAGTATTAAATTAGGGGGATTAGCATAGTGACAATCACGTGCGGATGTTTCGTGTAAAACATGTTATAAGAAACAACATTTAACTCATTCAAAACTTTACAAAAATAAAAGTTTTCGCTACGGCCTTTGCGCACCAACATACACATAACTTACCTTTCGAAGCTTGGCGGACTTTACAAACAATATCAGTGAACACCACCAGTTTCCCGTCTTCGAAACTCAAGTCATCTTTCGCCGCTTCGATATCCATGTCTTTAATCCGAAACACACAGATCACTTGTAATGAGAACGGAAGGTAACGTTTAACATAACGCGCGGAATTGGAAAATTGAGTGGAGTCGGAGTCGCGCGCCTTGGCCGCGCTCACTGCGCGTCTGAGACTGCGCGGGCGCAACTCGCTGGCTGCTTTCACTAACCTCAAGCCAACGATACGGACCCAGATTGAGTACTAGAACACAACACAACCGGTTTTTGATTATTCGGAATTAAGTAAGAGGTACTTTGTTAATTTTGACCTAATAGATTGGTCACGCATGTTTGACCTAAAGTACCTACTACCCTTTAGTTAGGTCTTTTTGTAGGTAAGTATTCTATGGCATTATATACAGCGTGTGGCCTTATAGAAGCAATAATATTAATGAATGATTTTACAGAGTATACATAGTTACCTTGACTTGGTCATAGTGCTCCAAAATGCTTTAACTCAGAGATATAGTAATTCAAAGTTATAATGCCTAATCGATGTTTACCAAAATCGCTAGCTCGTAGTAAATGACAATGTCAAGTTCTATGACAGCAGGACTCATTTGGTTGAAATACATTGTTGGCTCTATTTGTTAGAAAATAACAATAATAAAGTAAATTGATTACTGATTACTTAGGAGTTTAAAATGTTTACTCCTATTACAGGCCACACTCTCTCTGTATACACGATGTGTTATTTAGGGTGAAATGCAATTGACATTTAACTCAACTCTTTTTAGGAGGGACTAGAAAGACAATAGCTATTAAGTTAATAGTTTGGTAAATTGACAGTAATTAAGGTGGCAAAAGCACACGATAACAAAGGAACAACAGTTTTTTTTAATGAACATTGCTACAGTGTACCTATTTACGTACGTAATAAATAGCTGACTTTGCCGCCAATGTGTTGGTAGTTTGTGAGACAAGTAGACACTGGAACTGGAAATCCTTGGGCTAGTGAATAAATTAATATGTATGGATGATTTTTTAATTCAGTTTTTGTTTCCATGTATCGTGTGTAACTAAGTAGCTAACTTGATTGTTTTTTTTTTGTTTATAAACTTTTTTACCCATAGATAATATTTTTTTTAATTATTCATACCTTTGTCGCCTGAGACTACTTTTAGAATATGGTAAGCCATTGTTAGCTAACAAATAAAATTCCACGAGTATTTTGCAATAAATAGCTAAATAGGCAAACAAACATCCCGTTACACTTTAAGCAAAATATGTCTTTGCCTACCTTAAAAGCCTTCATTATTTAATGTCATACAAAAGACAAATTGAGTATTGAGAAAGGAAAAGTTATCAAAGCAACCGATTTCACGAAAGAAAAAGCAAAGAAAATTACATATTTTGCTGATGAATGGCCTTTTTTGAAAGTGCTCTTTTTTAGGATTGTATGGAAATCCACTAGTCTAATATGAGGCCTTCAACGCGATTTTGGTTCGAAAGCGTGTTTTCAATTTAATTACTAATTATTGTAGAAAATCCCTTCAAGTGAGGAAGCACTTAAAACCATTTAAATTATATATTTGCTTTTCCGTGAGTTATAAATTCTAAACGAACAGCTGTTTTTAAAATGATTCCTAAAGTGCTTACTTTGGAGCCTCAGTTGCAAAAAACCACTTGCTTGGTTTACAAACAATAAAATATAGAAGTACTTAATAGTTTTATTCAATTTCTGGTCAAAATGGAAGATAAAGTCATTGACTAAAGTGAATTTTACAAGAAAAAGCATATACTGTATAATTTTACAGTTGTTCAAATGAACAATGCTATTTAAGAAAAAATAAAGGTACATCGTATACAATCATATCTTTTCCAACACCAAATACTGTTTTTTCATTTATAGTATTAATTCAATTAAAAACTGCTTAATAAAACAGTAAACATCGGATTTACGTTATTATGAACTTTGTATAGGAAATTAAAGCAGCGCGTCTAAGCCCTTAAACGGATTTAAGGAATAATGAAAATGTCGTTTCTAAGTTTCAATAATTTTTATTTTTGGTTTGATTGATACATTGATGGCAATATTTGACATATTATAAACATAAAAATAACAATAAATGGTCAAGTAAAATAAAGATTTCTGACGAAAAGTACCTAACTTTAAATGAGGGTCACCATGAACGCTGTATAAACATTTTTCGTTATACCTCTCAACTAGTCAAAAATCACGCTCCATCACTTGTTTTATGAAATTATTTACACTACTTAAAATTTTTTTGCTTACGGTTGTCAACGCTTAGGGTCACACAGTACACGTATAACTCTGGAAGGAATGTTCACCGTACCGCCTTTCTTGCATCGAGGGCCGAGGATGGAACATGATGAAAAGTATTAACGGGAAAGAAGAGACGTACCTACCTAACGAAGGGATTGACGAGCCCTAAGCGCGGCAACTGCAAGTTGACATCCGCGATTCGCAAGAACGTCCCGTGGCGAGGTGATTACTTTACGATTTCGATAATGCATAGCAATTTTATATTATTATGAAATTGGTTTGCTCGTTCCTTTAGACTACAGACGTGGCGTTGACAGGGACGACGCTATGGAGCGAGCTCACACAGAAGAAGCCTTTTGTTCATTTTGACTTTGAAAATAGTATCTCTAGGGGTGTAAACTCTTCGAAACACAGATGCGGGCTGAGTTCCACTCTTTTGCTGTGCGTAATATGGAAGTGGATGAAAAGCGCTTAGATCGAATCAGTGGAATATCAACGATAGATGGTAATCCGCAGTGCGTCTTGGAGTTTCATGTAAATGAATTGTTACGGCGACCATCATTTTCTAAATTAATACGTGTGCTGTGATTAATATTCGGATCAAGTGCAATACGTCAGGCGCGGATCCAGCTCTCCAAAAAGGTTGTAGGCACACTATGGTTTTTCAACATGATGATGATCAAACAAGAACATAACAAAAATTTGCGAAGCGACCGCGCTACAATTCGGTTTTCGACGCTCATGAAACCAAACAATAACAATATTTAAAGCGCGAGCGAAGCGAGCGCGCTTCAATTCAGTTTTCGACTTTGATCAAAAGAAAAATATGACCAAGATTACAGCGCGAGCGAAGCGAGCGCGCTACAATTTGGTTCACGAATCACGATGCTTTTCTTTGCTAGTTTTCATCAAAGAACGAGATATTTGTTTAGGATGCTTCTTAATTTAGTAAAATGTCAAAAAGTTTCTACCATGCACTTTGTAAATTGTGATTAGGGTTGTGGGCATGCCCACAGTGCCCACAACGGTACAGGTACGTATGAAGAAAATCAAAGAAAACAAAAAAGGTTGTTGACTGACTGACACGCCGAGAGGGGAAGAACAAGACTGTTATCTACTTCTTCTCTGACAACCTCGGTTTACGTATAACTAGTACCAACGCAAGTAGGATAGGCTATTCATAGAAAAGCACCAAATACTGTTTAATGTCACCAATTTAGTAATTGGTAGATATTTACAATGTGAACAAAGAGCATAATCCAAAATGTTATCGTCGTTAAATTTTACTCGTTATATCAAAACATAATTATGCTGACAATTTAAATGGGGTAAGATTTGTCTGTATTTTCTCCAGTTACTTTGAGCAGTTTTCCATGAAAAAACGAATAAATAAAATTAACAATTAAAATAATAATATCCTCCCTTCAATATACAAGCATACTAGGATGACACACTGCACAGAAGACTGATATTTATATCCATTTATCACTTTAAATTAGCGTACGCTGTATCTATCTCATCTCATTTCTCCTTAAAGCCCCGATACAGAGCATTTTATATAATAGAAGTATATATTTAGATATTACATTAAACTACTAAAAATGTACACTGAGTAAAAAAACAACTACCTTATCTAGTATATCTATCTAGCCATTATATTTGAAACATCTATGCATACAGCTGTATATTTTTATTTGGTACCTTTATTTAATTGATTACACTCAACCAGAAATATGTACACTCAATCTCAGATTAAGTACACAGTACTTTTATATTTTTAATGTATCGTCCTTGCTTCAATATAAGTTTAAGAACAATATTGAAAATTTGTTCCTGGCACACTAATAAATAATATTGTCATAGCTGTCTTAAATTAAAAAAATACATCTTTAATTATTTCAGGCAACAAAAGGACTATGTTGAAAGGTGACACGACTTTTACCAATTTAGCATATACTATGATCAAAATCTTTAAAGATATTTCCAAATAACCGCAAATAATACTATAGGCTACGTAGTTTAACTTACAACAACATTTTTGTGACTGCCTAGACCTTGCACAATATTAACGTTATCCCTTGTTTGTTTATTTCCAAAATCAGACTCTTAATTGAAATCATAAGACACTGATAATAAAATATGGAAACGATCCTAATTTCCCAACTTAGATAAATCACATTTGAACCATTATAAAGTCGTTCCGTTTATATTTCAAGCTATGGCTGTGCTATGGCACAATTAAAGATAACACCCACTAGCATACCGAATTCACTTCACCATTTGTTTTTAAGTCTAATTTTTAGTATAATAAATGAACACAATGTGACTACGAAGCCGATGCTGAAAAGGGCTAGAATAACGAAGGCGTACTTTTCGTTCGTCATTTGTACGTCTTCGACGAACTTCTTTGGGACTGTATAGTGGCAGTAGATGTCCGAGCAGGGCATTTTGGGTCGGTCCATTCCGAAGACCGCAAAGACCAGGCCCACGAGGCCATGCTTGAGGAAGGAGATGTGGAACATCCAGCGGAAGATGACAGGTGCGTCGCTGTACCGTAAGAAGAAACCGGAGAATATCGTGAACGGCATTATGAAGAACGGCCCGAATATCACTCCATTCTGAAATAAAAGAAAGTCACTTCAAATCTGTAAGGAGTTGAGGGTAACAATGACTTTGAATTGTGTAATTTGAGTTTGTTTTTCAGCTATGTTTAAATTATTCAAGGTTTTAACAATGACTTTCAATATTATGAATTATGTAATTTAACTTTTTGCGTTAATAGACGTCATAAAGACACCTAAACATGGGTGTGCTCGCTACAAGTTCTTAAAATTCTAGGTAAGTTTTAGTTTATTCATATCGCGTGCTTACCTCTGTCTGACGCGATTAAACACGTGAGTTAAATGAGGAAGAACAATTTTGTTTAGCATAAGACCCCAAAACAATTTCGGACTAAGAGCACGGGTTACCTACTAATTTAAGGGCATACATGTCACTTTGATAGAAAGAATAAATCATTGACAATATTATGTATACGTACACACACTATAGAGATCTCTTTAGAATTAAGAAGCATATACTTATAGGATCCAGTAACAGGTGCTTATTTTGAGTTTTAAACCAATCAGCAGATATTTAAGTTATAAGTTGCAAAGTTTTTGAAAAGTAAATTTCATAGGTACTTAATACATAAGCGTCAAAATCCTTCTTACCCTGACATTAAACATCGACCCGTTGAGCAGGCCGACGGACAGAGAGACGTATGAGACTAGCAATAAGGTCCAGCAGAAAGTTCCGAAGCGGACGAACTCCGGGGGCATCCCTGTGAGCCAGTAGACGATGCAGGCGTAGCTGAGCGTGCAGATGGTCTGCGTGGGTAGCGTGGACGCCAGGGTTGAAATGTAGTACGCGCCCGCCGTGTACCAGCGATTGA
This sequence comes from Pyrausta aurata, assembly GCA_963584085.1. Classification (NCBI taxonomy): domain Eukaryota; kingdom Metazoa; phylum Arthropoda; class Insecta; order Lepidoptera; family Crambidae; genus Pyrausta; species Pyrausta aurata. The sequence goes on from OY757265.1 coordinate 8,491,522, forward strand.
AGTGTTCTCGCCGTACCACCGAGATTTGATCAGGAACTGAAAGGCATAGTAATAAGGTATGAAGATAAGGGATAATTAAATGTGAATGTGTGGCAGTTGTCGACAAATCACGGCTTTGAATTTGTTACTGTCAGATGGAAAAGATTAGAGCCGATAATGTTACGAAATACCTCATGTTTTTTTTGAAAATAATACATAACATGATAGGTGTAAATATTATTCAATATATTGTAGTTATAGCTAGTTGTAATAGGTAACTGCAAGTAGGTATGGTATGGGTTGAAATTGCATGAATATATCTATCTTCTTAATTATTATATTAAATGTATACATCTACATTCTATTTTATTAGTATACATATACTTGTACATAAAAGGAATTCGTGTTAGTTACACTACTTATAACTCGAGAACGGGTAGACCGATTTTCATGTTTTTTTCTTGATTGATCTTTGCCTCAAATAGGACATCGGGGGAGAAACGGAGTTCACTAGGAACCGCTTGCAGAGGATATTTAAATGATGACAGTAAATAATCCGCAGCACACAATCAAAATAAACGATACGATGATTTAGTTTTTGTTTTACTACTTACAGTGTATGGATACAGAACTGAAGGCAGTGAACATTAGGAACATGAGGCTGAAGTAGAGCATATTGAAGCTGTCTCGGACGTACTTCGCATCACCACCGATGTCGTAGAACAGGAATCCTATGAAGAGCCCCATTATGCAATGGATACCCATCATGGTGAGGCTGAACGATGGATCGCGCCATACTGACTGGAAAATAAATAAAAAGTTCATTATTTACAAGCCGTTGCTGTCCATATGAAATCGCAGAAATCAGAAAGTATATTTGCAAGAATACAATACAAATTTGCTAATCCGATCAAAAGCAGAGCTGCTTACCCGCAAACGCAACCTGATTTGGATTTAATTAGAGTACATTGCTATAAGTAGTTCTATCGAAAGAATACTGAACGGCTCGAGTTGATAAGGTTCCGTTCCGTTTACGATTGGTTATATCTGCTACAACCTTACAGTTATTTAAGTTTTGGAAAATGGAGCAATATTTACTGTCAAGGAAAACATACCCTACCATAAGGAATCAAATTACAAACCTAACCAGACAAGGATTTATCAGAACTCAATAGAACCTCAGTATCATGATTAAGTTATTTGAAGGAAAATCGTGGATTTTTTTGGATACTTACCAAAAGAGATCTTTGTGTGAGTGTTGTGAATTGTTTCCACGCAGACGTGGAGTATGTGCTTTTCAGTTTTAAAAGTATTTTATTTGTTTGGCATTCTTTCGGCGCCGGTAAACTAGTCAGGTACACGTCGTCACTCCTTAAATTATTTTTTTCTGAAATAGTTACAAATATTTTAAAAATCCAACTTATTTATCCATTCCAACAATTTGTGGATAACTAATCAGTGTTTGTCCTGTTTTCAAAGTTTGCACGAGCCAATACTCATGTACACCGTATTGAAAACAACAACAGATGGCTTCCAATAAATAGTATTTTGACCTTTAATAAGCTTTGTCACTATTTAATTAATTTCGCATAAGCCTTTGTTGCTAGTTTTTGTCACCATTTATAGACATACAATGTAGCAGCTAATCTTTACTGCGTAATGTATAAATCGGGCGGTTTTATCCAACATTGTATTCAGATAGCATTAACATTTCTTTTCTATCTATATCTGACTTAAACGATACTAAATATGCACGTGTTAATTGTGATTAGATAATTAAACACTTACCTAAAAACTTATCATCAGTCTCATGAGAAATATGATGTAACCATTGATGGCATTTTCCATTTTGTGAATATCTTACTAATTCATTTGCATTCTCACTGCATATTTCGATTACTGTAAAGAAAAAATAAACATTGTTAATTAGTATGAGTCTGCAATATTTAATTCATAACATAAAATTGTATCAAAATCGGTTCAACCAAAATCGAGATAACCGTGGACAAACATATCATACACAGGTCAAACTGAGAATATCTTTTTGCTAAACTAGAAAATTGCGCTCGCTACCAGAGGAAAAACCAAATTTGTCGTATGATAACACACTCATCCGATCCGCTTTCATAATAGTCTGTCTTGAAGGAGGAAAGTAGGTAGGTATACGCTTCTCGTATCATAATATCCATGTAGCTTGTAATATCCACCCACAAGGATCGTGACAACTTTCAATTGTATCAAACTTACTATACAAACACGTGTTAGCAAAATCTAGTAAAGTGAATGAATTTATTTCGTTACGAAACAAAACAACCGCATCCGTTCTGACGTGCATTCTGATAAATCATGCGACAGTAATGTTTATTATTGTGAATTATTACAAAACTTTACTCGTTAATAATATTTATTGCATCTTAATATTATGCTTTAATCACGTCAATGGAGTCATATTTATCTCATGAACGACACAACTAATCATTAAATTTTTCGGATTTTAAAAAGACAGCCCAGCTCTAAACATTAATGATTTTGAAAATTTTCGGCATACTCTTGGTTTTATTTACCGATTATAGGATTCATTTGCGTCATCTGCATAGACAGGTCACACATTGTATTTTAAATTTACGCTAACATCATGAATATTTACAAAATAGTACCTTCTAGATTTCTAAACCATCCAAAAGGTCTGTCTTGTTATCTTGTTGAAATAACAACTATTTTTATGGTACATACGACACGTGTATGATTTTCCGTGAAATAAATAAAAATTGGTTGCCTGTAAAGTCGGTATACGGGCGAAAGTTTTACGTGACAACGACTTTTGATGTCTGTCTCTCTCGCTCTTAGGCGGGCTAACCATGCCCGAGTGGAAGGGACGCGTGCCTCTCACTCGCTCTCATTGTGAGCGCATAACGTGAGCGGAGCGTAACGCAGTTTCTTGAAGTGTCACCCGGCAAACCAATTTATAAGACGTTGTCACGTCAAAAAGGCTAGACGCAATAAAGATTGATGATCTAGCATCAATAGCCGGATCATTATCAAAATGTAAAACCACGGTAGCAGTAGCAGGTAGCTGTAAAAATAAGCACCATCTTCTATAAGCAGTGCATTAGTTTTACTTCACCTAGAATGGGTAGAGCAGCAAGCCGTTTAAAATTTAGTTTTATTAAATGTGATGATGGAGTAGGTATCCATCGCTAACTAGGTATTGAAATAAAATTTGACGACAGTATTTGTTATTATGCAAACGGTGACAATAAGCGACTCTACCAACATTGTCCTCTATTGTATTCAAAATGAGAAGATCAAGATCAGAAGTCTGGAGACGCGCGCAGGCTTTTTCAAATTTCTTGTGGAAAAGACAAAGTCAAAGGTGGAGCGAGCTCACCTAGAAGAAGCCTGTTCGCAATGTCTCTAAAGATTGTTGTCTTAATTTCTGTTTTCAATCAAACGGAGCAAATGGAATAAGAAAGTAATATAAAATAATGATGAAATTATAATAAACTAGCAAAACAAAGCTTTTCGATGTAGCCACTAAGTCAGGATGGTATTTGAATGGTGTGGTAACAATTTTGTACAAAATATTATTGCTGAAATATTATCAAGGAAAAACACTTTTGAAAAAAAATATATTTAACGGTAAAACGAAGACGTCAAATAAAATCAAGGACAGAGTCGCACGTATATGGCAACTATAGTCGGCGAGTCCTTTCAGTGTCATGTCTATCTACTTTGCCGATAAAGCGGCGTGCTGCATATTCCTCTTGATCTCTATTGATATTTTAGCCTCAAGACTCAGTTGCAACGCGCCGACCACAGGTGACGGCAATTCTTGACGAAAAAGTAACGATTGATTAGACTACTTACGGAAATCCACGCAGTTGTGGAAAGGTGGGCAGATGAGGTTCATCTGCTCTAAATACGGCAGCAGCGCTGGTACGGAGCCGGTGTAGGCGCAGCGGCCGCCCACCACCGCATACAACCGGTCCACCATCTGTAACAGCGTCGCTGACGGCTGATGCATCGTCACCACCACCGTCCGCCCCTGACGAGCTAGCAGGTGAAGTAGGAACACCAGCTGCTTTGAGATCGAACTGTCCAGGCCACTGGAATTCGTGAAGTATATAGTTAGAAAATTCGAATGATCTATGCACACTTATACCTAGGTAGTTCTTGCAGTGGCGGTTAGTCACAGTTGAACTAGTATTAACTCGTGCAGATATCATCTGACATCAGAAAAACTCATTTTATAGCGCATTATGTAGAAACTACAACCAGATCTATGCTATCAGACTGCCGAAGAACAGGGAGTTGCGTGTATAGTCATCATCAACCCAAACTCATAAAATAAGCTATTCTCATGTACCTTCCAAATCAAACAATGTATTTTAAAAAAATGCTTCTTGTTGTTTCATGAGAACAGATCCTCACCTGGTGGGTTCATCTAGGAATATGACGTCAGGGTCGCTGACGAGTTCAAGTCCTATGGCCAATCGCTTCCGCTGCCCGCCCGACAGGTCACCAGCTTTCGTCCTCTTCGCCAGGCTCAGACCCAGGGATGTGATTATTTCTCCTATCTGCGGAAGAGACAAAAGTGCAGTGAGTTGGTATTACTACGTAAAGAGAAGCTATGACAAGCAAAAAATGTGTCGCAAACACGACAGCAAGATTATGAGGTATTTTCTTGCGAATATAAAACTATTTGTGAGAGTTGATGACAAGTGGCGTCAATGCATGGCGCACGAGCTTTGTTCGTGATCTTGATGTCAGTTCCATAAGCTTATAAAGCTAGTAGTTCAATGCAAAAGAGTAGCTCAATTGACGGCCTTTTTTTCCTATAAAATTCCTTATAGCATTTCATTTAGAGCTCTTTCACTTTGATGGTCGATTGATGAAAGCTATACCGTCATCATATCAGCTGCTAGCGGTCTAATATGCCTTTAACCTGATAAACTGTGTCAATCGTCAAATATACTCACTAGAACCTGAGTGTGACTGTGTAGGCACTGACATGTAGATAAAAGGTAATTATAATTTAACAAAGACGATTGTTCCTCCAGCAGATAGTGAGCAGCAGTGTGACATCCGTTTGTAGAAAAACTAAAGAGTTGGATATTGATCGTACACTTTCTCTGGTACTTGGAGAGAGAAAGAAGAAACGTTTGATTTTGTTAATATGATTTCTTAGGTACTTTTTGTCCGCAATTGTTTTTAGGCGAAAATGTTACAGTGGTATGTTGAACACCAAGTCGGGGAATCCCCTAACATTACATTCATAGTTAATGGGTAGTTTGAAGTTTAAACAAGAGACTTTAACCGTTTTTCTTATCTATCACACAATGGCTCAGTCGGAGCACAAATATTCCTATTCACGACTTTGTTATGAAAATGGTTACATACAGGGTGACTTTGAAAACATTGGCAATATTTTATACTAAGAAACTACTCATGATTTATAGTCCTCATACGTGACATATTAAAATGAAAATCAATTGTTATATAAAGTATCATTTGATAAAACTTCGAAAATTTATAATTAACACTTTAGAATTGAATATTGCTTCAAATGAAACTAATAAATTAGATTAAGATTTTCTAAAATTAACAAATAATACTAAAGTATAAAAACAATTACTCCGTCCGCCTAAACGGATCCCGGAAATCGGTGTGAAACTATATGATTATTCTCGGTTTGATCAAATCAATTGATTTTCATTTTTATATGGAAGGGACTATAAATCATGAATAGGTTTAGTTTAAAATATTGCCAAGGTTTTCAAAGTCACCCTGTATAAAAATGATTTTAAAAGTACAAACCCTCAAACTTAATATGTTCTTTAAATAGGTTAGGTAGGTTGTGATTCAAGGTAGGATAGGTTCAACGATCTCTATAAGTCTATGGCTAGGCTTTGGTTGTGCAGAAGTTTGAGCTGGAGCTCTATTTTTGAATCACTTGCTTGGATATGGCGTGTGATTATCGTTCGAAAATGGATAAAAAATCGAAGAAAATCACGCAAAATATAGACGCGAGTACTCATAAAATTAAGGTATCCTTTTTCAAATCCCTCCTGTGTGAATTTCAACTGATTTTAATTCCAAAATTAAATCAATGAATATCACTCGCCGTCTTGAAGCAAGTGAATCAAAAATAGAGACCCTGTTTCCTTCACAGAGTCATTTAAATCGAATTCAGAGTTAAAGATAAGAATGAATTTTTTTCAGGTTCAAGCATACTATTTTCTTTAATCACTTAATAAGGTTTCGCTCTACTCATAATTTGTCAGGTTTTTTCAGAGTCGACTATCGCGGTGGAACTCAGCATGATTTCAATATAACGATGTCACATTTTTAAACCGGGGGTAATAAATATCAAAGTAAGCTTAAGATAAAACTAACTGAACGTACATGCATGACTCGGAAAATAGTGTGGACGTGTTGAAAAGCAAATGTGGTAATATTTTATATACCTAGGTACCCACTATTTATGAGCTATGCCTGAATATATGAAGTAGCATAGGTACTTGTCCCTTCTGTACTGTTGTTTAACTTTACAATAATTCTTTCATTATCTGAAGGTTGTCTGGAATAAATGCTATGCTGCTGCAAGGAATAAGACCGCCTTAATTGCTACCTGTTATTTAAGAATGTGTCTAGTATCATTGTAGTGTGCAATAAAGTTTATATCTATGTAACTCACCCGTCTTTTCTTCTGTGCAGGACTGACATGGTTCCCCAGCTTCAGCTCGGCAGCAATCGCCAATGACTCAAGGGTCGTCAAGGCATCCTGTACTTTGTCATCTTGCAGTATGTAACACGACCGCCGTTTGAAAGACTTCTCGTTTCGCACTGTTCCGTTCACGTACAGCACACCGTTTGAGGGCTTCCTGGAAAAAGTGAAAGTTCTGAATAATATTGCATGATAAAGTCCGTTTTTATTTACTTTTCGAATGTATTATAGTTATTTTTTGTATGCAAATGGATATTGAACCATGACATAGCGCTTAAGTGTTCAAAAAATAGGCATTTTCTAGGCTAAGGCTATGCTATGGCCATCTAAATGAAATGTTATAGTTCTAATTATTTTTTTTTTTTTTTTTTTTGTATTAATCAAGTTGTGAACACTATTCATAGGTTACATTCCAGCCTTTAGTTTTAACTTAATATATTAATCATGCATTGATTGTGATTCTGTTTGTGTTCCTGAAATAAATAAATAAATAATTCACCTAACTACTAACTAAGAAATATTATACGTACCTACGGTCTTATTATCGTACTGATTCCAGCAAATAAATAAATCTGAATCTGAGAGATACGAGCAATTAGTTTTTACTAGTCGAAGAAGGACCCGATACTGCGTTACCGAGTACGAAACATGAATGTGAGACATGGAAATGTTTTATTTATAATCCAGGGCATCCAGAATTTTACTACTATTATTATAATTACTTACTATACTTACTAATTATGTATTTATTCATAAAATAGTTTGACGTGGCCTAAAATTCTGTCCTAGTGTATTAATAATTAATCCTGTGTAATCTGTAGTATTTAGGTCAGCATGCATACGAGCAGACAAGTATTAGTTCAATAATTTTAGCTGTTTTACATTTTTAAAAAAGGTTTGTTCAATGTAGAACACAAACAATACTCATATGACTAACGAAAGATTGATGTTCAGCACCTAACAAGTAGTTATTACTAGACTAGTAGGAAAAACATTGAGGTCAGTTAATAGATGCTTCCTCTCGGTCTACATTTGGTCCGTCATTGACTGTACAGAATCGACGTTGCTAAGGAAGTCTAATTAGAACCTAATTTGCCTCTAATTTGGGATCTTGCGAATAATTGTCTTTATTTAGGCTAGTTTTTCTTAGACGTTTTGTTCCTTTCACTGAATTTATTTATTTATTTAAAGACTTTATTGCACAAATTTAGTGTACAAAGATGGACTTAATGCTAAAAGCATTCTCTGCCAGTCAAACCTTTAGGTCATGCAGAAAGACGGCAACGGGACTGAATCGAGATCAAATCATTTCATACTTTAATAACTTATATTGATTGTCAGTTAATAAAGAAAACAATACTAAGAGCTAAGAAGAAAATACTAAGGACTGTCATCCGGTTAGCAATAATCAATCGAAGTTTTATTGAGTCATCTCATCATTAATAGCTTTGTAATTTAGTTATTTGTTTAAGTCGAATCTAAAAGGATTCGTGTTATCTACCGTACTGCAACAAAGTAATATTTAATTCTGACTACGAGAGCCAATACTCGTATTATTTAATTTTGCCTATTATGGCAATTCTTACTTTTTCGGTTTCGCCTTTATGTTATGTTATCATCAGCCCTACAACGTAGTGACAGAGAAAATACAACATTAATTAATATTACCTATTGTTATATGTTCATATAGTCGATTCAGAAGGTAGGTAATAATATTTTCATTGCGGTTTCAGACATTTTGGGTAAAGAAAACAAAGAAAAATATCATTTTACAACGCGTAGCTAACAAAGTAGAACCAGTTACAGCAACGACTGTTAATGTTCGAGGACACTTCCTTACTGACTCATCGACTTCCTATCACCAATAAACGGTCACAAAACATTTATTACGAATGTTAAGTAACATTATAGTATAATTAAAAGTAAAGTTAATACGCACGACAAACTTTGACGACGCGTTGGTGTAGTGGTTAGCGCTCCTGACTACTGCGGCCGCGGGTTCGATTCCCGCAGGGGGCAAATATTTATGTGATGAGCACGAACATTTGTACCTAAGTCATGGATGTTTATATGTATTTAAGTATTTATGGGAGACGCCCTCGTTCATTATCTTTGTCTTGTGTTTATAGCACGAGAAAGAAAAATACTTAGTTCTAAACTAAAACAATTTATGTGTTGTCTGGGAGCATATTTATTTATTATTTATTAACTTGCAAAAAATTTGATGCCACACAACTACATGAGGAGATTTCTAAAACTTAACTCCAGATATTGCATTAACATAATTACTATGCTACGCTATGACACTTAAGTAATTAATTCGAAGTATATTCACTCATATTTTAAGTACAATTACATTATTTTTATACTACAATTACTGTAATACGTGTGCTGTGTAATAGTTTACACCGAAATTAGTGTTAGGTTTTAAATTATCACAATGTTAATTAGTGTGGCCAAGTAAATATATTTAGTTTGGTTGCCACGAGCGATAAAGTTAACTACAGCCGATTGCTTATCTTATGGTAATGCCTGATAATAAATTAATATCTACGCTTATATTGTGACGACAGACGACAGAATGTGCCAGCAATCATTATTTGAGGTTCAAATCCTTTTATTGTTTTAGTCTGTTCAGTTTTACAGATTTACCTCCATCGCTTATCTTGTGATACAATGTTTTGACGTAAGGCGTAGAACATTCTGCTATTTATATGTACTTTTATTTAAAAAAAAACAGAATGCTTGAAATTTGTGATCACATAGAAAATTGTGTGATTCTGATAAACGTTTAATTATAAATGAGAGATATATTGAGGTCTAATTGAACCTGTGGACGCCTCACATCACATTTAAGTTAACGGATAGAAGTTTTTAAGTCTAAAAATATTATTATTTATGTTTTACACACGGAAGGACGCGTCGGCTAGCAATCCAATTTCACAATTTAGTTTAATTTAATTTTATCAGCACTCATCACGGATTTAAATGTAGTTTATCTTCAAGCGCTGGCACAGGTGACACTTGAGGATAATTATAATTACGTTAGCAAAGGCTAGATAAGAGCTAGGACGTTGCGTTGTTAAAATACATATTGCTTTAGTTAAATCAAACCATATACATAACAATGAGCAGAATATGTGAGAGCTGTAAGTATTGGAACAAGCATAAGCCAAAGCCACAGACTCCAAGAAAATATGAACACATCACGTAAAGGGAAATCAAGTCAGTGTTAACATTTTTACAATATACGGGTAAAGTAAATTTTTCTTTGCTAGTCAAAGATTGTAAACAAAGGTATAATAATAATAACTTCAAAAATAACAGCAGTGAATACAATTAATAAAAAGATCTCATTGTTAAACGATGAATTACTTAAGTAGGTAGTGAGTTTTGTGTTTATCTTATTTTGTAATGAAAATCCTGTATGAAGGAGGCTTTATGTTTGATAGCAATTGTTTCTTTTTATCAGTCGATCACTCGAGTGAATTAATGCAATATTGTTGCAGAGAACATTTACTGATAACGAGTATGCTTAATCTTTAGATAGAGATACGGTGTAGTATGATTTTGATTGTGAGGAGAAGTATAAAGTTGCTTATTAATTACCATATCAAGAACTTCGAACAAATAAACACTTTTAATCCCCGTGTGTCTATGTATTTGAACAAATAGTAGAATAGATAGATATACGCCAGACAACACAGCAATCGTATTGTTTTCACACCAATTGTCTTGGTTTCGAAGTAAGGAATTTTCTTCCTTATGTTACGAATACCAACAACGGGTCATAAATACTGTACTGCATCCATAAAATTAGGTACAAGTACATTGGTACATTCCGTGACAGCTGGCATAGTAGTCAGGACCGCTAACCACTAACCACTTACACCAACCGTGTCGTCAAATGCCATGTTGTGATTTACTGTAAGGAAACTTCTTGTTTGTAGCGTTCATTCATCCTTGCTTCGCAACATTAAAAAGCTGTATATTATTTACAACTATTACCAGGTATTTTTTTTAGTATAATAATATGGACATTCAAATGTACAACCTCGTAGTTACGCGGACGGAGTATACAATGACCTTAATTTTTTATTGTTCTTTTTTGCACGAGTTTAGATTTCCTTGTCTCTCTTTCAGACTCAGATAATTTAGGAAAAATCCAGAAGTATTTTTTAGAATTACTTTTACCTTAAAACTTGTAACGTAATGTTGTTTTTTTAGTCAGAGTAACTAACGTTTTTATCGCTAGTATCAGACTGCTATCTACCTCTAATTTAACATCTTTTGTCCTTTGAAATGTTTTGTTTTGTTTAGTGCCTTTGATCGTTACACAAAACAACAACTTCATATATGTACTCGTAATCATATTAATTTACTAAAGTATAGATACATATTTTATTGTGTTCTACCATTCGTCGTATTATTAAGGTCATCCGTTTACCCCTTTTTTGATAAATGACGAGTTTTCCTTAACCGCAAACTGCACCGAGTGTAAATACTCGAGTGCACTTGCACTCAACTCAACCAACTGTGGTTAGGTCAATGTTGCACTAACCGTTTCGAAATGAGTGAATGAAGGCCGATCATTTACAAAGACCGTACGATTTGAAGCATTTGTAATGAATAAAACTTTTTACTACCTATATACAGCATATTTAGCTACTTATCAGGATTTAGAAAAGTATGTTTGAGTGTGTTAAATAAATATCCTTGCTGTATAAACAAGGACGATCGTCATCATTTATGTAGAATTTCTGAATAATAAATATACATATATTTGCCCTTATAAAAGGGAACATTTAGAGACTATCTCTAAACGTGCCTGCTCTACTTAGGAAATCTATTTGTAATTAAAAATCATTATGGTACCCTTCTTAATGATTAATTGATATTTTATGCAAAATAATTGTTATCTGGTTCCATGCCACAGAACGCACCGGTGCGTGATAACAATTAAAATTATATTGTGTCTCAAATGTGGCAGCAAATGGGTTAATCCTTACTAACCATGGATAAATCTGATCACTGGTAACTGGTGCAAGTATGTGGCCCACACCTATCTGTAGATAAAGGGATGCTCAAATAGCAATTGATAACGAACTATTCGATAGATTGTCATAGTTTTCAAGGATGCATGAGCCATGCCACGTTCCACAGTATTCATGCTACTTAAATTGTATATTGGTAGAGATAGCATAATGGAGTGCAAAGGTCATTAACCCTGGAACGATTTTATATTAAGTTTTGTTTAGACTTTACTTGCACTTTCTGTGAATAGGATTAGCTTATGCAAGGAAATCCTTAATAGAGGGAAACATCCTATAAAGAAGTTATATTGATAATATGATAGATGAAATTATTTTCAATCATGAATTATTTATTTGTATTTAACTAATAAGTGACGTCAATACGTAGTAGGTATAAGCTAAGTACGCTTTTCTTGTATATCAGACTGCAAAAGGAGAGTAGATAAACAATAACATTCGTTTGTCGTTGCACGCACATTATCTATGATCATTATACTGAGTGCAATTGTTTCTGAACTTTTATTATTTTTTAATTAAAAAAAAATACAAACTCATATTAGTGTTTTCAATGGATGAAACTATATTTTACAGGCTTGGGAAATCAAATTAATATGAATGAAAAAAAATACGTCTTAACAAATGGGATGGGTTTTCAAAACACGTGACGTCTAAAGCTATGAAAAAAATAACATTTAAAGAGCTTTGATTTTAGGTCACAAATTTATAAATATTGATGAGTTTATAAATAAAAGGAGATCATTTGATATATCTTGTATTTGAATAAGTAGTTCGCTAGCAATATCACTTTCAGGCCTGTTAATGTAAATAAAATGCACTTATTTGTGTAATATTAGCAATTGCAAATATTTTATTTAAATAAAAATAATTATGAGGTATGAAAAACAAAAAAAAATATATGCATTAGGTGCCACTTAGTTACGTAACGATTGTTGTTTCTCACTTCGCCCTTTGAACTCTGAGTCATGTGGTGACAAAACAATGTTCCTTGCAGTCACTGCTACTGAACTTATATGCACCTAAAAGTAACTACAAACATAAAGTTCATTTAGCACAAAGTCCATAGTAATTGCTCTATAAGTTAGCATTCAAATAAATCTTCAGTTCATTATTTAAAACTAATGAAAAAAATATGAAAATGCACATATTCTTTATGCGCATTTTCATTGATCAAAATGTAATTGATCATTTAAGTTGTTAAAAGATATCTTTTTCACATTAGTAATGGCAGAAGTCTAAAGATATATTATCGCTTTTGACTGGGTATTCAGAGGCGGGAAACCCCTGGATCTTAAACTGCGGTGTGGAAGGCAAGAGGTTAAACCACCACACTATCTTCCCAAGTTTGTTGTTTTTTATGGAAAACTCTCTACTGACAAGCCCGGACGAGTAAAAAAAGTACTTTTTTTACTCGTCCGGGCTGACAAGAGCCTATTTCTTAAATTGGATAATGATGAAGGTTTCACAGCTATCTAGACTCAAAAATTGAATCAAATTCTTCACGATTTTCCATTATTTTATCATTGCGGAGAACAGACTTTTCACTAGTTAATATTCGTTTATATCTAGCAGCTTTGACAAAAACATTTTTGACTTGTATATATGCGATGATACTTCGACTGAGCTTTCGTTACGTAAATACGAGGTCAGATTCAGGATATTCGTATCAAAAAATATCGATATTAGGACCCGTTCTCTCAGGTGCCATTCGGTCGGGTGCATAACCGGAATACACAGTTTCCTTATTTATCAATAAAGCTAACTCACGTGTATCCTGCTAGTATATCCATGAGAGAACTCTTGCCGGCGCCTGACTGGCCCATGATGACGCTCAGCTCGCCTGCGTTGAATGCCCCACTGACATTGTTAAGGATTGTCTTGCGTCCTGTGGGAAAAATTAGTAGAGTTAAAATAACATGCTATTGTTTTAATGCACCTTTCAGATAGACATAGTTACCTAGAAATTAGTAAATATTTTTTTAAAAACAATAACTTAAATAGATATGTACATACGCACAATAATTAATAATAAATATTAATGCACCAAAATGTAGGGCATTCAACTTTGAGATTAAAAATAACAAAACACTATCATTCATACCGCGAAGTCCGCGAACAACTAAAAAGATAATTGTTAGTGGCCAGCATCACCAATGAGGCTCAGTAAATTATATCCAAAAAATACACACCTATATTCTACAAAATATATATATTTTTTATTTCTAACTACCTGATTCTAGGTTTTAGAAGTCAATGAAATCATCTCATGTATAAACAATTAACCGTTCGGTGTATAGTTCTCACCTGTGGTAGTTCATAAAAAATGAAGAATGATACATACTATAGAAAAAACAAAGAAATAAACTGAAGATAATTTTCAAGTTCATGAAAAAAATGCGAACGTCATTGAGGCACTAAAAACATATTAAAATTCAGTAAAAACGTGAGGTTAAAGAACAAACTGCGACATATTTTGTGATAAAAATAAAGCATGTTTTAGCTACCATCTGTAGAGACTTCTATAGATTATTTTTATTAATCTCAAAAGTCAATAGTAATTATATATTTGTTTGAAACTACTATACACTAGGTAGGCCTGTGCCATGCGCTATTGTATGTTAATTAATATTTTTATATTTCTATAGGTATTTCTTAACAGGATATAGATAGGTACTTACCTACTAAGTGAAAATGAAAGGCATTGGTATCTTAAATCACTGTGTCTGGATATGTTCCAGTCATAGGACGTTTAGTTTTTGGGATCAGTTTCAATCTGCTCACTTCTGCTCATTAAATAAACTTCTAAATCAGTAACCGCCCCGATTGCTGACCACGTGGTCATATTAGATCAACGACGTTATATTGGAGAGGAAAACCAATAATGGAACAAGAGTTAAATTTTATTTATGTAACTATTTATTAATAAGAAAGCAGAGAAATTAAAACTAATACTAAAAACATATAAAAAATACCTAACAATTCAAAAACGAAACTATTTCCTTGTAGTAAGGAAGCTATAATGCTGGCTGCGTCTTTGACCAAGGAACCAGCCAGCTTTATTATTTGTTGCAAGAGAATTTAATTTTGTTTTTTTTTCTAAACAGTGATTTAGCAGAAGGTCCCCAGTCCAGTAGTCCAAACCGTTCAACTTCAAACGGCGCTAACACATAAATAACTTGCAAGTTTGCAAATGAGACGTACTTGCGACGCTTGGCGTTTTATGTTACTATGCCCCATACGAAAAAATTTAAATGATATTTTGGGATGGATTAGTGATCTTCATGTTAGCGGGTCATCGTATCACGTTTGTGAATACGCTATTGTGAGAAATGATGTTATCTGTTTGATAAAGGAAGGCGTTGAGAAACAGAGGACGTTGTCATTTGTTTCTCAAGTCAAACCAGCCTACGATGTTCCGCGATCTGTGGCGGTGGGTAGACGAAATTGCTATTTATCTAATAAAAATTGCTGGATCGCTGTTAAGGGTAAGGTCAAGATTCGGTACCATAAGATAAAGTTAAAATGATCATAAACGGGTGATTTCGTCTGCCCAATTAACGCAATTCCCGTATATATTTACTCAAATCCTCCTTTTTACATACAATCCAATTCATAAATGACAAGTAGGACACACAAAGTGAAACATTTAAGTAGTGCCTACTGTAAATCGGATTAAATAACAATTTGGATTAACCCATACATGTTTATCAATTTTCTTTCTCTAAAGTCTACCCTTTAGTATGTATGAATGAAGTATGAAAATTTTATTGAATAAGTTTCAACAAACGGAAACTCTATGTAGTACCTACATAAACCCTTAGGGATCTTATATCATTTTATTATTACGTAACAACGACAGAAACTAAAATGGGTTTTCTTATGTAGTAATGTGTGATACCTACCTTTTTTTCGTATTTACAAAAGCGTTTTGATATTTCTTATACTTCAAATGAGATGGTAGAATCTGAACCGAGCTGCGGCTAAATAAGCTGATGTTGGTAAACTCTATCTAGGCATGCTCTTACATCCATGACACCATGCATGCATAAGTACGAGCAATTTACGTGTTATCTAGATAAATTGTTTTGCTATAAAAATATTAACTTGCAGTAAAATAAAACAATGATTCACTACACTACACTGTTGTCCATCCTTCCTGATATTGATTTGGTTTTTGATAAACCTTATCTAGTTTAAGGTACCTACATCACGCATCTATCAAGCACATTCCCACAACCCAAGTCATGTCTTAATTACTACCGACTTCAAAAAAGGAGGTATTATTCTACTCTATGAAAAGTTTCGGTGCAATCAGTTTGTGTCAATTCTGCGATAATTATATTTTTTTGTGTAACACTTACGCGTGGTCTACTAAACTAAATACAATAGTTACCTATATACCTTCCTAGCCTACTAACCGAATGGTCTGTCATATAATATCTCGGTTAGATTCGTTTCCATACAGGCACAATTGAATAAAAATGCCATGAATATTCACAATCACGATTAAAAACTAATTTACATATTCGTAAATAGGATATCGACGTTGGTTTGTACAAGTATGTCACGATAAGATCCAGTCAGATAGTAGAAAATGTTAAAATGGTAGTTTTATTTATGTTATCGTAGAGGTTTGTTTTGGTTGTCAGTGACGTAGCTTTGATACTCGTTTTGTTGATAGTTGTTACTAATCGCAGCTGAGTTTTGTGTATTTGAAAGTTCTTTGAAACTTACTCATATTACTTAAGTCTGAACGTAAGTATTCATGTTTGAAGTAAACATTCAAAGCATTGTTTGAATGCGTTCGTATGTTACTTACGACCGCATTATTGTAGCACTATCTTACCTTGATACGTGCGATCGTTAATGAGTGTGATATTAATTCTGTCTACAAATGGTGTTTCAAGTATAAACAAGGTTCGCTCACCTCCAGCGAAGATGCCATGTCGGACAGTGTAGTTGATGTCTTCGAAGGAAATGTTGAGAGAGTCGTACACGAGAGAGGTAGAGGTGGTCTCCTGAGACTCTGAGTTTTCGCTGCCCATTTTGTCACTGTCACTGCACAATGTAATTATTATTATGACACGGAAACTGTAGTAACTTCCATTGCGCGGGTCGCGAACACAAAGGAGCGTAAACAAAGCGGTTGTGTGCCACGCACGTGCGGTGCGGGCAAGTCGGGCGCGCACTATGCCCAGGCGCAGGATCGATTATCGGTCGTTCTCCCCCCACTAGGCAGTAGGCAGCCAGCTGTAGAGAGCGCGTGTTAGCTAACTACTCTTCAGACTTGAGCTGCTCTGAAATTCGTCGCAGTATGTTTGAGTAAGAGCTATGATGTATGAGCTACATATCTCAGCAATCTGCATATTTACTTTTAGACTTATGCTTTAAGGGGTGCTGATATTACCAATTATTCTCTGCAGCCAAACACGCATTCCCCTGGTGTTGGGTAGCAGCAACATCAGTACTGGCAGAATGCTGAAGATATAGTATATCAGGAAAGGCTTTTGAATGGTGGAAATAACCCCCAAAATGCAAAAGGGAAATCGCCACACATGTTCCATAAGTTGGAGTTTTGGCAAAAGCTCCACCGACAAGAGCCTAGGTCATAACTTTGACCATCATCATCTCTGCACCTAAGAATACTTACACACAAAAAAACTGCTATGGTATTGTGAATCCATACGAATACAAAGAACTCAGGGTAGAGCTATTAGAAACACTTAATATAAGATTCTACTGTGTGATTCTACCATAAGTTTCAATGGTTCAACTTTAAAAACGAGACAATTTGATGCCTAACTGATATAGCTGTCCGTACGCAAACGCAACGGGTGTATACCTTTTACCTAACAAAAAATCGTTACGTTTTCCGAAAGTTCGTGCTATACAGTTTGAAAATACGCGATCGAGCTCGCAGTACAGATGATTGCTTATCGCATAGACAGACAAAGACAAGCATGGATGCCGAAACCGTGGTCGTCGTTAAAACCAGTTCTTCGTAACTAATTCAACGCGTTGTAGAACTGCTTACAATGTTACAGACAGAATTTGTTTACTTACTTTGAGTTTTAGGAAATTGGAACATAATACTTACACTGTTGATGAGTATGTAGTACACTCATCTGAATCTGTTTAGCACGCAATGGGCGTATTAGAATCAAAACATCTATAAACTGTACATCATGGTACTTAAGTATCATATTATATACAGACATACCTAAGAGTCAATGGATTTTCCACGAGAGTAGTTTTTAGTAACGATGATGATTTATGTATTAATCATTATAACCCAATGTCGTGTTTTACTGAGATCTATATGTATATTCATACTCGTATTTTCGCTGATTTATTAAGTTTGCTTTTCGTACTGGTTTGTCATTATTTGTACTAAAATTTATTTGGCACGGGTATGTGCGTACTGAGATTGCACTAATGAAACAAGGAGTACAAAGTTCAAACAGATGGTCCTGCTTCACACATTATAGTTACACATATTTAATAGATTGTGATTCATATTTATTTATCGAGTTCTCTCTTTGTGTGTAGATTATCTCAGATATGAAAATCCAAATGGCATTGTATAGCACTCTACAATGTTGCGATAAAGAAAGTATTTTATTGCTATTTATTTTCTTTCTTGTTAATTCATTTGTTGTGATTGTATGGGTAATGTAATAATTATGAACGGCACATTTTGAAGGAGGACATAGTTAATTAACGCCTTGTTTGACAATGTCTGAATAAGTTCACATTAGCGTTCCTGTCCACAACTTCATTCATATGACGTTCCATATTTGAATTATACGTTGGTTAGTATTTATTTATCGATAGTGAAACAGGACCAACTCTACCAAGAAACATTGTAAAGTGGATTTATTAACTCAATTGATTATTAATCCTATTGATACTTACTGAAATATCAAGAAAAAAATATATTCGTAACTGTCTCGGTTTCACCATATTACACATAGTCGTCAAAATTTATGGTGAAAAATATGTCTGACGGTTTAGTACGATGGTGCTACTGAGCTTATGACTCTATCCATCCATCCTCATCACATCATAAATAATTATTTTTCTCAAATAAATAAAAAATTTAACCTTCAAATAATTATGAATTTATAAATTTTTGATCTCGACTCGCAACGGTGTATCATTATCATAATTCACGTGTTTAATATCTAATACTTGTATCGATAAAATGATTATTAATATTATTTTTAATAATTACCAATTTTAAGGATGATAAATGATGTCGTCTCTGTCTATGCCACTGGTCTAGCCTGGAGACAAGAGCGAACCCATTTCAAATAAACAAAAAAAAAGAAAGAATTTCATAAGAAAATAAAGATTTTAAGAATTTGTGGTCTGTATGAAATCTGTTGGGTAAGTTTATGTTTGCCAATAAGTTTTCAATATCAAGAGTGATACATCATCTATTTTACAATGAAAGGTGTAAGAAATAAAGAAAAACCTTTTCAGTCCTATACATTTGGTTAATTAGGAAGTAGATAATTTGGTTTAATAAATAAACTACGAAGTTAAATAATGTAAGGTCTTAATGGATTGTTTAATAAATAATAATTTAACTTGAGACATACGTAGAAGGCGTGAGAGCGATAAGCGACGTCACCGGGGCTAATACGCGTATTAGTAGAACGTTGTGCGGGCTTATGATTGCACTAGACTTTCCCTGAGGCCCTGCGCAAATAGTAATAATAGCCAAACAACGTGATAGATGTTGGACTGGTAGTTCTAGCCAGCTAAGGCTAAGTACTATATCTAGATTTAACGACATAAAAATGAGAGGTGAAACTCCTCTACTTTAGGCGACATCAAAGGTTTCCCGTAGGAACATGAAAAAAATGGCTGGCGATAGCTAATGACACTGGCTAACTATTAAGTACAGCCATACCTTTGCTAATATTAGTAAGTAAGTATAGATATAGCTCCGTGTCAATTTATAGTAGGCATTAAGAACATAAGCATATACTGTTGAATATTTAACATTATCAGCTGTGCCTCGGCCGCTGATAACAGACATTGGCACATTTGACATCACAGACCTCGATTTTAGCTTCCTTCTTTTAAAACATTCAGCATCATCATTAATTATTCATTTGCCTTCGAGATCTAGCATAGGTACGAGAAAATAAAATATTGTCATGACTAAGAATCGAAGCCGTCACGTCAATTCACCTGTTATACCAAACTGCACATTTCAAATAAAAAAAAAGTTAAAATATCATTGATTTATTGTTCCTTACAAGCTAAACATTATAAATAATTTTACACTTGACCATAATCATTTACCACAAACATGCATTTTATCAAAGTCGCAAACTAAACTAGGTAATATAAATCGATTGATTGAGAGAACAGTTTTACAGCCTTACCACAAACTTGGACTGTTTAAGGCTGCTGTCACCTACCTTCTAACAAAGTTCAAATGCAGTTTTCTCCCCAAAAATGACTAAACTGACTACTTTTTTTGAATGAATTGTGTAGAAATGAACTATCTCCATAAGATGTCGACTCTGAATTTTTTATTCAATCTTTAAAATGTCTGTAATTTGCAATCATAGAAGCCAAATTGACGGTTTTTCTGGTGATCTTTTCTAGATCACTTGTTGACATCAGCTATCGAAATAACATAAACTTGAAGGGAATTACGTTCGTATACAAGGTGTCGACTCTGTTTTTTTTATTTATCGCTCTGGTTATTCCAAATGAAGACAAAATTGAAACCATGTTTTGGCATAAAATACGCACCTAAAGACAGGCGATTATTTCTGAGATACATTGCACTTATTCTGTGTTATTTGATAAAACAATGTTATAGAGGTTCCTATCTTTGACTTAGCATGTAAATTCTTGATTTTATCTTGTGCAATATATTCAAAATATCTTACTAAAGTAACCTATAAATTTGAGATTTGGAGCTGTCACGAACATTCATCTTCGATCGAAATTTGACAGACGGCGCCGAGCGCTCGGAGGGGAAGGGTGTGTCGCTCGTTGTCTTCGCTGCGACTCTTTTATTTCGTGTATGATACTCATTCCAAATTTGAAAATATCACGCTTTGCACAATTTTTATACGGCGACCAATTCGCTTTGAGGCTTTATGCAACAGGCATAAAGCCACATAGTGCATTCCACATCGTCGATGGTCTCTTATTATAACAAAAAAGTATTCGTTATTTTGTATCGATTTATAGTTGTATTTAAATGATTAATCAATGTTAAGTAAACTTGCATAGAAAGGAATCCTTATTAATACTATAAACAAGAAAGATTTGCATATATGGCGACTATTTCAAGAGGTTCATGAGTTAAAACACAGATATTTTATCATATACATTGTGTATTTTCGAAACTCGATCAAACAAAATGTGCACATACTAGGACCAAAATTATCGACAAAAATAATAATAATAATAAATTCTCCACAAAATAAAATTGTGGTACATGATGAGCAAACTGTTTCTATCACCAAACAGTTAAATGTCAATTTTGGACAAATACTAAATTAATTAGGCAAAGAATAGGCAATAGTACCAAGATAGTATAAGATCAGATTTGATTAAAAAAAACAACAATTTACACACGAAAATAAAGAAAGTATTGATTCATTTCTTAACTAAAATAATTACAGGTATTTAACGTGAAATAGAAAAACAATATACACGGTCCTAGTCCAATGTTTACAGAGCGCACGCCAACGGCCAAAAGAGGGCGCTCGCTGGTCTGCTTCGGTTTATCTAGGCCCGTAGTGTTGCCGTTACTCCGGGGTTGCTAACACTACTTTATAGTTTAACAACGGTAGACCGATTTTCATGATATGTATTTACTTTGTTGAATTTGTATATACCTCTTACCCCTTAAGTTATTATGAAACGGAGCTGGGGCGCGCTGAGGCTCGATACGAAACACAGTTTACGGGGCCACTAGTACATCCATAAAAACTGGCAACGGGTAAAATGGACTCATGTTCCGTACGGGATAACTGAGTAATAAATGTACATTTTATGATATTGTGTGTCTGCTGGCGAATAGTTATTATTTAACCGATTTCAAAAGGAGGAGGTTATCAATTAGATTGTATGTTATTTTTTGTATGTATATCATCCTCATATCTCAGTCATTTGTTGACAGATTAGATATTTTTTTCATTTTCTTATAGGGTTTAACTTTTAATTGGTCCCATTGTGGCCAAATCCGGAACTGATAATGAGGTCTTGGTGTAATCGAAGGAAACCCTTAAATCTAAAAGACGTGTATAGTGTTTTTGTACTAGTATTTCAATGTTGACGTGTCTTTACGTCTGATAGTCACTATTTTGTAGAACTGAGCTGATAGTGGAACTCCTTAATGATTAGGAGTTCAGTGATTATGACGCCGGAACTTATGTAAGGTACTTTGTAGCTTATTAAAGAGCAGAGTCAAAAGGTGAAACCCCCTCCCCTCGATTTAAATCACTAACAATTTGCAAATCAAATAACTTAAACCGACTTCAAAAACAAAATACACTAAAAAGTCTTAAATAATTTCTTAAAAGGACTCTATTCCAAGGACAAGATTTGCCTAAAATAGAGCCCTTTCAAGAGTTTATTTAAGAATTTTTGGTGACTTTTGTTTTTGAAGTCGGTTTTTTTGAAATAGTATGGCGGTGAAGTGATCATTAACCCAACAAAATTAAAAACAAATAAGGGCTTTTATTTTTAGTATTTGACTTTGAGTAGTAAACATTCGTGCTTTGGATTTTGAATTAGAATAAATGGACGACAAAAAGTAAAAGGACAGCTGTCTTTCTTTATATGGACCGTATAGAGGCGTTATTTAGTTCCACAATCTTTGATACGTACTTGTACGTACGTACCATTGGTCATTGGCGTCAATTCTATACTGTGTGGGACTTGTTCATGGCATTAATTCCATACGCTAGTAACAGTATTTCAATGGTTTAAACCTAAATAAATAGGGCAATATTTTGCTTAGTTAACATGACTTTTCTTACTGGGTACTGATTGCACCAGTGACTTTCACAACCACATCCTAACTATAAACTTGTATTATTTAGTTTCATGGGATGTGTATGTAGTTAATATGAACCTGTATTCAAATTGTACGCAAATGCCATGAAGTTCTATGGTTCTATTCAAGTCCACATTCATATAATATTTTATTATTGAAAAATTTATTAAAACAAAAAAATAAATAAACAAAAATGTTATTTATCATCTGTTATACATTAAATACTTGAAATCTTGATCGAAAGCTTCTTAACTACATTTCCTGAATGACAGCTATAGTAACTTGTCACATTTTTCATATATCAAAATACAAATCATATCAAAGAACAGCGTCACACTAAAAGGTATGCTTGTGTTAATAAATCCTCATAGCACCCAGTTGGTATGACACGTGGTAGATCAAGCGCAGAACCAACGGCAGGATCCACCAATAAACCTTAGTCCCCGTTTCTCATGGAGTTCACATTCATAAAAAAATACCTATTCTCAGAGTCACGATTTGGGTGAAGACATAAAGAGGACATTCAAATCAGGACTTGAGTCGGCAGAATCTCTATTAAGCATTTCAATTCCATGAAATAGCCAACACGGCACATCACTGGTTAGTCGGTGCAGGTCGGTACGTGTTATCCGCCTCGATATGTCTTCACCCTTTGGATGCATTTCGTTTCTTCCCATGCTATAAGTTTTTACGTTATTATAACTGTACGTTTGTGTTTAAATCTGTGAATTTAGTTATTGAATCACCAAAAGGAAAATGTTTGCGAAAGGAATTGACGCGAGCCCTGATTCCGAACTGTATTCGCGTTGGTATTTTAAATACAAAATAAACTGGTATAACATTAATTTATCATATCGACTTTTACATGACCATCATTTTCTATGTTCATCATACGCATAGCCTACTACCTAGAGATAAAGTATCAAAATTGTTTGATTACAGTAAACATTTTTTGTGTCCCGGACATATAAAATCGCACACACACATTGATAAATTCGGTAAAATCTGAGAATCTCCAGACTGTCAATTCACTCTTAAATAAAATATGGTTAGTTTAATATTAACGTCATTCAAGTCAAAATTACATGAGGGGTGACATACATTTCTATTAGTCAAATGACATTTAAACAGTAGTTCAAACCTTGTTTTATGGTAAGGCCTAGCCTTTTGTTATAAATTAAAGTTTAAACTGATTAATAAAATATTCGTCAAGAGATAATTTTTACGGTGAAAGTTTTACCAAAAAAATCCAGTAATTTAGGAAAAAAATAGACGCTAAGGAAACAAGATATAGAGTGTAATGATACCGAAATCAACAGCATTTGTTTCGTAATAAACAGAAATAAATAAAATAATTAATAATAAAATAATTAATTTCATTAATTAATAATTAATTTATTTTATCTTATTTCTACTACTCGTATTCTAAGGCAAAAAAGGTTGGCTCGGATATCCTATTTCTATTAACACTTTCTTGACATTATGAGGGAGGATCATGATTTTATATTTAAAATACATGTTTATTAATAAGTAAAATGGAGTGTAAGATAAAATTTTGTTTTATTTAAGGCAAGTTTGGCCATATGTTCAATTTATCTACATATCACAATATCCTAAGTACATAGTACATCGTCATAAACTTAATAATACTACCTAATAATTCGAAGTTCCACCATAAGTAACCGTAAGCCATAGAGTCGATAATATTATACTTATATCTAAAAAGATTTTATCAATTAATAGCCTTATGTTGAAACTTAAGAATATTTTGACCGCGAATAAACTTTACTTCATTTAGTTTTTAATTAGATCCACACGGAAAATGACAAATAAAACATTCCGCCCTTTACGACACATTACAATTATTTAATTTAAATAGATAGTCAGATCTTCTTTTGTCACATAAATAATGCCTCCAAATATTCTAAACGAAGTACCTAAAGAGTTTTCCCTCTAAGAGATTTCTATAACTCACACAATTATAAGTAATTTCTGAACAAATTTAATCTGAAACATAAAGTGTATCAGTCATTTGATCTCTGTGTGGTAATATAAAGCTATAATATAACACGTTGTAATAAATAAAAGCTTAATATTTTACTGAAAAACAAATGAGTAATAAATCAGATGTTAACTCAATGAGGTAGTTACCCTAAACTCTAGTTATTGACACCTGTGTGTTGCCTTATTATGATATATTCGCACTGTTTACCGTATGGATTTTAGAAATATTATAATATTTTTAACGGTTTTTTCAGTATGATATAAATTTGTGTAGGAACTTACAACAACGGTGTAAGTAAAATGATACCTTCATTTTTTAAAATTTTTGTCACTTAAATTAATAATGTCTCTAAAGTTATCATTGGGATTTAAAAAATATATCTAATCTAACATTCAGATGATAATAAACGTCAAGGACCCCTAAAGCAGAGCAGTCAGGGCAAAGGAACTCTATGTTATACTCATTATTCGAGATATTGAACTAATTTATTTACTTAACTAGTACACAGCACCTTAAAATATATTTTGAAATAATTATCATGTTTTTTTTTTCAATAGGTATATAGTTTGTATCATTGAAGCTGGAATTCGAGTTATCTTTTTTAAAATTATTCATGAATGGATTTTATCCGGTTTTAATTAAAAAAAATAAAACATTTAAGACTAAAAATCACATGCCGTATTACGGCGAGTGATTCAAAATTAATGCCCCAGATCAGTTAAAAATGAGTTCCCGTAGTAATTTGAATAATTATATTGCTGCTGTGTACTCAAAGACTTAAACATATATTTAGCTAACAAGTACGTTGTTCATCTCTTGTTAAGGCGGTACCACAGGACAGTGCAAGTGAGGAGATGCATCAGAACCGTGGTGGACAGCACCAGCGCCATATTGCCGCCGACGTCCACCTCTGCCATGTCCATTTCTGTCAGGAACTTGCTCGGCGTTATGTAGTGGCAGTACACTGGAACAGACCATAAATTAATATCCAAAAAGTAAACTAACTACA
Organism: Pyrausta aurata; assembly: GCA_963584085.1. Classification (NCBI taxonomy): domain Eukaryota; kingdom Metazoa; phylum Arthropoda; class Insecta; order Lepidoptera; family Crambidae; genus Pyrausta; species Pyrausta aurata. Next base: position 8,517,331 of record OY757265.1, read on the forward strand.
TGTATTTCTCTTTCAGCCACACATCCAATCAGCGGACGCACATTTTTCAGGCATTCTAATTGAACGTCAAGTACAAAAATACAATCCCGCCCGTGCGCAATTTTTGGTTTTCATATTTCATCTTTTGAGAATACATCTTATGTTAAATTCAGGGATACAAAGTGGTGCTTATTTTTTTTTTGAGTAGGGGAGTTTTTTTATGACTTTTTGGTGGTAGGTGTGCTTAGGATGAAGTTTAAGATTGAGAACGCCTGCTCAAACTGAAAACCTTGTTTTCTCCATTGAATATTTTGCACTGAGATTTTTGAAGACAGACCGAAATTGTTACAGGAGATTTACTCAACGCTCTATCTACTGTTCCGTTAAAAGGTGCTGTCGGAAGTCATTTGCAGTTTTTTTTTAATGAGGTAGCCATATATTTTGCCACGGTTGCACCTGATGTTCAGTGACAATGTAACCTAAGATGGACCGTGTCTGTCTAGTAATAGCCTATTCACTCTCTTCTTGAAAACGTCCAAATTGTAGTTTCCACACACTTCTGCCAGCATCAAGTTCCACTCCCTAACGGTTCGTAATAGAAATGTGGACCGATCAGGGTGCGTATTGCGATGTCATTTGAAAGCTAAGCAGCTCTGCTTTTGAACGAATTAGCGAATTCGTATTGCGATTTTGTATAAATCAGCAGATTAGCGTGCTAAATCACTACACGAGTAAGTGAAAAAGTTTTTTTTATTTTACTCAAGTAACATCGTCCAATTTGGCAACAATTAGTTGAGTGGGAATTGCACTGTCTGGACATTCTGTATTAAACTGGATTAAAGGAAGATCGCAGTGAGCCTCCAGGTTAGAAAACGTTAGAAGATGTGTTTCATGATACTGATGTAGACCTTCACTTACTCTTAGAACAGTGGATCTTGGTTCTATTGAAGCCATAGACCGAGTGCACGGCGACGTGGAAACCAGCCCTGAAGTAGGAGATGTGGTGCAGCCATCTGAACGGGTAGGGCGTATCGGACAGTGCTAAGCAGAAACCGAACACGGAGAACAGACACGCCACCACTGGACCCACGAACACTGCGATCTAGGAAAGAGACAGGTTAAAATTGCTGGTTAAAATAATTTTACTTGAGTTAGGTTATTAAGCTGGAGGTAATGGAGGCAATCTTGATGGAGTTCATTGCAGTGTAACCAAGTCGACTTGGGTGCGAATGGATTACAAAATTTGTATTGCGATTTCGTATATTCAGTCAGCGGGTGAGCGTGGGACAGCATTACACGAGTGAGTAAATAGAAATATGTACTCTTAATTTTTTGTCACTTAAGTGAAAACTCTGCTGGCCAAGAATGAATTTTTCAAGTTCAAAACTTAATCGTATCGAGTCCAAGTAACATAAAGATACTGTCAAATTGACATTAAAAATATTTACAGAAACGATCTGCATGCATGCTTTTTTGGAAGTTCTACTTGCTGAGCTTACAGACTTCGCTAGCATGAGGTATGTATATAACTACGGTATGTGTTATTCTACTTTAATTTACCTTGGTAGGCGTCGTGGACCCAATAAAGTAGCCCCACGCCTGCGCACAAAGCGACGTGGCGACAATGGTTGCCAAAAAGAGTGTCGCCCTTGTCGGTTCGAGCGGGTTGTCTGTCAGCCAGTAAGACAACACCACGTATGATACACATGAGATCATCTGGAAAGAACGTGTGGAAATATTAATACAACGAAACGGTTAAAGGGACTTCGGTATTGCCTATTTTTATACCCACTGAAACCTCGGAGTTCTTCCTCAGACCGCTGTAAGAAGCGACGAGTAACATTCTTATTATCTTCATCATGGAAATTAATAGTCCTGCACAAAAATAAACTTCAACTGCACTACAAACCTAAAGTATACAAGTAGCCTGGCTCGCAGATCTTTGAGGATTGGCGACCAACGGCGACCAAATAGCGGCAGGATTAACAAAATGTAGTAAGGAGTCTAGTGATGAGCTTTGCTATCAAAAGCTACAATATTCAGTGTCGATCCTGTGACATGGCGAGTAAACGCCGCCGTCAAATAAACTTTTCTCTGGTGTTAGGTAGCAGCATAATAAGTACTGGGAGAAGGCTGAAGATATAGTATATCAGGAAAGGCTTTTAACTGGGCATTAAGAGGCTGAAAACCTCCGGTTCTTAAACCGCGACGTGGAAGGCAAGAGGGGAACCATCACACTATGTTCCCCAATTTGGAGTTTTGAAAGAAACTCCACCGACAAGAGGTTTGCTCTTAAATTTGATCAGATCTTACCTGAAAAGGCAGTTCCACTGCTAGTATAGAAATGATGTAGGGTCCAAGGGAATACCATCTATTGAAGTATTCACCTTTTAGTATGTCCATCTCCAAGGGAACTGTAATGAAACAAAAAAATATTAATTATGTATAGTTAGGTGTATGACCCAGCAATCGGCATTGAAGTATAGTATAAACCATTGAACTACTATTACTAGCGTATGGAACTGACATCACGAACAAATTGTGTGCCCCCTAAATTGATGGCCCGGCCATCAACTCGTAGTACAAATTATGATTCGAAATTCAAATTTTCAAAGAAAACGTCACAAACTTGTCGTCGTTTTTGCGACACATTTTTAGCTTGGCATAGCTTCTCTATACGTAGTAGTAACAACTCACTGGTATAAACCAATGATTTAATTAAGCTGCTAACCTAAGTAATAGGAGTCATTCTATGGTTGATATATTCCTAAAGATAAAATATTTACATCCGAATCAATGCAATCTAATGTACAGGGTATTTTATGGGTATTTTATAAGAGCTAATCGAGTAGATATAATTTACATTTACCGGCTCATTTACACGATTATATTGCGATGATGTAACTCGGAATTACTTAGAACGATGTGATAAACATCAGTGAGATGATCTCTTAATTAAAACATACTTTATTTATGTCTTGTTTTAGTTAACATAACTTTATACAGCTTTTCATAGGGTTCCGTTCAAATATTTCCTGCAATGATACTTAAAATTGGTTATTTATTTTTCTAGGAATTATCAAAAATGAGTATGGCTATTAATAACAGAGTAACGAAAGCCTGATTTTTCCTTTTATCATATATATATTCACAGTGCTCTATATTTTCTGCTAAGAAGTTAATCGAATTTATTATACCTCTAGTATCTAAGTGAGTGTGAACAACAAAGTATCAAATTGTTAAAGTAAAGAATTATAAAAGTTATCAAAATATAAGCAAGACATCATAATTGAGGATGATGGAGTAGTTAACTCACAGGGCAGACACGAGGCAATTTATATGAAAACCATGTTATTATTACGCGGACATTATCTAATAGAATGTTATGCGGTAAGCCGTTAATTGCTAGTAATTATTTTAAGAGCAACAGAAGTCAAAGATCACTTGTTATCGCCGGCACTGAACTTCATTTAAGAAGACTATACTTAATCGCGTCCACGGGCTGAGCTTGGGTATACATTCCAATACAGAAAACAAACGTCAAGAAAATGCTTGTAGCATTCATTTCATTTTGAGCAATGCAGTTTCAAAATAAATTTAATAAAGTAGGGTATACAAGGGTAAGGCATCAGAACTTTACTTGAATTCCGGATTAAAAATAAGTACTTAAGTATTTTAAGCAACATTTATATCGATACTTCATGATCAGCACCTTACATGCCTCAAGTGGTAACTCAAATTACAATTGTACAATTTACAGTGCAATAAAGTTTAAATAAATAAATAAATTACGACCTTATTGTCAAGCTCTAAGGCCTAATATACTCACACGAAAGCGTGACAGACATCTTGCCGGTGTAGACCACTAGCAGCATAGATCCGTACAGGTAGACATAGTTGCCCAAGACTGTGCTGGCTTCGCTGCCGACGCCCAGGTATAGATAGCCAAAGATGAGGGCAATGACAACGTGGGCTGCCACTCGGTACATGAACAGCGACTGTAGAAATAAAAATATCACTGACGTTGATTTCGTCATATTTTGCATTTGATGAATTTACCCTACACTAAAGTTTTTTACATAATTTTTCCATAGCGTGTCATGTCATTAGTAACTTGTGAACTTGGTCGAAAAAAAATATGTTTGGTCTTTTAACATTAAATTCATTATTAGCGCTCAGCAGCCTAATTATAATGGGAAAATGTTGGCAGTTATTTCTTTAGTAGGTTCAGTTGTGTAAAAGTTATTCAATATTTGGATGGAAGGTCAACGAACTGAATTGCTTTAAATTCATTCAAATGAAGAGAAGAAGTATGAAAAATATTTACTCACATAATTTCTTGTTGTCATTAGATAATTTCTATAAAGGAGTATCCACGTTTGTCTCAGAAGGCCAGACGGTCTATAAATATTCTTAGAAGCCTTATTTTGTTGGTGCTTTAAATTTACTAGTAGGTGTTTAGACTTCAGTTCTGTAGTGATATCTGAAAAGAGAAAATATATTTATTTTAATTTAAGTTGTTAATGATGTCATATCAGCAGCCTTGGAAATAAATGGATTGAAATCGCTCCTCTTTATTTTCATGGATTGGTAAGCGTTTATCAAAGAATTACGTCCTTTAGAAGAATAATGTTTGTCTTGAAGTCCAATTTACACTCAAGCAGGGGGTGTGAAAATAACTTTTACAACAAGGTGACACAGACTGATTTAAGATGCTCAAAGAAGACACATACTTTTTAATGATAATATTAATTTGTTCAAACTCATAAAGCTGTACCACAAAAGGCAGCGGTCTAAATTTTGATGGCTGTACGTTACTAAAAGATATCCTAATAGTTAGCAGGTAAAGATATAGCTTCTATCATGCATGTCGGATCGATACCATTGTAATGTAAGGTCACAAATTAGTTTTATCGCTACCCAACATCTAACATCGACTACATAATATGTAAATGTGTACGAGACATGTTTTCAAACGCCAAGTATTGTTCAAATCGACCTCTGTTATTTAATGTTAATTAACATACTCAAATGAGCGACAATCGATCTATTGTTCTATCTTGTAACATTTTGCAAATAATCCTGTCGGATATTGACATACGCATTGCTATTAGTTCAAACAAGGAAGCTAATTATTATATTATTTTGTAGTTTAGAATGTAGGCAAATTTTATTTATTAATAATTATTACGTTTGTTCTCTGTAAGTAACCTGAGATGAACCCCATTCAAGTGCCAGTAGAACAATACAATTTGAATACATAATAGTAGAAGCAATTATGTAAAAAATATTACCATGACGTCTTGTAGTCAAATCATAGACAATATGATGTATTATAAACACTTATAAGTTCGCCGTCGGGCGTGTATAAAGATAATGTTGTTTAATGTTTCAGTACTACCGACAATTACTACGAAAATATCAAGATATATCATAAAATCCGAGTGGAAAATCTAGTTAAAAGAAAAAACTAGTGGTTATTTATTTTAGAGCTAGGAGGCATACCGGTGTTGATACTATATGCGCCGACCTTCATAGCTTGACCCATCGCCGCAAAGTCGCCTGCCTGTCGGTTTTTTACAGGATTTACTTTGAAGAGCGTGCAAAGGAACTCCATGAGCTCATTCCAACACCTACCTTCTTCTTTCGCAAAACAAGACGCATTACGGATTACCATAGCTCGTTGATATTCCACTGACTCGAACAAAGCGCTTTTCATCAACTTTCATGATGCGCACGGCAAAAGAGTGGAACTCTCTACTCACGTCTGTGTTTTCAAAAGTCTACAACCCTGTTATTTTAAAAAAAGAGTGAACAGGCTCTTCTGGGTGAGCTCGCTTCATCGTCGGCCCTATCTATGCCTCATCTGTTATAGTCTAGAGCCAAGAGTAAGCCTATGGGCTTTTATTTTTTATATGGTATGCCATATAAAAAATAAAAAAATACTTACCTAAAGGCCCAGGCAACGCAGGGATGGTAGGGACATGAGCTTCCCACGTCCTGTTGGCGGAAGGGTCTGGTTTGTACACCTCCATGGTTTTGGCCGCCCTAACCAAGTCCACCTCATATTCGCCTGACGCTACCTCCATTACTGAAAAGAAATACATAGTTGACAGTACTTGGTCGTCAGTTCCATCGTAAATTTGTTTTTTTGCAATAGTGAATTTTTACTAGTCGAACTATGTTTTCAATTGCACGGCTGTTTGCTGACAGACACAATGGAGAGACCAGCAGAAAAATCTAAGTAATAGGGGTTTGATATAGTGGCCATAGGGTATGAAAGAAATTCGTAAAATAAATATCACCTTAGTAATTTTTAACCGTGTGACCTACCTACCTAGGCTTTATTGTATGTACTTAGTTCCAAATTATTCCATTGCAAATAAAATTATGGTGTTATATAAAGATTAATTAAAAATACATTATAATGTACACGTATACGTGGCTGATTAAGCAGATAAATAAATCATTGACAGCGATACAATCATAATGATGCTCTGTTGTTCTCGTGATTACATGTGTCTATATTTAGATGTACTTAATTTACTCATTTATTATCACCCCATCATTTACCAACACTTTACACAATATGTATTTAAAATATAATGTGATATCCATGTTAAATTATTAAAATTAAGTTTGATTTAACCAACGCAACGCACAAGGATGTTAACAATGTTTGCAAATAAGTAAAAAAATGGCACGGTTAAAGTGTATGTAGACAGAACTGTAAAAAGTGGTGGCTTACTTTAAGGTGAGATAAAAATATATAGGTTGCCCTGCTTTCTTTGTATAGCATCGTACATTAACCATGTCAATTCAGTCGAAGTTCTGGTCTCACAGCTTTTTAGAGTTACGTAATGACTGTGTGGCTCGGTTCACACGATGTTGTTAGTCAGTAATCGGTTTGTCTTCTTGATCTACCTGCGATGTGACATAAATAATGCTTTCTATGACCACTTTGACATAATTATCTACTTGACAATAGAAGCAGGCATACTAATGTGAGAAAAAATATGTTTTTATGTATTTATGATTAGGGCGACCTAAAATTTAAGTATACAAAGCTAGGGTTAAACTATTTAAGTTAAGCATATAAAACGAATAGTACCTATGTTATTATTAAAAGTAGATTCATGTTTGATATATGATAAAAAAAATACAATTTTGGTACAAAAGGTACGAAGTGTGAACACAGTGACACAGGTTAATTACAGAAAATTGATAACAATTTTCTCAAGTAATAGTTATGTTGCGTGTGTATTCTCCATTATTGTTTTCTTATTCCTATTGATTCATTAGTAAGTACTTTAGCTCATTGAATTCTTGTAAACAAGTTAATTCATGAGTTGCTTATAAAAGTACCCTTTGTAAACATTGGTAATTAATTATATATGACATGTTTATTTGTAAAAATAAGTCAATCTACATGATGTTTGATCCCTAATCTCCGGGATCACTTCGTCGTAATACAGATTCCGTTTATTGCGTAATTCTAACTAGTCTGATTCATGTAATCGAATAGGTCTTATTGGTTCTAGATTAAACTTTGCACACGCAAGGTGTCACAGACCTTATGTAATCAAGTTGGTGGAATATGAAATTTTTATCTACTCTGTGGATCGAACAATCAAACCTAATGAAACATTCTCAAATTGTATGAAATGTCATGTTTATTATATGTATTACCTAACTTATCGGATTTCTTCAAACTGTATGAGGTTTCGCTTAAAATAACCCTCTTAATTTGTATTGTAATAGCAATTAAATAAATATTTCGCGCAATCTCAGCTTATCTGTAGGTAGTTAAGTCAAGTAGTTAGTACAATTTTTATACCTTTCTAATATTACACGGTAACGGCATTTATGCAAACTTAGGAAACCATCAACAATAGATATGTGTTTAACCTGTCCTGAACATACACTGTATGTTTGTTCCGAAAGTAGCAATTAGCGTGTTCTTGTAAAGTGGTCTGGTCTAAAATGTATGCCTAGAGAAAGTTTAAGTATACTCACAGAAATCGGCGGGGTTGTGGTACGGGGGACATCGAAGTCCTGCGCTGTCCAAGGCAGGGAGCAGATGGATCCTGGGTCCATTGTACAGCGTTCTGCCTGCTGCCAGACAGTATACAGAGTCAATCTTCTCAAACAGGAGTGCTGAGGGCTGGTGGATTGTGGCGATGAGAGTCCTGCCACCACGGGCGAGACTGCTCAGTAATGCTATCAAAGACGCTGATGCTGATGAATCCAAACCCCTGTTGACAATTTTGAAGGAAAGCTGAACATGGTAATTTAAATTTAAATGTCATTTTAAACGCGTTATGAGTAATTTTAAGTACATGATTCATTGCGGTAAAATAGTTGGTGCTGATTTAAATGGGCATATTTTATTGTTCTTTTATCAGCTACATCTCTTTGCGAAGGTCAGCATTGTACGTGGAAGGCTAATAATAATGATTATTTTAATACTGTCTGCTACTTACGTTGTAGGCTCATCAAGGAACAATAGTGAAGGGTCAGATAATAGTTCTAAGGCTACGGCAAGTCTTCTTTTCTGTCCTCCAGAAAGATCTCGACAGAGAGTTTGGGCGGCTCCGCTTAGACCCAGCAGTGCCAGGATTTCGTACACCTGTAAAATGAAAGCCATGGCTCAACGGAATTGCAGGACACATAATATTATAAGCAATGCCTTATAATGAAAATCTATTCCACTATATACGTGCGCACGTAGTCAAACGTAACTACGCATGCCGATCAACGAGATTTTCTATGCCAAGTTTACTAGGAAGCTTGCTAGATTATTGAGTCTGACTTTGTCATACCAGATACTTTTTGGTTGTTAAAGGTATCACAAACATATGAATTACATCATTACGATGGGGCGCTGGCTAATACAAACAGTGCTATTTGTATGCAGTGATCCCCCTGACCGTTCGAATTTTAATTGTCGTTTTGTGTTAAGTACTCGTACTCGTATATAGTCGAGATTGCTTAGTTTTTTCCCGATTCGTGATTCTGCCGCTGAATAAATTAAGTAAATAAGATTGAATTCAGCTTGTCGACACGACGACTGATGAGCACGTCATGAACTGCGAAGGCCTACAACAGAAGTAAACTTCTTACAGCTGGCCTTCTACCTTTCTACAGTAAAGATAGAAAGATCTTACTTTTTCTTTCCTCTCATGGGGGGTGAAGTCGGCGAGCTTGAGGGCGGCAGCCAGCGACATAGATTCGTAAACAGTGAGATGAGCGCGTAGGTCGTCTTGTTGCCGAATGTAGCGCGCGCCGCCGCGGCCAGCCGACTTGGATGCGCACGCGCAGATGCCGTTGACTGCGATCTCGCCTTTTGCTCCTCGAGTCCTAGTGATTGGAGAAATCAGGCTTTATTTATTTTTCTCCGTTTTTCTACTCCATCTATTGCAGGAAGCTGCTTAATGTAATAGTTTGACAATACCTGGCCTGCGAAGTCTCGACATAGTTCCCTGTAAAACTACCAGGTGGCGCTCGAAAAATGCTGAGACAATATTGGTATTTTCGTGTATAAATTTATTGATTGAGAAGAATGTTTGAATCAAGCTTAAAAAATTACAAATATTTTTTAAGAGTTATTTAAGATTTAGCTACGTTAGTTAGAAGGATATTCGATGGAGCAGAAAAAGAGAAAATCAAAATTGTCTACGCGCAATGTCAAAAATCTTGCTTCAGACTTCCAGCACAGTTCGCTGTTATTTGTGCTGTTTAAGTTTTTAAATAAAAAGCCAGCCACATTCTTAGCTTCGTAGCTTTTAATAAGAAAACCCTAGCTAAAATAGAAACAATCGTAGTCCGTAGCGAAGCAAGAGTTGTGCTTTTTACATTTAAATGGGTGATGCTATATCTAACTTTATGCAGTTTAAATGAAAGGTTTGATTTAATTTCCTTTTAGATTTCACAGAGTAGTGAAAGTTAACAGAAATTTAATAAAATTCTTCTAAAGTACTCACTATGCACATACTAGACTTTACGATTACCCATAACTTTGTCTTCTTTTGTCATTGGAACCACACATAGTCATTTGACGACGCAATTGACTGATCAATAAAACTTAATTGCTGCAAGTATTATTTAGTACTTGATTAAACATTGAAATAACTTTGAGTAAGTACGAAAAGCAGGAAAATTCATTATTGGAGGATCATTATAATTTGATCACAATCCTCGATTATCAAAGCATTCCTGTCCAAAAAAATAATAGTTCATGGCTTAAACGGGGAAAATGTAATATTTAACTATTCGTTGTTCGTTTCTTATCAGGACAGTACGTACGCAGGGAACTTTTATCTTGCCAAAGCCTTGGGACGAATCACGGCCTTGTCAGTGACTCTGAATCACTTATTTATTACATGGAATTATTATTAATTAATTATTTATGGCATGATAACGGTTCCTGACAGGATATATCTCATATGTAACGATTGTAATGTTCATGGAAAATAATGTGGTTACTAACGAACAATGAAGCACATGATCCTCCGTTGAATGTAAACTTTTTATAAACTCATTGTTTGGACGTATTCAAATTACAACAAAGTGATTGTAAATCGCTTTATTATAGCAATGTTATTTGTTACTCTGTGGTAAGGATCGTATTTCAAATTAATTTATGTGTCGTTAATGAAACATGGCTCAGCACTGTACTTTGTAACGCTTGTACCTCGAAGTGTTGGATCAGGAAGAAATCAAAAAGTTACATCATACGAGCCGTAGGGTTATTAGCATTTGAAGTTGTTGTCGCCTGCGCTGGCGCATGTCCTAGCTTGAGTCTAGACAACTTTCCACGTTGCGTAACTTAGGCATTTCGAGAAAAGAAAGCTGTACTGACCAATGTTTTGCCATACCTAATAAATGTCAATTTTAGCCTTGCTTTTGGTCAGCAATTAATACTATTTGTGTACCAGACATTCATCATAATGCGTAATTGAGACGACGAATGTAACGACGTGATTACAATGCCGCAGTCGAGTTGACATAACAAATTATAACAAAGACATTATGTGAGCAATTCTCAGCCAAGAGATCTTACGAACTAATTTCCAAAACTTTTCCGTCACGCAAAGGCCATTTTTTCATCATTGTTTTTTTGTAAATACAAAGCGATAATTAGAGATAATTAATGTGTCACAGCCATTCTTCGTACGCATTAACAAACAAATTAGCTAGACGATTGTTTACACTTACAAGTACCCGGCTAGAATATTGAGTAGCGTGGTTTTGCCGGCGCCCGATGGGCCCATGATCGCAGTCAGCTCTCCCGGCCTAAAACTGCCATTGACGCCTTTAAGAATCTCCCTTCGTTCTGAAACAATAAAAAAAACAATAGTTTTAATTTGAGTCATTTAGATAAACGTGAAATCCACTTTGTGTTATACAATGTGGATTTAAATTAAAGTTTGCTTAAAAACACATAAAGTTCAAATAATAATAAAAATACTTTTTTTGGATATTAAAAATATAAGATCTTAACTTGATGTTCGATCGTTCATTACTCCTATAGTATAATGGTAGGTATAATTATCCATGCTAATTGAAAACAAAGATCGAATAAAAATATTTATTCAATCCTTATTTACTAAGTCATTGCGGTCATTACTCATTGATGACTACGGTTGACAGGCGCCTACTGACTTTCTGCAAGTTAAATTCTTCGCGTGACTAAATTAACTTAAAAGTATGTTGCCAGGGACATGTCCTCGAATATGAATCGATACTCCAACCATACTAATAATATTAATGCGAAAGCGCGTCTGTCTTTTACGTACATATATACATTTAAGAACTGTTAAACAAATTGAATGTCAGTAGGAATAGTTTCAGTCCCGGGTTGGTTTATGTCTCAGAAATAATCGTTTTAAGGTTTGAAAGGGACCCCCTTGTTCATTTTGTTGGGATCACTTGAATAATTTTATAAAAACTATATATTGTTGGGATAACTTAAACAATTTTATAAAAACTAAAAGGATTCCTTATTAAACTACAGAAACCTAAGCAGGATATTTTTAAGCAAAGTCTTTTGGCCGGCCTGTTTCACAATGTTCTAATAAGTTCTGGTTAGCGTTATCTGTCAAATACTTGTACGAAATGACGTTCTATATTTGAATTATTCATTGGTTAGTGCTTATTTGTTGATAGTCTAGTAAACATGCCCCTTAGTAAAATTATAATTAAATGGCAATTTTAAAATAATGAGCATAAAAACTGTTTGTAATTAAGCAAAAATTTTAATATTAAAAAAACATATGGTAAATACGATAATAGCAAACGGAGCCGCAAGGATTGCTAGTTATCTACTAATCAGGTGGCAACTAGAATAATAACGTAATCGATTGATCCCAATGATCTCCTACGTCAGAGCGTTTGACGGCTGACGTCAAGCATCAATAAGAAACTACCTTAGAATTACAATTAAATTATCAGCAACGATTTATAACGTTGTCAGGAGTCGCACATGACCAGCACATGTGGAATATCAAGTTTCGCAAATGCAAAAAAACATCACAGTGCGGTTATCGACCAAATCGCGCTAGTGACGTTTCGTTGATTGGTGTCAAAATAAGAGTAAATTTTACTAGTTAAAAAATGCCAAAAGCTGCATAACTTTATACACTTTGTTGTTGTAAGAATAATCAGCATGCGAAAAATTCTCTAGATTAAACCTTGTCTAATTATCACGAAGTTAATGATAAAGGCTTTATCAAAATTACTGTTCAGCAACAGCCTTTAAGTCACGAGCATTTTCAAGTACTAATTGTATATCCGTTAAACGTTAACGCTATGGTCGCTGGTTAAGACAGAGTTAAGAGATGATGCCAACTTCCGCAAATTATTTGCAAGTATTATTAGTATGGTATGTATGCTCTTTATGAATCACGTTGAAAATTTTATACTTTTAAAGAGTTCCTGTACTTTCGTATACTTTCTTGCATTGTATTAGTTTCTTTGCTAAAAGCCTCCTGACCACAATGAAATGTTTCGTTTTCGGTAGGGTTTAAGTTATTTTTTATGATGCATGGCTTTTTTTAACTGATTCTTGTTTGCTTAAAATATTCTACTCCATTGCTTATGTATATCGTTCCTATAGTGAGCTGAAATAAAATAAACCAGGGCTTCTACGTAAGGTTTATTGATATTTAAATTACTCAAACAGAAATGAATTGTAGAGCTAGTATTATATTGAAGTATTTTGCCTTAGAGCTAACATTTAACGTTAACCGAAATCTCTCCCGAAAGAGATTTCGGTCATTTCTTTATAAATGCTGTTTTTTTTATTTAATATTTATAGGAATACAACAGATTACATCGTGGCTTAAAACTATGATATTCATGATTAAAACAGAGCTGTTGTTGACGACGTACTTATATCTATCTCTTAGTTTTGTTTCATTTTATATTTTAAACAGCAATTATATCGAACAATCGCAATCGTAAGTAAGTAATACAATGCTATTTCCTACTTTGCGGGATGTTTACTTCCGAGTATCTGATTAGAAATCAGATTAACGTGACATATTATTTCTTAGCGCCATTTTATAGGAAATATGATCACATCCAAGTCTGGTATCAGGAACAAGCTATTGTAATGAATGGAATTATTCATTGCATTTTTATCTTTTAGATCTGTTTCTATAAGTTATTTTGACCGTAACCATTTTCGCGATGTAATATTTTTTTAAATGACGTGTTCCGTCGAACATTGTTATGTAGATGCAGCCTCCCTCTATAACATACGTGTATAAACAGAAAAGATTGCAAAAAGGTGTTAAATGGTTGAAAAAATAAATAAACGTTACTTGAAAGTACTAGATGTACCGCATAGTTTCTTCGGTTGGACAAAGACAAATATAGCGAGAAATTGGCAAGAGTTTAGTATTTGATTGGCGTTTGTTTTCAAGTGCTAAATATAGGTTTTATGTCTCCGGCATTGCAGGAATGGACACTTATGCAGACAACGCCATTAGCAGTGGGAAAACTGTTAATTTTGAAAGTTAGACTGTTTTCTTGATACTATGAGGTACGATTTGCACAATTGGCAATATAACAATATAAAAAAAAGGCTGTTTTAGTAGTTGAGTCCTCCAACCAGGCGTGAGTATTTCTCAACGACATAAAAGGTACATGTTTTGCAATTTTTAATAGTAGATTGTTATACAAGGGGGGAAAGCGACCCATTTCACTCGAGATGTTTCTGGCGCTCGAACGAAGTGAGAGCGCCAATAATTCGAAAGTGAAATGGTGCTTTCACCCGAGTTAAACATACTATTTTTCATTTCGACTGTGAGGAAAAACATTAAATTTACAAAAGTGGCTGTAGATGTCATGGTGAGGTATTATGTAGTACAGCGAGAAAGGAAAACTCAAGTTTTTGCACAAAAAGACAATTAATTTACAGTTCTCCAAACATCTAACATGATTAGAAAGAATAACGGAACGAATACATGAAAACAGTACGAAAAAGCAAACGATACGAAATAATCAAAATCCTTGTAAAAAATATCGATCGAATTTTCCCCACAGATAATAATTGTCAAAATTTAAAAAAGTAGGCATAGAGTTCAAAAAGAAAAAATGACACTGTCAATGTAAAAAAAAGTGTGATCTTGGTATTATGGCGGGAAGCCGAATATTTTAATCACAGATTAGTAATATTGTCTATTTTAATTATAGATTGAATCAATTGTATAATTTTTATATCAACGATCATTATAAATATGTTTTTCAATGTATAGCTAAGCAAAAATGTTTGTTATTTTAATAACATGATGAGACTCAATTATCTTTGGTCCAAGCTTTGACTGCAGGCCTTGACTCTATGCCATGCCAATTAAAACTGAATTACTTTTCACCCTAGGGATGGATAAGCTATTTTCCACCCGGCTATCTACACAGGAAAGTACTATTTTCCGAACAGGAGAGATGAAAAATACTTTTCGTATCGAATGGTTCTGATTTGGTTGTCCAAATGCAGCAACATGCAATGTATACTGTAAGGTCAGTTTTTCTTTGCTTCGCGAATATTGTAAACAATCTTTTCATAACTATGTAGTATTATAATCGCAAGATTGTCTACAAAATTCGCCAAGCAAAGCAAAGCGGACTTTACTCAGTTTCTTTGGATAATGGAGTACTTACATAAGTTATTCTTTTTTGAGGAACAAAATAGATTTAAGGCATCTTTTCTAAAATCACCTTGTGTTTTGAGTGAAGAAGGTTAATGCGCTAAAAACAAGGTTATAAGGAAACCTTGCTTGGGTTTGAAATATGTAGGATACGAATATAATAATTAATAATGTTCAAAATTGTAGCAACGTTATTGACATGCCTGTTCTAGTAGTTATGACACTCTTTAGAGGAATACAGCATATGAAATTCTAATAAACATTAAAATAGATGTGCGATATGATACTAACTAGTTATAGTTGTTTTTAATGTTATTCTACTGATTTATGTGACGTTTCGTTTTAGTTAACTATCTGATTTATGAAAGCTAATTGCAGAATAATTATTTATTAGTATCTTGAGAAAATATGACTAGCTAGTTAACATCAAGCACGAGTGTTATAAATAGGATAAGCAGTATGATTTAATTTTTTACAAATTATTATTAACAATTATTACTTAGTACCCTAGACTACATTTAAGTACTAACATCAGTTGCGGTCGCGGTCAGAATCTTATTTTTTTTTTCGAAAGTTCTAGAAGTAATCTCATCCATCTCCCTCTATCCCCTGCTCTGGTTCAATGCATTTGTATGTATTTGGGTAAGCCGCAACGATAATTAGAATTGCGTGTTTCGGTCCTCACCGATGCGTTTCACTATTTGCAATGCAGTGTGCAGTGCTGGCGATATGCACCCTTCGCCACAATCAACCACCAGTTCCGTTATTGCCAATTTGCGAAATATAATAATAGCTTAAATAACAAAGAACGCATATTTGATTGACGATCGTTATTTCAAAAAAACCTGTTTTTAAACTGTAACAGCAAAGAAATAACGTTAATTTGTAATGAAGACCCATATATTACTTAAAAAATTAAAAAGTAGTAATAAAGAAAAGTCGTTAATAATGTCATATCGATGAATTGTATGTACAGTTAAAGACAATGGAAGCCAATAAACAATCACATTGCCATCAACACAACGAATGATTTATTAGAAGTCGATGAAACATCATTCTTGAATATTAATTACCCTTGCTACGCTACCTGCAGAGACAGTACATTGTCCGCCCGCCTGTTTGCCTACGTGCGTAAACCCGGCTACTACCATGAATTCTTTGGTAATAAAACCAAATCGAGCCGCACCTACCATAAAAATATCCTTATCTTTCTTAAAACATCACATACAGCGGCATTATATATTTTATGTCCAAACGTTAAGGCATCATTTCCTATGAGTTAGCTGACACAAGTGCAGATGCAAACAGTCACGTAGATCTTATAGGAAACGGGAGAAATTTCATGTCCCATGTGAAATACATTTGAATTGACTTTCACGTTGTTAATAAAAATTAAGTACCTACATCGAACTTACTTTTGGGGTTCCATTTTATACACGAGTTAGTACTAACAGACGAAGTCGTGGACATTCTGATTTCTCCATTAATCCTTGCTGAGGAAATAACGTCTAGGATACTATGTTGACATGTCCGATAATGGATGGTTAAATATCCAACAGCACTTGACGAAACGTTTCTAAACCGAGGTACCGGTATAATATTAACTGTCGACATTAGTTTTGAAATGCTATAAGCAATACGACGACCACGCAATGACATAAACAAAAACATTTGAAGACATATGGCAACATGGTTAAAAAGCTAAGTTTTTTGTCGTCCGCTCTAGCAATTTGGTGATGGGTGAGATTACTAACTAAGTCTTTCTTTCTTGTATTAATTGTCAAGTAATTTTTACGCCGTTTCCAAAAAGGAGTATTTAAAAAAAATGGTAGTTTAAAAGGTTATTGTTCTTTGTACCTTTGTACCGCGGTGAAAAGGAGAGTTATTTGTAGGGCTGTTTAAATAAAAATATATAGGTTGGTTCTCTGAATTTTGAACTTGTAATCAAGGAGTTACCCTGCCTAAGTACTTATATCTATACTTAAACATGTAGATATGTCTTCACACTAAACTGGATAACGACCGTTTGAGACACCGAATCTCTGTAGCGAATGTATCTAGGCGCTCAAGTTGAAGATAAACAAATACTAAGCTTGTGACATCTATTTTCAGCTACCACCGTTTTATGTCAGTGAGATATTCCTTGACATTGTTAT
Organism: Pyrausta aurata; assembly: GCA_963584085.1. Classification (NCBI taxonomy): domain Eukaryota; kingdom Metazoa; phylum Arthropoda; class Insecta; order Lepidoptera; family Crambidae; genus Pyrausta; species Pyrausta aurata. The sequence goes on from OY757265.1 coordinate 8,534,618, forward strand.
TCGAGTGGTTAAATATTGACACAGCTACCGTTATTATGTGGCAATAGTGTGAGTTTCCACGCTTCACCACTACTTATTAGACATTAGTCACGCAAACACACATACACACTTATTTTTTTGTTCATGTGACACACATTTCTTGGTGTACGATTAAGATTCAGTACATTTTTTTTAAAATGCAATAAATGTCGGCTTCTCCACCAATAGTAATGTTAAGAAAGTAGACCATCTTAACTCCTCTAAGAATGTGCAGTTAATGGGAAAATAATAATTTGTATGAGAAAATGTAATTAGTGTATTGTTTTATGATGCAATGACAGCTTCAAGGCAAACAAGTTCTTTGAATTTGATGCTGGAACTACTCTTAACTACACTACAAAAACAAATAGTAAAAAGCATGATAAGTTCGGGTGGAAAAATTCGGCAAAGGCATGAAAGTGTGTGAGTTGACATATTGATACGATGATTCATTACTAAAGAGCGGTAGTACGTAGTAGTCCAGACAGTGTTTTTTTTTATTACTTTCTACCAATGTTCGGGCCAGTTGTGTTTGATAACTTTCAAGAAGAGAGTGAATAGACAGTTCCTCGACAGACATGGTCTATCTTAGGCATCAAGTGCCATCCATCAAAACTCTATAGATCACTTTTAGTTTAAAACAATATTAATGTTAATAGGTTTGTCCGTAAATTATAAAGTTAAAATTTATAATCTCAAAAGTTAATTGATGCCTGTTTTACTAAAAACTGTCATTATGGCGCAGTTGGTACAAACACCAAATTATAAAAACGTCTCACTGTTCAAAGTTTAATTTGACAACAGTCATTCATTAGTGTACATAATTAATTTTAAAATGCTTCGAAAACATAATAGGCTAATCCCTATTTCGAAAAAGGTATTAAATAAATTCAAGAAGAGTCACTTTTCTAAACAAATTTGATAATCCCGCATTTTATGAGATCATCCGTAAAATGTATACATTATAATATTGTTTGTTCTTATGTTTACGTCAAATTTGACCGAGTTTGGTGTAGTCCTAGTATTTTTCGTCACTCTAAATTAGATTTTTCCTTATAAGGTCAACTAGAGGTACATTACCGATTACTCAAACATCAAATATGTATAATATTAGCACAATTTAAAAAAAAAATACACCTACAATCATCTAGCTAAAATTATTTTCGTTTGTATAAGAATGGCGCAAAAAACACACGTGACTTAAATCTCGTTTGTGCAAACATACTTACTTATGTACCTAAATACGGTGATTAATTTGCTAACATAATAGGTAAATAGATCACCTAGGTTTTTATGTAATAAAACATTTTAAGATAAAAACAAAAAAGTAATACGGTAAATCGATAGATCGATAGAGATACAAGAAACAAAAGTATGTATTAGATTAGTCACCGTAGTTTATCTACGAATATTTTTTCAGTCCAAATTCCAACCAAAGGGGGCGTATTTTATCATACAATGGTATGCGTATCTAGTGTCCATAATTAAATGAAGTCGGTAACATAATAATAATAATATATCTTTTTAATTAAAATCAATTATTTATTATCGTTACCAAGTCATTCGTCAATTAAGAAAGTAAAGCCATTGGACCAAAGGGTCCGGTGGATAATTCCACTCATAAAGTGGATTGCGACGAAAGTAGAAAGTCGTCGGTGACGCACATTGTCTTTGTTTTCTGATCACGCAAAAATTGCAGGCACAATATTACTTAACCCACTGACAACTCGAAAGTGAGCGTCCCTACCTTGCCACATCTTTCACGAGACCGGTTCACGAGACAGAATGCCAAGTGTCGTCACCATTGCTATCTTATTTCACGGACATGCGGTTAACGGTTCACATAGCCAGCAATGAAGAGGGCTCTTGATATATTTTGTCAAGTGAAAATAACGTTACAACGAAAGAGAAATTTTACGGAACTCTTCAGAGCTGTAGGCAAAATATCGATGTCATTTAAAGTGCATTTATAAGGGGTATGTGCTGTTGACAATCTTTTGTGCTGAAGATTTTTTATAGTTGTGGCTTTATTAAACGGGTATTGTCGGACATTCAATAGTTACTATCATGGTTAAGATTTGTTACACTGAATTGTATATTTTTAAACAATTGATTAATTTTTTTATTACGATAATTATATGACATCAACATAAGATTACTATTGTCTCTATAAAAAATACTGTGTTAACTTGTATAAAAAAACTTTAATTTTTTTTATACTTTTAAATTATTCCGAAAATTAATTTAACTACCTAGTCACATTTTCTGATAAGGTTTTTAAAATCATTGTTACAAAATGTATCACGCTTGTGTTACACATTACTATGTTACTTTGTCTTACACGTGTCGGAATTAATTTATGTATTTATAGTTAGTATCCATTACTCAGCAGATTAAACAGTTTAATAAGGATAAAACTTTGATGCTTGTAGAAATGGCAACATTATTCACAATTAAGGTCATAGGTACACAATTCTCTAACTATTGTTATGCCGACTTTCAAAATTCATAATACTTCTATAATACATTATGTAATTGTAATGATTCTGCATCGACATATCCATTTGATAACTTGTGTATGACCCGTACGAAATGACGATTGTTATTTTTATAATCTTGCGGCCCGATTTAACTAAAATAATGGTAGTCTAAATACTGTAATTCATATTTTGTTATATATGTGATAAATATTACAATTTAACTCGTCAAGTATGTGTGAACGAGACACAATAGAAATTCCGTTATTATGCGACTCCCGGGAGTCGTTTGATACCTGACTGATTAAGTAAAGTAAAAGCATAATTATTCTCAGTTTATACTCTTAATAATGAAGCAATTCATGGTAGTGTTCTGAGAATTGTTTCATTTTCATTGAAGCTTTATTAATTGAATTTTAAAGGAAATGGTACCAAAACGTTTGTTAGTTTATTTACATTCCTCAGCCAAATTTAAAAAAAATAATCTCGTTTCACCAGAAAATCCAGTAACATTCTAATATTGTCAGAAAGATTATAAATTATAATCGCATTATTCCAACTTACCGAATCGCAGTTTGTTGACGGAAAATGTATTCATCGTGCACGTTATGTTTCTGAACTCCAATTGTACGGTGTTCCTGGGCAGCAGGGGTACAACATTGTTGTTCCCAGTCTCGTCGAACTCACTTGGCGCCATTTCTGACGCGCTCCCTGCAGGTCACAGGTTCACTATCAGTCACTAAGTGATCGCAATTCACTTTCCCATTCGCTCCACTTGAACGTCCCAGTCAAACTGATCGTTGACTTATCATTTGCGACAGCGAATCATTGAATGACTAAGAATCTTCTAGTTCACTTATCGAGTTCCTGCTGGTAATAATCCACTCGACGTGTCCCTGGAACGAACATTATCATCAGTTTGTAAACACATGTCGCATTAGATAACTAATTAACAATTACTAATGTGTTATCGGCAAATTAGATTGCGAAAACTTTCGTTACCTATAGAGCATTAGGACGAAGTATGGACTGAAGTTGTAATTTGAGAAAAAAAACATTTTAATTAACCCTTTTACTGTAGTAAACGATAGTAAATGTAAATCTTAAAAATAAATTTTAAAATAAACCATCATGGTCTAAGTTTGGCGATAAGATACTAATTAAAACTGAAGCTTACATTACAGACACGAGAAAGTTTAACAGCTATTTCAATTTAAAATTATTCTAATTATAATTAACAATAACTGTTAAATTCCATCACCCAACAAATTGCTGTTCAAATATTTATTTATCAGAGCAGGAAAAGGAATGGTGACAATGACCATAACAATTAAAATAACACAGTACATTTAAACTCTGTGTTACCCACGCAGTTCTTATCAGTTTATCAGTCAGTAGTTTCCGTCAACAAAATGTAACATTAGAACGACGACTCTGTCTAGTCTGGGTCAATGTAACGACCTCTCGAGTTAGTTCACTTATGAAAGTGGCACCAAATTTTGTGACAAATTAATAGAGGTAGTTACGGCTATAATATATCAAATCAAAGACTACGGCTTACCTACCCAAAAATAGTATTTTGACAGCTTCACTTTAGTCAGCAACGATACGATTAATGTACCGAGTAGGTATAGAAGTTGGTGCAATTCAACAAAAAATATGGTTATTTTAAGAAGTGGTAGATAGTATCTTTTTTTGTACGGGTTGTAATATAAAGCTTTTAGGCTGAGTTCAATAAACTTACTTGTTTTATTTGTAACAAGTTCGAATGCGAATGATTCATTCATGTGATGAAGTTTTTTAATCCTATTTGAGTTCTTGCATACTATAATGACAAGACACCTTTTATTAATGAAGTGTGTGCCATACGCAGAAAACGTAGCTTTATTATTCTGTATTTTATAGAGTTCGTCAGATTTTCGGATGGACGCTAGGTTAATGTTAGGTCACACAAACGGAGACATGCTGCCTTACCACAAATAAATAAACAAGATTTGGACACAAAATATAGCTAATATTGTGTGCTATTTTGTGGACTACTCTTTAATTATAATATGGCTAGTTTAAAATCAACGTCGGTCAAGTCAAATGACAAACATTTTCACTTTAGCCGTATAACATTTAAACAGTAGTTCACACCTTGTTTATGTATTTGTGGTAAGGCCGTAAGAATTGAATATAAAAACTAACATGAATGATTTCATGAAATATTGCATAAAGTTTAGTAAGTCAAACGAATATCAGAATATCGGTTTCTGATAATAACGGAACTAATATGTTACTTACTGTACGTGCGTGCGTTTCGCCTTGATGATACCAAATTACAAATACCAGCGACTAGTGGAAATTAGTTCACAATGTCAATAGCAATGTCAGCCATTGTGACTGAAACGCTAGTGCTCTTATCTAGGTCATGCGGCTAACGAACCTCATATTCCGACTTTTCTGCTCTTGCGCAATGCTTACGCTGCGTTTACGGTGGACTTAGATCGCAATAATGTCGTATTAACGAATACAGTATTTAGAATGTTAGAAATACCAGACAATTTGTTCGAGAAGGATCTGTAAATCTTTATCAGCGGTACTGGAAAATTAAGGATTCCTCATAGTAAAGACTGAGAACCCGTAAATAGCTTCGGAGTTTTGAATAAATGCAAAGATGGTTGGTTTATTGATTTTTATTTACATATCTATATTTTTGCAAATGTTTAAGTCTAGTGACAATTAGAAAATAAAATAACCTACTTACTTTGATTAAAGTAAAATAGCGGAAGATAGGTGACGCGCCAGTCGAAAGTGGACCGCTAAAATCAGGCCCCCGTCGCCTAATTTCCATTGGATTGCGTGTGCGGGTGACATTTATAAGACGTGTGACGTAAGGAATGTGTAGTGCCATTTTTTAGCTAACAATTAGTATGACATGCCGTATCTACCGCTATTTTACTTTAATCTAAGCCTACTTACTACTTTTTGAAGCCAGTAAAAAATTAAAAATTCTAATGATACCTACTCTAAATATGAATAACCGTGTCGTTGAGCAAAATAAAGAGCTTGCTAATATATTACTAACAACTGTAAATAGCTGAAGTTTATTTTCAAGCATGACGATAATATGATTCAGTTAATTGCAAGGCCCGACTTATTATCATTAATAGTACAGACAAGATTCATCAACCTAGTTTAGTGTTGGCATTGAATCACTTAAAGATAAATTTTCTATTATTGCTAATAAGCAGTCAGTTTAAATATTTTTCCTTTCTTAGTATAGGAGTTTGGTTTCATTAAGAAGGCTAAAAATAATAATTATGTAACCTTATCTGAACATATAAAATAAATGATTGAAAAGGCTTAGTATTTATCCAGCTATTTAGTACTAATTGAAACTCATAAATATGACGAGTATACGGGTTCTTTCAAAGTTAATCAATTGATGCTCTGTCTAGCCCTGTTCACTTAACTGCCAACGAGTACATATCAATCGGATATAGAATAATTTATTACGAAGCCCATCTCGTGTTATGATTAATACATAAGAAGCCAATTGAGTGCAGTGACGTTCGTTGCGAATCAATTGGCATCAAGTAGCTTATGATTTAAAGGAGCCTTGTGCATCTACTGATTGTACACTACTGATAAAATAAAACAGGCCACTGTTAGTTGAGTTTTCTATAAAAAAAGAGGTCTAGATTTTCCTCCAGCGGAGATATACCTAATCGATGGCTATGATCTATCTTACTTCTTAAACGTGTCTACGATTAGTTATGGGAATACTCCCAGTAAATTGTGATTAATTAAATACTAAAACATATTTAGCACATGTTTCAGAAGTTGGTGGTAAAATTGTATTGAGTGATTGTTAGTTAGAGTTATACCTAATTTTTGCTTTGAGAATGTCAGTATTATCATGATAATGATTCGTAGTCTTATTTATTACTTATCATGATTAATAATGGATATCTAGTGCCCCCCTACAAGACTGAGATGTCAATTAAGGCACAGCTCAAATTAACTTTTTATTATCTTTGACGCTGTAAACCAACAAAACCGTAATAAAAACAAGTGTACTATTACAGCGTGTTTACAGCGATTTGTAGTATTGATTATTATGATTAATAATGGATATCTATTGACCTTTCCAAGAGTCACATAAGGCACTTACAGCTCCATCAAATAATACATATAATCACGTAAAAAAAACTGATTGCCCAACGCTGTAAACCAACAAAATTGTAATAAAAACAAGTGTATTATTACGTTGATTGGAATTCCTTCAGAGGTCAAAGGATATCCAGTGGTGTAATATACACACAGTTTGATGATTTGCGGATTGGCCTCTGAAATGGTACGTTCATGTCTGCTTAGAAAACGATCTTCCGCCGGTATTGAAGGAAGCTAAGTACTGAAATTGATGCACAATCAAAATGTGTGTTGTAACCATTGAACTACTATTACTAGCGTATGGACCTGACATCACGAACAAATTTTGTGCTCCAAAAAGAAAACGTCACAATCTTGTCGTCGTTTTTGCGACACATTTTTTGCTTGGCATAGCTTCTCTATACGTAGTAGTAACAACTCACTGGTTGTAACTAAATAGAAAAAAATATAGGAAGGCAAAGTAGGTGCCTACTCGTACTTCTTAATCCAATCTAGATTTTTCTTAATTCAATAGCAAATTTAATGGAAATAGCATACTACATATGTGAGTATAGTGAAAAAAGGTGATGGTTATTCCGAACAAGACATCAAAAATATTGAATTCAAATCGAATTCGGTTCGAATGTACAGTCGTCAACTCAACAGGTTATACATTTTTGTTGTAAAATTACAAAGGCTTAAGATGCCGAAGTGTTTACCTTGACGTGCTGTTGTCCGTACACGAGTGAGGCCTAATATTCGTTAATACTTGAGTTATGAAATGATAAAAAGTTCATAGTACCAAAATGTGATGTGCATTCTTTGGAAAGCAATACCGTTAAGCATACCCAGACCTAACAGAGTGATGAACGTAATAACCATTTAATCACCATACCGTAAAGATCCCGCGGACTATCTAAGATGTTCGGTGTATACGTCCGAGTAATATTATTACGTGGTTTGTAATTTTAACTCTGGGATTGTATTGTTCCAAAGTTAAGCAGTTAATTTACATTAGTCTCATACGATTCATTTTGTTTTGAAACATCATTTCTCATTTTAGTGCTTTATTTGGATCACTAATTATTATAGGACCTAATCAGTAAATAAATAATTATCTGAAATAACTTCGACAAAAGTATGTAAGTCGTTGTTGTTTTGAGTAAAATTCCGCACGAGGTGTTGCGGTTATTCGCTTGTGATAAATGTTTCAAAACCGCTTACTTGTTTACACGTATAGGTATTGCAAGATAAACCAAAGATCTTATATTGCAAATTCGCATTCGCTGATTCGTATATTTAAATATTTCGCAGTTCCCAAAGTAGGTAAACAGAACACGGGTAATAATACCACTTTGCGAAGGTAATTAAAATTTAGTATTGCACCTAGCTATGCACAAATCGATAGGTGTGAATATATTAATTATAACTATTATTAATATGTATGCTGGCAGAGTTTTCATTTAATGGAAACGGCCAGAGCGGATATGTTTTATTTATGTATACGCTGTAAACACTTGTGTTATCACCCGCGTGTAATTGTATTCAATTATCCTTGAAAATATCGATCTTCACATTGCAGCCATGCGTATTGTTTTCACTGGGATTATATCTCGTTAAGTAGGTATACTACATATATACTTATCAATCCAATCACAGATTACAATGATTGGAATAAAAGTTGTTTACTAATTACAATAAACCAGTAAAAAAATAGTGTCATCAACAAGACTACTTAATTGTGGAAAGGCCCAAAATATTTATAGTCAACATCAATTAATTATTATTATTATTATTATGAGCCCGTAGTGTCCCACTGCAGGGCAAAGGCCATCAACATCAATTAATAAAAATAAAAGTAATTGAAAATAAAGAATCAGAAGATCATTTAGTAACTATAATCTAAAAGTCGACGTCTCCTACGATCTTGCATTCTTGCATAATAGTAACATAGAGTGCTTACTTACATAAAAAGGTTATAGTCAGTCGCACCGAACACTTTCTAAACCTGCAGCTTGCCGGCAACGAGATTTGTGTTGATTTAAAATAGAGTTAAGAACAGCTGTCAAGTTTACAGATCGACCTATTTTATCTATGGTAACTTTAACCGACGGAAGTTTGTGATGCTAGACAAGAGCTTTGAGGGTAGCACGTGTTTTTGTAATTGTTACGTGATTCTAAAATCTGTGTCATCACTCAGCATCACTCCAATTTTATAAATCCGCTTGGTTTAATTAAAGATTATTTCGATCGCATTTAAAAATATTTTTCCTATTACGATTTTATTTTTAAAATATCTACTTAAATAATAATAAAACATAAAAAAACTTACTTAATAAATTCGGTAATCCTCAGTAAGATCTGTCGAAACTCAATATTATAAACAAAGTGTTGCAACGATCGCGCGCGTTTACACATGCGTGAGTTAAATGCGGATATAGAAAGTGCGCGCGTGCTTACTGCGCCGTCGACTGAGGCGCACTGGCGGCAAAGCAATGCCATGGGATTGGCGGCCCATTCATGCAACTGATACTGTTATTTAAGATTACTCATAAAATATGTTTAGAAGCTTAATATAACTATAATGTATTTTTTTCAAAATTTGAACTTAATTTTTTCGACAGTTTACTTGTATCAAGCCCACTTTTTTCGACTAGCCCCCTTATTCATAATAATTCAAACAGTCAAATAAACCTATTTTAGCTATTACACTGTTTTGACACTTTTTGACAAATGATGACAGCGCTAAGAAAGAACGAGACAAAACAGTGTAATAGTTGAAACAGGTTTATTAGCACAGATTAGTAAGAGTATGTTTATGAGACTGTTAGCGTTTTTATGAATAAGGGTTTATATGTTTATTTAGTTCATATTTTCTTACGCATAAAGTACCAGACTTACAGAACAGATTTTGTGAAAAGCTTGCGGTATTTAGATCGGTAAATAACTATACAATTAATTTTTGTCTATTCTGACAAGACAAGAATCGTGACGGACGTCCACACAGCTAGTACGATAGACAAGTGCGATTTTCACTTATTCCCAATTAAACATTTCACTCACGTAACGAATATTACATTCAGATAAATGCAGAAAGCGCATTTACTTTTACGAGTAGATTTGGAAAGGACTCTAAAAATAGGAAGAAATCGGAGTCAAATAAAATGTAAACAAAATATGACACAAGCAGCTAGTGTTCCGAGGCCACCGTTTCCAAATATTTTTAGGGTTCCGTACCTGAAAGGGCTATAACGGGATACACTTCACACGGGATACTAAGATTTAGCTGTCTGCCGTCCGTCCGTTCGTCTGTCTGTTATCTCAAGAACTACGATAGCTTAACAGTTGAAATTCGCACAAATTATGTATTTCTGTTGCTCTATCAAGAAATAATAAATATATATATATATATTTATGGGGGCTCCGATGCAACAAACGTGATTCTTTTGCTTAATTGCTCGATATCAATAATAGTACCAGGTAGGCACTTGAAATACACACATCAACACGGTCTATTTTTTTTAAATAATAGTAAAATATTTTTTAAACCCATTTATCAGAACTTCATACAAAATATCCCTAGACAGTGTTGAGTAGTATGTGTATATAAGGTCAAATCATTTTAAGTGATAATTTTTTAACAGTGGCTTTGTATACATCGTATAAACAGGACACTATCATTTTTTTTGAAAATCTAGATTTTAATTTTTACTATTTTCTTTAGCATTGACAAAATAATTTTTTAAAACAGCACCCTGACAATTTAAAAAGTTAGCTACGACATCGGCTTCGCCTCTCTCAATTCAATGCCCAAACCTCCTTTTTCTCTAATCTTAGCCTTAATTAATAGAAAATTAAAATTTAAAAAAAAGATAAACTTAGTCTCCATTTTTTTCAAAAACCAGCGGATAGAAACCCAAAGTGTTTTCTACAAAAAAATATTAATTTATTGTGCTAAATCGGCTCATTAAATATTATCTTATCACTTATAACGAGGTGACCTTATATACAAAATTCTCAGTTGCATTTTTAATTTATAAAATTAAAATTTAAATAAACTAAATACTCCGAAACTACCTCGACAATGGTACGGATCGACTCGCACTTGACCGGTTTTTATTAGAGCCGACGGGTATCCCGTTGAAGCAACACAAAAGCCATTGGGCCAGGATATTTGGGCATACCGGCCAAAAAAAGGGACTGTTTCTGTAAACCGTTCCCTTAAGGTTGTCAAACCAATGAATGGTCAAGCAAGATATTACAAACTAGTTTTGTAATTCTTACCATGTGATATTGTAAAATATGTATAGGTATGTAAAGGTGGTTGTAATTGGATTATGTTCAAGTTAGGGGTCAACTCATTACTGTTGTATCTGACTTGTTGTTTCGATCATCATTTTTTTTATTTCAGACGAATCTTCATACCTAAACACTACTAACATTATTCACACCTAGAAACGGCACAGACTAGAAAACATGGTTTACTTCATCTTCCTGACCGAAGATAATATCATTAATTATTAGACTTCAATACTAGTGATAAACCGACTAAAACTAAAACAAATATCTTTTTCTTTTCTATATATATAAAAAGAGACAGACAACAGTGGTTTATAGACGTTAAACTGAAAAACTGTCAGTTGCAAAGAAAATTTTGGCATTTAGAGAATTTCAAACAATATAAAATGAACAGCTGTAAAAGAAGATAAGAGTGGGGGACCTCTGACCCAAACAAAAACTCAAAGAAATAAATTGTAAACGCTGTTCATAATAAGTATGTAATAAGCAAATAGGCTCATTTTCAATTCATAGGCTCACTGTAATTTTCCATCGTATCGGTTGATGTTATAGGTAGGCTTCTCTGGTATACAAAATATAACATTAACTAGCTTTTGCCAGCGACTTCGTCCGCGTGGAATAGTGACTTTTTTCTCCCGTTTTTTACACATTTACCACCATATCTTTGAGCCTATTGGTCGTAGCGTGATGTTATATAGCCTATAGCCTTCCTCGATAACTGGACTATCCAACACAAAAAGAATTATTCAAATCGAACCAGTAGTTTCGGAGATTAGCGCGTTCAAACAAACAAACAAACAAACAAACAAACAAACAAACAAACAAACTCTTCAGCTTTATAATATTAGTATAGATATGTCCTTTTCAATCAAAACTAAATATTGTTATTGTAACTGAACAAAAAAAATATCTGGATAAGCCTGTGCTTACACGTACAAAAAGAGCCAATATATATAAATTTCGCAGATTATACTCTGTTCATTAGCATGCAGAGGTTAACGTGTGCAAAAAATGTTGGTTTATATTAGTTTTAAAAAATACGAGTAACTGTTACGACTTTTGTCCTTAAAAACTATGAAAAACTGTTTTTGTTAGAAGGCTTCAACCTTAAATGAGAAACCTCATTACCGTCCAAAACTCTTACCCTGTATTTTAGCACGAAGTTACGCCGTTAGTACACCAACGCAGGCGCATGCGGCACCGATGCGGCTGAACGATACTGACAAGGATGCAACTATCACATCTAGCTGCGTTAGAGCGAAACATAACATACGCCCCTATTTGACATGCCGCAATCAAATGTCACATTCCGCTTGCGAAGGCGGTAACGTAATAAATTAACACCATTCGAAACTTTACTTGTAAGTAGAGTTTATTCCACTATTCTACCGTACCTGCAATCCTGTATGCTCATATAAATCTGTACTGACTACATTTCAGTTGTTTCTTTTGCGACTACTGAATCGAAGCGAAGTACTGAATCAATCTTAGTTTGAAGGAAATAACATTTTGACAGTTTAATGTTATACATTAGGTACCTACTTATGTTTTACATAACTTACATCTCTCATACTCTGTGAAAAGCTTATTCCGAGGTTCTCATCTAAACATTTTCCATGTACTCGTACATTGAACCGCCTTCAAAAAAACACTAAGGCCCCTTTGCGCCCAATGATTTACCCTGGATTACGCTAGCCCAGGATTAAATCATCATTCTGTCTCTGTCAGTTTAATTGACGTTGACGAAAACAGAATGATGATTTAATACTGGGTTAAATCATCGTGCGCAAAACCCACTTAGGCCAACTTGCGCATGATGAATTACGCTAACCCTGGATTAAATCATCATTCTGTCTATGTCAACGTCAAATAAACTGACAGAAACGGAATGATGATTTAATTCACGATTACCGTAATCCTGGGTTAAATCATCACGCGCAAGTCCCACTTAAAGGACTAAAATAACGCTGATAGGAGAAACAAACTCATTTTAAGTCGGTGCATGAAGTGCGAGCTTAGACTTTCTGTATCAAAAGTACTCTGTGGTAGACTGTTGCTGTCCGTTAAGGTTGGCATACAGGTCGATCTGAAAACCTCCTTTTTTAAGTCGGTTTAATACCGTAAGCCTAGAAGTACTAACACCAAATTTTATTACTGCAATAAGTTTTTATAGGTGACTTCCGTACAATAACTGCTAACCTTACTGTAAAAATAACTGCTACTTACCGTATTCAATAGTACTACATAAGGCGTTAATTAATTACTAAGAAATGTTAACATTGTTACAACTTTATGATTCTGTTAGTATAATTGTTCCTAGGAATATTACATTGACATTTATATTTATATAGTAGCCGTTACGTCTTAACGCGCTATCAAAACACGGCATTTTGTTTTTTAAGAACATGTACTACAATCCTACTACTATTATAGAGGCGAAAGTTTGTAAGTATGGATGTATGGATGTTTGTTACTCTTTCACGTAAAAACTACTGAATGGATTTGAATGAAACTTTACCACAATATAGCTTATACATCAGAATATCATATAGGCTATAATTTTTGAGGTTTCTAATGTGAGGTCTTAAAAAAACACATTTTTTGCGCTACTAGACGGGACGAACCTGAAGTCCACGCGAACGAAGTCGCGGGCAAAAGCTAGTTTTTTATAAAAATAGAAATTAGTTTTCTCTTATACAGAATGTGGCCTGTAATAAGAGCAAAAAATTCAATATAAGTCATTTACTTTACAGTAGTAAATTCATTTATTACAATGAAAAATTTAGCTGTTATGATATACATTGAATAGGGATTTTAAGTAACTTTGGATTAATTTGTCTCTAAGTTAAAGTATTTAGAACACTATTACCAGGTCAAGTTACTAAGTATACTCTGTGGAATGATTGATTTAAATTATTGCTCCTATTACAAGCCACATGCTGTATTTTTTTGTATGAAACTAAGACAGTCAGTGTTGATTATTTAAGCTATACCAAATTCTTTTTTCTGCGATAGCGGTCTTTTATCTTTTTTTCTCAAAATTCAAATAGCACCTTCAAAGTTAATTATTTATATCTTTTTTGCTTGTTCCTTGTGCGATGAAAAGTGGCGGAATTTGTGTCTAACTTTTAACATGGAAATTCGTAACTTGAGCTTGCAGACAAGTAATTTACGGGCCCAAGTTATGATTTACGGGTGTAAAGGGAATTATTATTTGAATATCAAAGGGTTGTTGCATTTAAATATTTGTCTTATTAAAGAAACATATAACACGTTCGTTACGAAATTGTTTTCAAGCAGATTTTAAACACCTGTGGAGTACAGAAAGCTATATTGCATTGCTTCCCAACATAAGATTAGCGTTAGGTAAATTGCGAATGAATATTGAGAGCCTAATAATATAAATTGCACTTGTAAAAAGTGACCGTGACTCTGTGACAGACGAAGAATCGAACCCCGTGTCTTACGCTATCCGGGCCCGGCCCCGTGTCTTATGCCTATTACAAGTGCAATTTATTTTAATAATTTTGTATAGTGACAAAACACTATAAAACAAAAATCTACTATTGAGAGCATATTTAACCTAGCTAATTTTGTGAGGTTTTAACTAGACACTCTTTTATTATACTCGCTATACACTTTTGCATCTTGTCAAAGGGTTGTTTTGCTTTTAATTATTTTCCCAATTAAAGAAACATAACACGATCGTTACGAAATTGTTTTCAAGCAAATTTAAGCACTTGTAGAAAACAGAAAGCTTTATTGCATTGCATCCCAACATGAGATTAGCTATTTAACCTAGCTAATATTGTGAGGTTTTAACTACACACTCTTTTATATACTCGTACTCGCAAAAACACTCTTTTGTTTTTTTTCACCGACTTTAAAAAGGAGGCGATTCCCTTATTCTCTTACACACATTACAAAAATTATGTACCACTGTAAGTAGGTACATATCTTTTTATTGCCATACCCCTAAGTCAGTTTCTCGTAATGTACGCTTTATTGTGTGAATTATGCCAGTAGTTAATGGTTTTGCGGTGTGTTTGGCGACGAAGAGGCAAACAGTTTCTTGCGCGTTTAACGAAATGCCAACATGTCAATGTCAACCACATTAGACCAAAACTACAAGTTGTACTGTGGGAGTTGGCATTAGCTTTTTAGTTAGCTGTTTAGTGCTGCAAATGTTTCTAAAAGGGTGCTAAATGCAACGCTTGTTTATTCAATTTTTGGCTACATTTATGGCAAAGTACTCTTACTTATTTAAAATTAGGTTTGCTGTTTGAATTTATCAAGTGTTCGTCAGCATATTTTCATGTATTCACTTGAATTGAATTACGTTTGCCAAAGTTTGTGAAAAGTTTTCATTAAAAAATACATTAAATTCGTTTATTTTTACATATGCACCTACTGTTGGCACTTATACGTTTCATAAGCCTATTCCGCAGCATTTCAGGTCACGTGTAGCCATAAATCACTCTACAGTACCACCATGTAATCACATTACGAGTTGCTATTAATTAACATTCAATTTTGTGCCTATCAATTTATAGATATTATTCCGGTTCCGCTTTAATTCAATTGCAGTGGTTAGGTAACATACACTTCAAATCTCGATAGCCCTTCAACAACCATGCTTCATATATTTTGTTATCCGCAGATTATTAAAACTGCAGAATGTATACGTAATAATTAATATTGTCACAAAACAGTTGACCTTTTTAATTTGGTAGGCAGTAAAAATAACAGAATTACCGGACATTTGACATTGTGTGCCATATCCCGTATTAGGGCTAATTTAGCGCATTAATTAAAAAGCACGTTATCATGGAAACTGTATGTCCAGGACTGGACACAGTTAGTTTCGACTGCCGAGTGAAATATCACGGGCTCATAACATTTTGTGAATTTTAAATAATGATAAATTAGATACAAAAATGAAGTGGATTTTCTACGTAGTTGTGTTCATTTACATGGCATACAGAGCAGGTAAGCAAAATTATTATTTAACAAATTTTTCGTCTCAAACATACA
This sequence comes from Pyrausta aurata, assembly GCA_963584085.1. NCBI lineage: Eukaryota > Metazoa > Arthropoda > Insecta > Lepidoptera > Crambidae > Pyrausta > Pyrausta aurata. The sequence continues at coordinate 8,550,583 of OY757265.1, forward strand.
GGGTGTACATTTCTAGAAGATTCTATATCATAAACTGACCACGAATCATGAAAAAACAAGACTTATTTTTATTTAAAAATAATTTCCACAATGAGAATTTGACGGGTCTAAACCATAAAATTACTATCTCTTTGGAATAGAACGACAAGAGCGAGATGTCACTAGTAGAAAACTGTGTGATAAAATGAGATGCGAGATGCGATGTAGCAGAACCGTTTTTGACGGCTGTCAATCAGTTTAGAGCCCCATGGAGCCTCGCTGAAAATTTCTTTCATGTGATTTTTTATAAATTCAAGTGAAATTGTGTGTATTTTTTAGAAATAGTTTTCCTGAAACATGGTGACTTGATCGGTGATTGATTGTTGTTCATTACAGCGAAATAACACCAACAAAAATTCATTTACCAGGTAGACTAGTCCAAATGGAAAGCCTCTTATTATACAATTTATATTTACCAATGCGCTTCAAATTTTAAGTACGCAGTTATTGTTATATTTTATAAACGTTAATTTACGTAAAAAGTAAAGGCAGAATAACACAGGTAATGCATATCTACGAATATTTGTCTATAGAAATACTTTTTTGTTTTACACTAGGGCTGCAAGTCCGATATTTTGTGTCGACTGCTTATCATAGAGTAAACCTAGGAAGATTAGTGTTGTTTGAGTGAGTGTTTAACCTAGGAAGATAGGTATAAATCACCTGGACGAAAGGTAATCTAATTTTAAGTTACTAGTTTTACTTACTAAAGTTATTTACAGCCATCAAAAATCGGTTTCGTTTGACAGCTTTTGCTTGTCCTTCTCTTCCGATAGGAATTTTAATTTTATGGTCTAAACACGAAATATAAATATGAGTAAATGTTACTCACTGCTCGACGTTTCGGCTGCGTTGCAACAGCCGTGGTCACGAACGTTGGCGTTGGCGTTGCGCGAAAGTTTAAAATCTCATAATTTCCACAAGTTCAAAGTTTTAATAATTGTGTGTAATTCTCGCAAAAACTCGCGGAATCGCGGTAAATAGGATTTAGAATCGTAAATATTTTACCGATTGAAGTAGAGAATAGTTTCAAATCATGTAGATAACCTTATCAGTATTTAGCATTCTTTTGAAAGTATGTCTGATTTAATTCGTGATACAAATTAGACATCAGATATTTTATCGTGCAATCAATCATCTAACATTCTACAAGGGAAAATAAACCACCTCGTGTGCATGTGATTATTCCTGCCACAATTTATTTCAATCGAATCTCTACCCAAGAAAACTTTTTTAAGATGTAGTTTCTTTAAAAGTTAAATATGCACATTCATCAACTTTATTCATGATTTCGTATGCATAACTCCCGTGTCGTTAGAATATTGAATGTCATCGTGTCAGTATATTAGAATTAGAACTGACATAGTAATTTAGTTTCGCGGGTGGTTGCTGAGTTATTATCATATTTAAAAGACGCATAGATAATTGGATTTATAACTTATTTGCTTTTCAGTGTATGGAGCCAAAGTTAAGGAAATCAATAGTTTATCAATTGATCCCATTGAGTATGAGAAAGATGGGGATTACTTACTACCCGGTTCAGTCAAAACGATAGCATGTAAATATACGAACAAAAATCAACAGGTAATGAATATATTTTTCGTACATAAATATACAGCTCGATCGCACCCGCTTACTATTATTGTATATTGTATATCAGTGATCACAACACGAGCTGATCTGATGATGTTGAAATCCAGACATTTGGGAAGGATCAGCTATAACTCTTTTAATGAGAATTTTACTCTTAGCGAATTCCAGCTTCTAAATCTAAATATCGGATTATTTGCGCAATGCAAAGGTGTTCAGCAAGCTCGGTTTCTGCTGCCTCATTGTTGTACTGACTTGACCTTTTTGACCAACTGATCTTAAATCTTGACTTACTACACTTAGTCCTCAATTCTCATAATGTTGAACATACGAGTTATTTACATTGTATGTAGCACATTTATTGCGTGTCAATTGTGCTACCTTAATTTACCGTTATCAACGTTTTACGCCGTAAGTACACCAACACAGTCGCATACGACAGCAACGATACCGACTAGGATGTAAATATCACACCTAGCTATTTTGGAGCAAGACTTATCATATGCGAATTTTGCATGTCGTTGGTGTACTACCGGCGTTACTCTCCATACTTACCGCGCATTGACAACTACTGATCATTTAAGCAACAACTGTAGAAGTCACTCGAACCTGAACGAACCTGAAAAGGTATAGTAAGCAGGCTTCTTCAGGGCGAGCTCGCTCTATCGAAGACTCTGTCTATGACTTTGTCATGTTTAGCTTAGCTTAGATCGGATGGTAAACCTATTTGAATCAAAAAATTGTTCCAATCTTTAGTATAAAAATACTTATAGGTGGAATGGATAGACCCTTCCGGAGAGCCGGTGTCATACACGAAGACGAAGCGAATCTTCGTGCAGAAGCACTTATCTCAAATGATGCACGGAGAGAGGGTGCCGTCTCTACTCCTCGCTTTCACAGACGCGTGGGTTGAGGATTCTGGGGAGTATGAATGCCGGTCCGGAGACTTATCTGAGAAGATATCTATTTGTGTTATTGGTAAGTATAAAGAAATAAATTAGTAAATTAGTTTTAGATAAACCCTTTTATAACTCCAATTCTGACATAGATAGGGTGAAATTTTTATCAGTAAATTGTATGGAACAGCTGTTTTTCTCTCTCGATTTCACTATTGCCATGTAAAAGTTGTACATATTTATCAGTGGAGTCTTCACACAAAGTTTCGGTGCTGATTAAGGTTTTAGCCTGTAGAGTAGGTAACTACTTGTATCGTGTCGGTTACTGGGCCAAGAAGGCAGCACGAAGAGTGAATTGAAGAATAAAATAAATATTGGACACAGATTACTGATGGTAATCGGGAGCATATATACTCCATGCTTCAGTGTAGTGCTGTGCAGTATAAGTAATAAAAATATATCATCCATGTATAAATACAGGTAAAACGTTTGATATTTTTATTGATGATGATGATGATTTACGATGTACTGGATTCAACATGATAATTATGGTGTCATATACATATACCATAAGTCACAACATCACATGAAGTAAATTGCATCATTCATTGATTATCAAAGATGACAGTATAAGATTATCGCTAAAGAATGTATTTTTTTTTAGATCCACTAACCTTCGTGGATACGCCAACGGAAGTCAGCGTAGACGAGGGAAGGTCTTACACTCTGGAGTGTGAAGCAAGGGGACAACCCGAGCCCAGGCTTGTTTGGACACGGAACGGAGAAATAATAACGGGTAATTTGAATTCTTAAAAGATGAAATAAGAAACCAAAAATTGCGCACGTGCGGGACTCGAACCAGCATCTTTCTGGCTTATCGGGCCAACTGCTCTTCCAATTGATATTATCCAATTGATATTGATATTGGGTAATTTGAGTTCGTAACTCTAACATGGTAATACAGTAAATTTTCGCAAAGCGCGATCACTCTCGCATCTTCATATAAAACTAAAAAAACTTAAAGCTAAAAATGTGTGCAAAAAGTCTCTGGGATAAAAATATCCATGAATCATTCATTACGCGAGTTCCAATTATTTAACAATTTGAATCTTAAATAAATAATGACTCCTAAAGATGCATTTTACACCATTACAGACTAACTTGGCCATAAGGCAATTTGTTCAGATTACAAAAGTAACAATAATGTTAACTTATTTTTTGACATGGCTGCCATTTCTACTCTAGATTTCTTTCCATGCACCGCAGACGATTGCAACTCAACGAAGTACAAAGTGATGACGAAGTTCAACCACCAAGGGTTCCAAGGGCTACTGACGATCATGGAAGCGGAGGCAGGAGACGCTGGGGTCTACACGTGTGAGGCCATCCAGGAACACAGGGATATAGAGGAGTGCAGCGTTACCAAGAGCTGGAACATAACCTTGCATGTCAACTGTAAGCGATTGTTCACCAAATTGGAAATTTGTTGTGGTCATCTTGTGATTGCGTTTTGTATGATGGGCTAGTTGAGGTTTCTTAGACACATCCCAATCTATCTAGGCTATCAATTCAACTGATAGCTTACTAACTTACAAGAATAGATAGGTAGATAGAAAAATAGAAGAATAGATAGATAGGTTTCAAGAATAGATTGCAGTGGTTCACCATTTTTAATGTGATAGATTTCTAAGAATTTGTTTAAAATATTGGTTTCTGTTCGGCTAGATGAGCTTTTCATAACGTAAATCGGCATCACAAGAAAATTTAAATCAAATCTCTGATTTGAACATTCAGACGGCAGTTATTGACAATTTGTTTTACAAGACTCTTAAAATTTGTTTGCTCTTAATGAAGGTTGCTGTTAATAATAAAAGAAAATTCATTATCAGTTTAAGTGATAACTCAAAATGACTATACTAAATTCGACCTTCCTCAATTTACATTTATCAAACAGTTTCTATTTTTAGATGCTCCTATGTTCGTGGACGGCAATGAAACAATTCTATTTGCTAAAGTTAATGAAAGGTAAGTTTTATGAAAAAAAAACAGAAATAAATGATAAAAAATATAATTATGGGATTACACTAAAAGTACGTAAGTACTTACCTTCTTATTTTTTTTACTGTGCAGTGTAGAATTTGAATGCGAAGCGGCCGCTTATCCAGTATCTACATACAGATGGTTTTACGAGCTTCAAGAAGAAACTTTGCTTAACTACCCTCCTGAAAAGGTCATATTATCAGATGACAGCACGAAGAGCAAAGTTAGTATAACGGCCAATGCACTGACTTATGGCGTGAAATACATCTGTGAGGCGAAAAACAGCTTTGGAGAAGCGTCAAAAACTTTCTCAGTACTGAAACTGGAAAAACCTAGAAAAACTCTCGAGGTTGGTGTCAAAAAGTTCTTTATAATTACAAGTCCTCTTCCTTCTTTACTCTTCTCCTTTAACAAATACACAAAAGAAAGTCGTGTCAGTTACATTTTATAACTCGAGGACGGTCGGATCGATGTTCAGATTCTTACTTTGTTGGATTTGTCTTGGCCCCGACTAGGATAGTAACCATAAAACAGGGCGGGGTGGAACGGGGCCGGGGGCAAACGGAGTTCGCTGGGACCGCTAGTCCCTACTAAAATATTCACATTGTTATTGAATTACTGATAAACGTTTTTCAAGAAAGTAACAACAAGCCACTGCATTTCGATATTGCCAATAAACATTTTGTAGGAGTTAGTGACCATCGTACTCGTAGTACTTTGGCTTCATACGTTTGGACTAAAACCATTGATCATTCCAGGTTAGCGTTAAAAATGCTACTGCGGATCAAGTGGACCTATCTGTCGTGTGGCCTATGGATATAATGTTTCCTATTGACGGTAAACCAAGAAGTTATTTACGTGTGACAAAATGGAGTTAAATTTTAATAAGAAGAAAGATTTAGTGCGATATGAGACTTCAAATATAAATACTTACTGGGTATGCAGGCATGCTAATGCATAGTACAGTGTAGCATAAAATAATGAGATCTTGGTCGCTAGTCTATTAGAACAATTATTAAATATATTAATACTATAATGTTTTAGCTATAAATTTGATGGAAATAGAACCGTAGGTTTTCATCATTTGTCTCACTTACTACTACACTCTTCATATTACAGAGGTTGAAGTACAAATTCTCAGAAGCGATGGTAGAAAGAAAATGCCACGTGAAAGTGACTGGAAGAAAGCTCGTATGGTGACATATGTGCTCGAGGATTTGGACGAAGGAGGTACAAATTGATATTTAATTCTACCATTTTATTTTTTTACGGAATGTGACATTTGAATGTGGCATGTTACATTGCCATATGGTATGTCTCGCTCTAACATAGCTTGATGTGGTAGTTGCATCCTTGTCGGTATCGCTTAGCCGCATCGCTGCCGCATGCGATGCGTTGGTGAACTAACTAACGGCGTTATAGACTCACGTGTCAGTCAGAGAGATGGAGTCAAAGACCTACATCGTTTTATGGCCGTTCCCTATATCCTTTATATCTGTTTTTTTGCCCTACTAGAGATAAAAATGATAATCTACCTTCAGTTATTTGTCCCTATAAAACTTCTGGCAGTAGGGAATCCTATCTCCGGTCGAGGATAGCTACCTTTGACTATCTTTTGCATATAGGGAACGGCCGTTACAGAGTAAGTGTCAGCATCATTAATTGTTTAATATTGACAGAGTCATAAGAAGGAATTAGTCTATACTCCTTTAAAATCTCATATAAAATAACTCGAAGAAAACTCCTTTTACATAAGTATTCAGCGACTTATAGTGCAGACTGTACCTACCGCTACACGCGATTCTCTATCTTTTATTAATGACTAATATATTTCCAGCTGCAACAGTATCTTTCGACGAATTGATGCCTGAAACTGACTATTGGGTACGACTGAAGGCTGTTAACGGTCTTGGTGACGCTCCATGGTCCAATCCTATCGTAGCTACAACAGCTGAAGAAGTAGAATCAGAAGCAACAGAAGACAGCCCAGCATATGACGAGGAAGATCCAGAAGCAGCTAAGAAAGCTGTCGTGGCCGCTGTCGCTGACCACACAGACACCATGTTCTATGGTATATTCTTTGCCGGAGGCATTCTAGTCATATCCTTCGCTTGTATGGTCATTATGAGATTAGTTTGAGACATTTTTATAGAGTTGTGAAATGTAAGTCATCATACATTAAATTTTGACTGAATGTGCATTATAATACGGTCGGTCTGTATTTGCAGATATTGTAATTAAACTACTCGTAGATGGGAAATATTTGGTTTTGATTAAATGTCGCATTGTTTACAAATTAAGAGTTTTTTTTGATTCAGCTGCGGAAGGTAAAAATTGTTTAAATAAGCATTTTTAAAGAAAGATAAGAAAAGAAACACGAAAATTATAAACCATTTTATTGGAGGCAGAGAACATCAGTGTAGGTAACGTAACATAAGTGTACAGTAGCGAACGTAATAATATTATGTACAAATGCATTATTCTAAACCAGTGACCACGAGTCGAAACTGTTATTATATTATTATTAACATTTTATAAAACAATTGTCACATCAACTAGCTAAAACTTTCATGAATGCATAAGGTATAACAAGTCAAAACGTTAAGGTACAATTGTAATTTTTAAATTATAAATTTTGCAAAACAGCTTATAAAAGTTCTCACGAATCGTCAATAACGCTAATTATAAAGCTTTAAAAGCTATTTTTTTTAAGTTTATTAATGATTGTTGTTAAAGTTAACGCAATTTTTCTAACATTAATAAATAATTTAAAACTTTATAACTTATATTTATAGATAAAACCGATAAAGTGGTATGTGTTATTTGTCAGTCTTTCTGTAAACATTTGGTATCGCAAATAAAAAATAACATTGTCTTTTGAACTGTCGAGATTGATATTAATATAGAATTAAAAGTTAAATAACAGATGGGCTTAAATTTTTGGGTAGTATAATGTTATTTTGAAATTCTACACCATACAGCGCGGGTCAATTCTAGGATACAATGATGACAGCATTCGTAAGGTCTAAGACACTAATGGTAATAAGAAGTGGGCATCTTTGGTATAGTACCTGCACAAATATTGTCTCAGTTTAGTTTATAATTATAGGGCTCATTACAATACGTAAAAACGTTAACTCCACAAGTATAGAACGCTAAACAATATACGTATCCTAAACATAAATAAAGATGTTTCACATCTATCAAAAGTGCATCTCGATGTAAATGCGCTAGTTAGAGTCATTTTACAAATTTCAACACAATAACTCCAAAGTAATGAAATGATTGCAAAGCTTTTGACTACGCAATTTAATCTTAAAATCTAACTTATCAAAATAAAATATCAATATGTACAATGGAATATTGATGTTATTTTAAGATTAGCTTTTAAACAAGGAAACATGAAACTCTTTGAAATTTTCTGAGGTTAACTATAAGTTTGATCATTGAATTTGGTATCAAAAAGCATACACACGCATTACAGTATGTTTGTTAAGGAAAATGGACGCAATCTACAGAACAGTCAGACATTACATATTTTAAATGGTAATATAAGTCTTACGTTATGTTTATTTATTCATATGTATAACTCGCAATTTTATACATTAGCTATAAGTAAGAATAAATTAGATGTCAAACAATAGAACGGCAAATCAAAAATGCATCTTAACATGCACTGCCTCTATCTTCTATTTCTTAACGAATTATTATCGGTTAAATTAAGAACTTTTCATACTATCACATATAACTTTATTTTAACAATGTAATTATTTATATACTAAATTCAGGCCATTGTTATGCATAATTGGGTAAGACAATGAACACTCATTTAATTGAAACTGCAATAATAGACAATTATTTCGAATATTTCCTATCTATTCTAAGCTTGGAATGTCATGGGGATAGTGAAATCATAGTATTTAATACTAATTATTTACAAACTTAAAAGTAAAACAATTATCATCGAAAGAAATATGTAGAACGTACACTCAAAGCAATGCTCATAGCAGCAGCAACTATAGTATAGGTTTCATAAAGTTATAATTCAATATAACTTACAAACCACCATGAAAATATTTAGAGACCGGATCCCCACTTCCATCGCCAAAACTTATTGGAATCGCCAAGTAGCTATCAGCACAAAAAACCACGCGTTTTCTCGGAGATCATGGTGTTATTTCACAGATTTTTAAGTATATGATAAGACGAGGAGAAGCATGGTCACTATTTTATAGTACATAGTATAATAAACAAAAAAAAACATCTTTTCATTTTATTATTCTTTCTAGTAGCTTGTAAAATTTTAATCGATGCCACATGTCTATGTTAATAAAACCTCAAATATTGAATATTCCCAAGCCCGTTAACGTACCCTTAGTATTCATATCAAGACAGTATGTCCAGTCACTGATGGAATCAAAGTGTGTCTTAGTAAAGCTAAAGCGAAACTGTTGAGAAAAATCAAACCAACCACTAGGACGTAATAAACGTATAGCCTGAAGTACTTAGGTCACTGTACACCATCATCTCCCGAAAGCAACATCACTTCAAACGCTGATATCTTTTAAGCTCTTGGCGATTCTATAACAGTCTAATACCAAACAGTGAGGAGCGTGAGGACCAGCAATGTGACGGAGGCGAGGGTCCTAACTGCATCTGCCGTGGTGCTGGGGTCGGGTGAGATGTCAGTCCAGTCTGAGTAGCCCGCAATGTTGAGCGAGCGGACCCGAGCGTGGAAGGTTGTCGAGTTCGGCAGGGGACCGACGACGTATGAGTTGTCTGAGGAAGACAAATTTGATTGATGATTGGAAAACGTAAACTTATGGTTGGGATTTAACACTTATATGCTTATGACTATGACTGGCAATAATAATAAAACGTAGCAGGTTAACTTGGATAAGGCATGATAAGATAGCACCCTAGCCTTACAAGCTAACCAGGCAAGACTCTTAAATACTCTGGGAGTAGACAATAAAAGATTCAGTGTTAAAGAAAACTTTTCCCAAAAATAAAAATAAAAATCAGTCTCTCAAAAAGTGACATAATTTAATTCCAGTTATCAATCTTGTTACGTTTACTTTGTCTCCTCGTGACGATATTATTTTACTTTGGCTCTAAAATTCAGGGATCTAAAAACATGGACGCAATACATTATGTCATAGGATAATCTAATCAGATAAATTGGATCATTGCGAAAATCCAAAGACGGTTGCCAAGGAGGATATCCGGATTGACGGATAATCGGATTCTAAAAGAGATTTTCGTAATCATATGAACATTTGCAAATATACGATTTGTTTTGGACTATTTGGGACGTTTATTATTAAAAATATAGATGTTAAAGGATTTGTCACACTGGTTGCGATTTGAGGAGACCGTTTCTATCGATTAGACCGGACGCATCTTGTAGTTTAGTATTTCAAAGCCTTAAGTAATATCGTTGTGGTTGCTTTTTATTTAATTATAAACTCACCCTGTGTATTTCTTATCGTGAAGAGTTCCAACGCTAGATCCCAGTCAGGCTCAGGATAGTCATCTACTGCGGGAGTGAGTTGGAATTCAAAGCCTGGAATTGTAGAAATACATTTGTATGCTAGATTTTAGCAAGGAGGTCTGTAAAATGGGCTTAATGTTGCGAGCGAATTCGTTGCCTGTTGATGTCTTAGATTAAGTGGCTGATAAGCAGACATGTATAATCCGTTTTTATTTGCTAGTCGAATATTGTAAACAATCTTTTTATAAATTTGAAATAACATCGGTGAATAAAATTAAATAACCATTTGATTTAAAAGCTCTCAGTGTTCAACGTTGAGTTACCTATGTGGGTTGTTTAATTATTATGTTTTATTATTATAAAATAAATTATTTCGTTATAAAAAAATGTCAAGATTGTTTACAATATTCAACTAGCAAAGAAAAAACAACTTTATCACCCTAGACCGCACCAACACAACACATCCACTGCGATATTAAGGAAAACTTAGCCCTATTTATTGGTTAAGTAATGAAACTTACCGGTAACTGTTAGGTTTTCGGGAGCAGGCGAAACACCCTCTTCATCTTTTTGATAGATGCATTCTGAGCACGTTACGTTGAAGACCAAGGCAGTTGTGTTAGCGCCAAGCAGAGTGATCTGTGAAATAGCCAAAGAAATCAAATTAAACTACTAAAATCATATACGTATCAGTATTTACCTACCCATTAAGCATCATTTAATTAAATGGTTATTATTATGTAAAGGAAGATGAAATGGACCATAATTCCACCATCGAGACGGCTACCATAATGATGTTTCCTGTTGCACATTTATTTTTATTTTGGACGTGACAAATAAATAGGTCTGATCAAATTGCCATTGTGTGGCGCTGCCTTAATGCGACCCTACCAAGACATAGTCAGTCAACGATTCTTATTATTGATTTATTTAAAACTTCCTGCACATCAGGTTATACATTTTTGTTAAAAATGAACCCTTATTACATCTGTATAAGATACTGCATTTTCAAAAAATTAAACAGGTTTGCTCTTTTCTCTAGCTTTACCAGACGTGGCATAGACAGGTACGAAAATGAAGCGAGCTCACCCGGAAGAAGTCTGTTCAATCTTTTTTGGAAAAAATAGGGTTGTAAAATGTTAGAAGAACAGATGCGGGTAGAAAGTTCCACTCTTTGCTTTATTATGAAAGTTGATTAGAAGCGCTTTGTTCGAATCAGTGGAATATCAACGAGTGGGTGGTAATCCGGAGTGCGTTTTGTTGAATGATAGAGGAAGGGAGTTGGTAGGATGAGCTCATGGAGTTCCTTTGCACACTCTCCAAAGGCAACCATACCAGCCAACCATAGATCGAACAGAGGAAATACAGAAATGGTTCAGAATGTTTTTTAAAACACTCACAGTGTCATATTTGAATTCTTAAAAGATTAAATAAGAAACCGAAAATTGCGCACGGGCGGGACTCAAACCAGCATGCGAAATGCTCTTCCGATTGAGCTACCGTGCCGTCGGTCCGACCACGCGACATTCTTGGTCTCTTATGGATACGTCAATGCGTGACGTTATTAAAGATATTTTTCAACTTATGCGTTTGTCCTCACCGAGTCTGGTGGAGGAGGCTTGTTCCCCAGCGATACGTCGAATATGACTGTCTTGCTTCCTTTATTGTTGCTCACTTTGCACTTGTACTGGCCCAGGTCGTCTTCGCCTCGCACCCTGAGACTCAGCACCGAGTAAGCGCCGTCTTTGTCCGTGAACACCTAAAATAAACATTTTTTTTTTAAATTTGCTTTTGAACTTGTTTATTGGGCTCACAGAGCTATTGGATTACTCTGTTAGCACAACAGGTGTACATAGGCCTATGTGCCTATGTTCAGCAGTGGACGTCCTTTGGCTGATGATGATGATGATGACAACAGGTGTGCTTCAAATTAAGGGTTACTATTGGTTTGTGATGGTTGCGGATAAAGCTTTTTCCAACTGCACTGTGCCATACCATGATCGTGCTAGGAACGTCTCAAGAGCAAGGCACGAACATCAACACGATACGCTGAACGGATTGACAGCAATCTGTCTCACCGTTACACAAAGCGAGAGAATGAACGTATTTTGCCGGTGCTGACACGCTCTGTGCATGGCACGTGACGGTGTTGGTCGGTGACGGAACGGTCTAGTGGCCAAGGGGCGATAGTTTTCAATACAAATAATATTTTTCTGCCCGACACATTCCTAGCACGGTCATGCTGTAGTGTGAAAAACATTATAAGTAGATTGAACAACAATATCTATTAGTAAAGGGGGGTACTTAAACGTCAGTAGGTTTTGGATGCTGCATACACGTATGAGTAGTCAGAAATATTGGCGCTTGGCGCATGGCCCACCCTTTAAGTGAGAGAGGAGATGTAAGCTACAGCCCTCTTGCCAGTTGGAAAACATGACCACTTTACCCTCTGGTTGAACGTTTTACATACATTGCTCTGATACCAAAGTAAGTAGCTAATGCACTTGTGTTATCAAAATCAGAAACAACGGTGGTACCACAACACTCAAACCCAAGATAATGTAGCTTCTAATTCTAACTTAGAACAACTGTTTAATGTGGTATAAGGTACGTGCTTCAAAGTACTCACAATGTCATCCTCAGGAATGGCGTAGTCATAGTTGTCCTTAGTGCGCAACCACTCGTATTCGGGAGGGGGAAACGCGAAAGCGCTACACGTTATGTTTTTACTGAAAACAGATGACTCATATTTTAAATGTAGAAAATATTATTAAAAAAATATATGCTTCGACGGACATCTAAGTAAGGATTACAAGACGAAGTACCAGACAGCGATTATGACGGGGGCGTCTCCCATAAATACGTAAATATGTGTCCATTACACAAAAATTTGCGCCTTGCGGGATTCGAACCCGCGACCGCTGATTTAGTAGATTCAGGAGTCTGGAGTGCTAGCCACTGCACCAAACGTGTCGCGTTTGATCGTCTTTCGTCATCGATTTGTGGTGATTGATGAATTTGATCAAACACAGAGTACCATTACACATACATAAGTCAAAGTTAAATAATTAATAAGTATAATATTAGAGAGATTAAAGTAAATTATTAGTAATATTTTTCGACTAGAATATTAAAATTGTAAACCAATTAATGATATTGTTTGCTGTCATAAATAAATTTAAAAAAATATAGTGTTTTAGTAGTATTCGCCATTGAGATAAATTCAAATAATACTAGATAGAGTAAAAATATTATGCATATTGCTCTTGAAAAATTGCTTGCTTTTGAAAAATTTTAGAACTTACGTTTCATTTAAAATTGCGTACGTTTCTACAGTCTCGAATGTGCGAAGAATTGGTGCATCTGAAAAAAATATGCATCAATTAAGTTTTCTTGATTATTTAATATTATTTGAAAATAATACCAGGCGTGGAAGTCTCGACTTTACCTGCGCTCGAAAAACGCTGAGACAAAATTTCGTCTCACACTGATTTCGACGAGGAAATGAAGGCGAGGCTTCCACCGTAGGAATGTGAATTACATTCGGAAACTTACGTTTAACAGACAAGGTGATAGTTTTATCTAAATAATGTGAGAGAGCTTTTTGCGTGACTTTGCAAATGTAGTCACCGATGTCTTCGTACGAGAGATCCTTTATCTCCAAAGTGTACAAGTCTCCTTTCTTTTTGATCACGTATTTGTTTTTACTCTTTTCCGCTGCAATGAAATAAAAAAAAAATGGTTATTGGTTATTAGATTCGTGCTTAGCTTAAGAAAAATAAACATCGATAAATGATTTGATGGAATTGAGGATTTCCTAGAAAAAGAAAGATAAGTTTTAATAGAAATAATGTCACTTTAGTACATAAACTTATTTATTTCAAAGAATATTACAACAATGCTTTTTCAATCCAACGACAACTCTAGTCAGTGACGCTACGTTAAAAAGCGCGAAAACTCTCAACTGTCAGATTTTGACCATAGTGCTGTCAGCACCGGCGATTCGAATAAGGGTTGCTATAAGTCGATTCTTCCATTTAACAGTTTATATCAAAAGGCAGCAGTTAAAGTACTGATACTTTGTGCTAACAGGGTGCTGATTGCGATGCTGCTTTGACAATTAAGCAGCTCTGCTTTTGAACGGATAAGCAAATTCGTATAATCAACTCAGCAGATAAGCGTGGAATAGTTTAACACGAGTGAGTGAGTGAAATAGAAATACTGTTAATTTTTCTATGCCAATTTGGCGACTCAACAAGTTGAGCGGGAATTGAACTGCCTGGAACTTGATATTTCGACTTGATTAATTATAAAATAAATATTATACTTGAATGAAATAATATCTAGCAATACTTACCATTAATAGGCCTCTGATCCCTATACCACTGAACGACTGGCATTGGGTGGCCTTTAGCTTCACATTCCATTTTTATGGATTTTCCTTCTTCACCAATCTTGTTTTCGGTTCTGTTTACGATTTTTACTTTAGCTGTAAATAGATAAGAGGCGTAAATAAAGACATATATGTATATTGCATTGTTAAACATACCTATGTTGTTTTTTCATTGGAGTCAAAATACCAAAGGTTAAAAGGGCAGTGACAGAGAAATTATTTCTGCACAAACAAAACTAAGGCATCTTAGTTTTCATATACTATACCATTTAGATTGACATATCATATGAGCATATTTACGGAATTCAACATTACAATTCGTTGCTGTGGCCATACCTTGAGGTAATATGGAATTCTAAAAGCCGGTTCCATTAGTTGGTGAGAAGAGGGCAAAATGTTCGCATGCTAGGCATGTCGGTTGAACATTTTTCTATAACCACAGGTTTTGCACCTTGCTCTCTATATTTGCGCATAAAATGAAAAGGTACTTACATCCTACTATGATCTCAATGGTCTCATTGTACTCTCCTGACTTGCAGGTCCACTTGCCACTGTCAGATATCTTCATCTCGTGGATGATGAGAGGCACTAGTACTGCATTATCTTCCGTTTTCCTCTCCACGTACATTCTGGAGTTGAGGTTCGGCCGCTCTTTGACCACCACGCCTGATGGAGAGTACCAGTTTATCTCCTGAAAGAAATAAAAAACAAATGTATGCAGTGTATTAGTATTAATGAGTCAGCTACTACCACAGACATCGATTATCAACAGGTTCGTGCAGACACCAAAAGATGGCGCTGTGTTCAGTTAGCTCTTGGTTACGACGTCTTCGCGTTAAGTGTATTCAGGTGGCTGTGCAAGGTGTTGCCAAATTTGAGGGGGTGAATTAGACCATTAATATTTGCCACTTTTACAATGGGATGGTTCGAACCTAAAAATTTTTTCGAACTCATCATACATTATCATTAATGTAGCATGGAGCATCAAAATTTTATTTAAGTTTACTACCCTGACTCTATAATGAAATTTGTAAAAGTAAACATTAGGCAACACATTGCAAAGGCATCCTGTATTGCTTCGCTTAGAAGCTAAAATGAACGATAGCAAATGCTTGGGCCTTTCTTTGATTACTCTCATCATGACAGTTCTTGAAATGCATTAAAGAATACTCTGAAGCTTTCACCTAATGTAAGGAAGTATACTTACATCTTTTAGGTTCCTTCCTTGACAAAAAATGGCCCTCCGCTCACCAACATTGAACACCGATGGTCGGGCTAGCACGTGCAGGTACGGCTCTCCTTCCTCAGGCACGTCTGTACTCGCAACTGGAAAGATAAAACAATATTTTATTTTAAAAAGAGTGTATGATTAGGTACATATGAATACAAAATGGCACTTGTAAAAAGCAACTGCGTCAGACTTTGATTAAAGTAAAATAGCGGAAGATAGGTGACGCGCCACTCGATCGTGGACCGCTAAAATCAGGCCCCCGTCGCCTAATTGCCTCCAGTTGCAATCGGGATTGCGTGCGCGGATGACATATCTGAGACGTGTGACGTGAGGTGAAAATAATTATTTTTTCAAGTTAAACGTAACCAAAATGCCTTAGTGTGATTTCATGCGTTGCCCAAACCATTCTAAAAGGAAAAACTAATCGCATGGAATCACATTTCACTGGTAAGTACACGTAAACTTTAATTTCTAAATTTATTTGTAAATTCAGTCTTTTTTTTTGACGGCCATTTTTAGGGCGAGATAGAAATATACGATTCATTGATGTGTGACCAGTTAGGTATGATGATGATTGATGACACATAACGCAACATGTGCTGCTTGTTGAGATTTTGTCTACGCGGTACCGTTAGCATAAAATGTCTATCATAATAAATTTATATAAGTAATTTAACTTTTTTTAATATCAGGTATTGATTGTTGCTTCTTTATTGTAAAATGGTATTCAACTTCAATAATGTAAACAATAAAATAATTATCTACTAAAGTTTGTTACAAAAATGACTGTATTATTGTGAAGCTTTTTTAAATTCACTCGCACCTAATATGTACAATTGCAGGTCTCTTACGGATACATCGTTGCGCGACGTCAGCGCCATCTACTCATTATGGAAACTGCAGCGGGCCAAGTAGTTATTTATTACAAAATAAATTAAACTTGGAAATCATTCATTGGAAGGAAATCATGTTTTAACAATAAATATTTAAAAAAAAAAACTTATATTTTGTTTTATTTTTGGTAACCCTACTCACGCCAAACATCGTTCAACATTTCAAAAAAGTAAAGTAATAATAATAAGTAATTTATTAATTTTCACAAAATACATGGTACACAATTTCACTCCGATTTGTCTGCTAACGCTTCTTGATTCTTATTGCAAGGAGACGTCAACGTGACAAGAGACATCTCGAAGCGCGCGTTTGTTTCGCTCGCACTACCGTCGTAAGAAATGGGTTTGTCTCTGTCGTCAGTAGCGTAAAGTTAAACAGCTGTGTGGGTCATCTTGTATGTAGTAGTGAGTAGTGCCATTTTTTAGCTGACAATTAATATGACATGCCGTATCTTCCGCTATTTTACTTTAATCAAAGGCGTCAGACAGGGAATCCAACCCTGTGTCTTACGCTATCCGGGCGCCTATACCACTCGACCGCCGACATATTGGCAAGCCTGCTGAATTTTGCAAGGTACTTTTTCTAACGCGTAGGCTGCGTCACTGCGAAATATTTTTATAAATATTTGACAATTGGTTAAAATTAGGAAAGCCAATTTATAATTTTATTATTGTTCTAATAGTGTTTTGTCCCTGCACAAACTTAATAATATAAATTGCACCCGGGTACTTTTAAACTAATGTTATACTTTTATGGCTGATAAAAAATGATTTCATTTATTATTTATAGGAAGCCAAATTGTACAAAAAATATTTAAAATTGGTGGTACTACATAACACTACAGGCAATATAAGCTACACGATTTAATAAGCCTTTGAGCTAGGTGGCTATCTATTTTATTAATCCTATTATACGAACTACTGAACCGATTTTGGAAAACCGATACAAACTGCCATTGGCTATATTTTATGCCGAGGACAAGTATAGTTCCCAAGAGACGCGTGATATACTGTTTTCTACTTAATACGGAATTTACAACAGAAAGCTGTGCAAAACGTTCGTTACGTTTCATAACTCACAGTTTACAAAAATTACAAAATCCAGGTAACAGATTGAATAAAGATACATATAATATACAATATAAACATTTATTATAGATACAGTTTCTTATCGATTGAATTGCTCATTTATTATTATTATAATATATTTATTATGAAAACAACATGGTACATTTTTATAAACAAAGTCCTACAAAACTATTTACACAGTTTGTCTGTAGGACAAGTGATTTAATGTTATTTACAGGTAATATTTATGAATCCAATGTGCTGAGGTAATATTTTTTCTAAATAACGTTTAAATTTATTCATGTATGTACATAGTACGAAAGATAGTTTTAATTTAGCCATAAAGTTTTTTTGATAAAATTAAAAAACTTTTCAACACAGCAGTTTTTAAGTCGTATCGTAGACTTGCAGGACCACTTACTTAAAAGTTTTCGGGAACTTTATGTATCTACTTACTAAGATGCTTCAAAAAGTTGTCTTCTCGGGGATGTTTATTTTTTATTTTTAATATGTGTCAAAGCACCACGAGATGAAGAGGAAAAAGGTTTGTTGTGAATGTTGAATAATATCCTCGAAACACGAGTAAATCAGCATTTCTCGTTCCAATAGGTAAAGAAGGTATAAATCATTTTGACGCTTATTGCGAGGATGAGTAACGAGCTACAATAACTCTGCTGATTTTAGGGCGGTTTATTAATGTGCATGTTTGAAAAATCTTGGCAGAAATTGAGTTTTTTTTAAATTTTTATCGTCACGCTCTTCCTTTTGTCCCTATGACACTTCCTTCGCGCCACTGGTATATATTTTCTGTATGGAACCATAAATGACTGGTAGAAAATGCCTATAGCCATATGTACCTTTTGTTTGTGCATGAAAATATTTTTTATAAAAAAAAATCGTAGGTGCGGAGTGGGTAAAATTTTAGCTCCGTTAATGCACCTCTGAAACATATTAAATAACGACTCCGACTATAATTTTAAACAACATAAGTATTGTTAAAATTAAAGTTAAATGCTATTTCACGTTTTGAATTTTGTTAGAAAATGTTTAGGAAAATTGATGATGTATAAAAGTTTGACATTCTTTTCATAAATTTTATGACAGAAGCAAAAACGTCAAAATGGCTTTCTCGGAGCGTAATACCGTACAGGCAAAGAAATGTATATACGAGTATATTTAGGATATTTTATTCAAGACTACAATATCACACAAGTTTCCGACGTGCAGTTTGATAGATATCAAAATAAAGTCTAAATATACTTGAAAGCATAATGGGGTGACTCTGGCTGTCACCAAGTTAAATGTTATCGAAAACATTTGCGAGTACAACTGGTCAAAGTTGGCGTTTGTGAGTGAGGCCGCAACTTAGTTTTAAGGCGAAGGGTAACATTTAGTTAGTCCGATTGAACCACAATACACAATTAACATACGATTCTAAAGACATTTCGTTCTAGTTGTTACGAGTATATTTAGTAGCAAAATCCCATTTAACTTTTGTGCCTCCTGTTTAAGAACTAAAAGTAAGTCCATACTTCGCTATTTATCTCAACAAAAATGCATAAAAACAGTTAATTTATAAAGGCTAACATTCGGTTTAAATAAAAGAAAGTCAAAGATCGCAGTTTCTTGGAATGCTTCTACAAAGTAAATAAATAAAGAAATATTGGACACCAATCACATACATTGCTCTGATCCCAAAGTAAGTAGCTAATGCACTTGTGTTATGGGTATCAGACACAAAGGCGGTACCACAACACCCAGACCCGAGACAATGTAGAAAATTATGATTTCTTCATTGAGCCGACCTTGAATCGAACCCGGGACCTCAGAGCGGCGACGCCTTGAAACCCAGCGTGCTTAGCCACTACACCACGGAGGTCGTCAAAGTATGTACAAATTACGTATCTGCAGTGTAATTTCCAAAATTATATAGTATGTTAGAAAAGCTAACTCAAAACGCGCGGACGCAGTTGCGGGGGGCCGCTAGTACTTGTATAAAAATGAAAGCCTTTCAATCTATACTAGGAGTATTACCAAGAAGTACTTCTCCTTACAATTCGCGTTATTGCCGAGTGCCGTCCATTAGTCGGATAACTTTTGCAGATGTTTCGCCATCTCGCCATTATGGCGCCAAAGTGTCCCTTCAAATGTTCCCGTAATTATATCTTGCAGTGTACAGCGAATTACACTACAGAGAATAAGACGGATGTGACAAGAACGGGAGGGAAGTAATGACATAGGCGGAAGTGAGAGTTGGCAAATAAATCATGTGGTTCAAATAACATTTACATAATGAACCCCAATTTTTCATAGAATATGTAAAAAGTGAGTCACTAATTAACTACGTGTATTTGACTTAACAATTTTTATCTTATTAATGCTGATATTTCATCAATGTTCTGTTACTTAGTGAAATTGTTAATATTTTGTGACTAAATGATAAAGTACGAAAATACGAACATCATAACAGAATAAGATTCTTATTCTACAGAACATAAATTCTAGCTTCAGCGCTTACTTATAGGAGCTACATTAAAATATATCACAAATAAGAATGCAACACATACAGTTATTTATTATTTATTTATTTATTTATTTAAAGACTTTATTGCACAAATTTAGTGTACAAAGGTGGACTTAATGCTAAAAGCATTCTCTGCCAGTCAAACCTTTAGGTCATGCAGAAAGTCGGCAACGGGTGCAGTGAAAAAACAACTAATGAAAGTAGTAATACATATAAACTTAAAGAAATAAACTATAAAATTATATAAGTATACGTACATAAACACACTTAAAGCAAAAATACATATATAAATATATATAATAATTCAAATATAAGTGGTAAAAGCAAGATTAAGCACAACGTTTGTCGTTCAAATTAGTTGCACGTCGCCAAAAACAACGACACGCGGTCGAAAGTTCGCCCGAAGCAACTTGCTCCCGAGTTCTTGACGCCGGCCATTACCTAGATAACTTCGCAGATGTTCGCGAATATTTCGCAGACTATCGAGACTGCACTCTGGCTTAATTTTGTATAAACATAAGGCTGGACTAAGTGTTATGACAGTAAAAAAATAATTAATTACTTCATCCGAGCACTATGCAATCCATTTTATTATAAAATACGTAAGTGTATTAAGTAAACTTAAGTGTATTAAATTCATGTACTGGTTCGTTGACAATTTCACTTAACCTGTAAACAGACCAAAATGTTTGAGTTTGAGTAAAGTAGGTGTTCTATTATGTCAGGAATGAAATATACGATTTCATTTTTGAATGATTTTCCCTCCGACTGAAAATGAATCCAATCAATGGATCATACGTCAAAGGTATCTAAAACGACTTTAAAGACGCTCTGTGTTATACTCGTAAAGTGGTCTAACGCTTAAATCGTTGTCTTATCCCATATTATTAGTATGTTTAGAAAATGAACATAATAATAACTAACAAATAGCGGCAAAAAGGGCTTGCTTAGTTGCAAAAAGTTAGAACTTTCTCTTATAAGAAAAACGAAAGTAATGTGATTTCTAGAATCGTCCCTACTTCATTTCTTTAAAATACATAGTTAAGCCGAAAGGTGATGTTTATAAAACAACAAGGATTTGCGGAATTTCAAGAATGGCACTTCTATTCTTCGCGCTAGTAAAGTCGAAAGGCAAAGAAGCCGGGTTAAGTATTTTTAAAGTCACAAAATTAGTCCCGCAAAAGAATGCCAAACACGTTGCGAACGCACGGAGTTGTTTCAACTCGTTCCCCGGGAGAAATAAATGACTGTGGTACATTTGGCAAAAAGTGAGAAAGCCGATGCCACGTTGAATGCTTCACGCCCTGAATACTGAAGCAGCACCTGAGGAAATCTACTTGGTTTAGTTGATTTGAACTCGTTACTTATTCAATTTTCTGCTACACCTTTGCAAAATTGAGAAACAAGACGGATAGATGATGACGAAATTGTAAAAACTACCCACAAAGATCATTAACATCACTTAACACAGCATCTTGTCGAATTATTGTTGCACAAAGTGGTACGAGTACGTTATGTTTATTACATAGCCAGTAAGGTAAATGATATATATAGGTAAATAAACAACGCATTTAAATGTATGTGTCTAAACTGTGCACATGTCACAGTTTTATGCTCTAAAGTACTCTAAATGAATAACGATGTAATTTTTCATCATATAATCCTGGCATAAACAATGCTAATAACTTACACTCGTGCGTATTACAGCTCAAAAATTACTCACAAAATAGAGGATTGAACGTAGCTAAAACAATTTATTGGTTAGCGATATTTTACTGGAAACCAAATGTTAATCCTGTTTTTGTCGAGGCAACACGATCTATGTTATTTTAGTCGCTGATTAATTGCCAATCAGTTGTAAATGAGCTCGTAATAAATTTGATTCTGACGCCCGAAGTGTGAAATGAACAGTATTTTGTTTGTGATTACCGCATTTTGTTTTTGGTATCATTTTGCGAGCGAGTACTCCACCACCACTCAACCACTCAAAATTGGAGAAATAAGCTTATCTTTGACACATTTTTCTTTTTCCTGAACGTATTTGAATATTGCATCCAGAAAAAAATCGTTATTTAAAATTAAACTAAAATCTTAAAAATCGTTATTCACCGTGCTTTTGAAATAATAAGGCGGCCCGTTGTTGCTTTTGAAGTACGCTCAAACAAGCCATTTCCAACTTCTGCATTAAATGTATAACTAATTAATTAAGAGTATCGAAATATTTTGGGTATGAGTTTATTAATTACTTTGCTTTCGCTAAAAGCTTGCCTGGGTAATTGAAGTTTCGTCATTAAAATATTATTACTTGTATTTTGCAACTCAAGTACAGCTTGACTTCAATTCTAAATGTAGCTGTGAGTAGCAATTTCTTGATTTAAGTCTTTACTTAGACGCCGCTTGGGGATTCATATCGCAATATAAGGTTTTAGACTTGAAAGTGACTCCATCCCAAAGGAAAACTTTGAGTCGAGTGTTCAACCCGCAAAAATTGATTTTTGCTCTATAAATGTCCCTCGAGGTGCCATGAAAGGATTCACTGTGTTCTATCACAAGCTTTTTCCTGAGTGACGGTAGTTTTTAGTGAAATAAAATGTATAGGTAAACATGAAGACGATAAAACTTAGGATATTTTAATGTATTTTGGCGATTCTTCATTATATTTGCGTAAAAAAAAGGATACTTTATTTTTTATACCTTAGTATTTCAACAGTATAAAACGCGGCGTGGAATTATATTCCCCCAAGCATATGTTGGGTGCATTTTTAGGTGCTCAGGTATTCCATTTATTCCGTGTTTAATTTTAATCGCTACTGAAAGATTGCTACTACTTTCTGCCCTGTATACATATGTAAAGTAATGCAAAACTTGTTGGTGCTCAAACAAAACTTAAGACAACAAAAAGTTTTGCCTGGTGAAGGCATTCTCATGAGAGAATCTGAGCTATTCTGGGCATCGGAAAATTTGATAAGTTACTTTTCGCTTTAACTGTACTGCTGCATTCGCCACCTGCGGTGTCAGATTTTTGGCACCAGTGCTGCATTTCACTTGTGCAGATAACTGAAAAAGTGCTGGAGCGAATAAATATATTTTACAATAACATATGCGTTGTTGGAACAAGTAAATGGATAAGATTTTGTACAACTTTACTTTAAACATATCAAAGGTGATCAGTGTCATTGATCTTCATCAACATCAATCAAAAAAATACAAAAACTGACTTAAGTTTTAACCCAGACTTCAACTTACTAATCCACATATCGCGAGAGCGAGAGAGTGCGTGAGTTATTGTTAGTGTGTTTAATGATTCATACAACGATCGTTTTATGTGATGAAAACTATAGAAAACATGCCTCAAAATAAATTTAAACAAGATTAACCAATAATTCTCGAGACTAAAGTCTTCAGAACACCGCGTTTAGCAGTAATAAGATAAGCAGGGAAAATAAGAGGATTTCCCTAAGCGCCACGATTCAATAAATTAGTTGAATTCCAAAATTAATTTGAGCGACCCATAATTTTCGGGTAAGCTGTTCCGTTTTTCAAATTTATGGGCCCCTAATTAAATGTAATGATTAATTTCCTTTAATATGTTCTTAAAACATCGGAAACGTTCTCGCGACCTTGAAATCTTCGAGGAAATCTCATAAAAACAAATAATTAACTAAGTAAGCGAATTCATTAATTGTGCTATTCCGAGCATCATTATTTTACACGTAAGACGTCCACTGACGAGATGGACAGACGACCTCCTAAAGATCGCAGGATCACACTGGATGCAGACCGCTTGTGATCGGTCTATGTGGAAAATTGTGGGTGTCGCGGCGTCCAGCCTACATGGTGAAGAGACGGCGACGGACTGACAGATTGACAGACGTATACGAATAAGGAACGTTTGGTTTTGATTTTTGACTTGCCGGGTAAACAATGGGATTATTGATGGTTTATTATTGACGACAAGTCTAGGTTTGTACGGACAGTATAGTAGGGGAGGCCAATGTTCAGCACTAGACGTCCCTTGGCTAATAAAACGTGTGAATTATAGCTTTATTTTGAATCTAGAGCGTTTGTGTTATTATATTTTAGTAAGCTATCAGTAAATCTAAACTCCCGTAGGTGTAGTCAATAAACTATATGATTTGAGAAATGCATGCTGTTCACTTACAAATACTTTTGTTAGGCTATAAAAAGTGCTAAGTTTCACCTCAAAGCAGGAGTCACTGTGGCTAAGAATTATACAGGATGTTTGTTTTGAATGTTCTGTTGTGAGTGACGTGATTACGCCGACGCGGAGGTGCGGGGCAATACCTGTCAAAATGATTTATTATCAGCATCCCCCTGTTTTCAGCTGTTTATCCTAACTGGCTTCGCCTTAGAGCGTAGTCTCTTATAGAACGTTTCTTTAGACTTTACATACTTTTGGGGATAGATTATGATTTTGATGCACGTTCGTCACATCGGTTTAATACATTCGGAAGATATAATCAGAACAAGTGGAATAATAAAAATGACGTTCAATTCTGTTTGTCCAATATTGTCGTTTTCGAACATAACTGCAGAGTCTAAGTAAATGTCTTTTTGAGGCCTGACTGACGGACATAATAAAGAAAATAATAAAGCGTATAGCGCTTTTACATTTTCATTTACATCTCGAACTGATACGACATCATTTCATTCAGGAAGTAAATATTATTACCCATGTTCCCTTTGATAACATCATCCATTTTCTTCCATAACAAAAACGGTCTGCCGAATATTAAAGTGTCATGAAAAGAAAACGTATCGACGCTGAAAAGGAAAACCAACGTTGAATTTTACATAAGCAAATGCACGCTGGCTGTCACAGATGTCAACATAGCAAGTTAACAGTTAGTTAATTTCCTACAAGGAGGTACAGCCAACCACAAATTGCTGAATAGCTTAAACGTTTCCAAACTTGGTATCGCAAATATTTACCTACACGAATAGCGCGAGAATCGATGTCTCCGCTAATTATTAGTTAGGATCAACTTCTGTCACAATTATGGAAGAGCCTAATAAAGTACTTTGCGTTCAATGAGTTCGTGTTTATCAAGTGACATGGTTTGATCGTCTAAGATGATTGATGGTTTATTTGCCTGTAGTCAGTCCCTATATGTTTATAACACCATTCCCTACACCTTTCTTATTTCCATGTTTATTATTTTTGTAGTGATAAATACCTATCTTCGTTAACAGAGACTGGGAAAAGTGAGCTTAAATTACTAATTTCTGGTTACTGGCTGGCTTATTACAATCTCGTAAGATTAATTTTGTAAATAAATATAAGTTCTGAAATCATCAATAGATACGTTCGTAAGTAATTAAACCAAGCAGAAAGTTTGATTGGATGGTTTATAAATATAAAATGTAAGCCAATCTGAATATGTAAAGTAAATTTGAATGCTGTTATATTAGTCTTAATTACTTGGAACCAATATTTACGTGATTAGTATAGCCACCGGCTTTAGCATTGTCCTTCCTTCGAACCTTCTGACCGACTTTGAGTTAAAGCGATGATTGTACAATTTTCGCTATCGCAAAATATGTATTAGCTTGCGGTGTTATCTTACGTTTGTATCTGCTTTTATCCACTGTATCTTCATTCTTATTCAATGTAAAATTTGCGATACGAAACATAAATCGTATCGGCAAAACAAGTACAAAACGCCACCTTTGTGTTACAAGAATATCTCGTAAAGGTAAGGGACTATCGTATTTCGAGAGCTTTATACGGCTGACAAAATAAGTACGTGAACGCAATGTTTACACACGACTTAAATATAACACATACAATAATTAAACATTAATTAAAATGAATCATAATATCATGTTACAGCATTACTTTTACAAAAAAATAATATTAATACAATTAATTTCACAAAAAATAATACGCTTCAACAGAACTTAACAGAAGTAATGAATTACTTCATGCGAGTTATTTTTATTAATCAATTGGAAAATTGGCAGGGTTTATTTAAATAATATATCATATACAAATATCGAAGTTCAGCGTATAGTTATTAAATACTTATCCTACTGATATTATAAACGTCAAAGTTTTTATGGATGTATGGATGTTTGTTACTTCTTTACGCAAAAACTACTAAATGAATTTTGATAAAACTTTAGAAGCATATAGTTCATACACTAGAATAACACATAGGCTAAAATACATAATGCTATTGCATAAGATACAAAAATTTCGCGAGTAAAGCCGCAGGCAACCGCTATAGGTAAACCGCGAAACTGAGACGTCTCTGACGTCACTTTTGATGTATTTTTCTCCCAAATAATGTACTCCATATTTATTATTATTAATTAAATGTTCTTCTTCAAGGTAAAAGAAAGATTGTTTAATTTATAGTGATGATACGGAGTACATTAATTGGGAGGGAAATGTAAATAAAGGCGACAAAAATGACGTCAGAAACGTCTCAGTTTTGCGGTCACCCTATAGTAAGTAATATAATTTACAAGCCGCACTGTGACGAATGAAACATCTTGCTTATGAAAATTAATACATGAATCATTAGGTGGAGATGTCTATTATATGTAAGTTATGTAACATTTGAAGCATACATCGATTCACGTATGTTGAAAGACTGAAAACAACCTACAAGATATAAAAGAAAAATGGTTACGTTATTTATTTATTTATAGAACTTTTGCTTTGTATTTAATTTTACTACATATAAAACAATGCTTTTAGTTGCAGTGGCGATGAACGTGTACATACATGTCATCATTAATAAGTGAAATGTTATTTATTGTGTGTATATAGAAACCGCACCTCTTTTAAATATTATTATGACACTTAAACCCTGCAATCCCTTTTTTTGTTAACTTACATCATCCCACTGCTGGGCAAAGGTCTCACCCAACACCTTCCATTGATCCCTGTCAGCTGCTAATGATACCCAATCGCTCGCAAAGTTGTCCAAGTCGTCACACCATTTCTTTTTGTGTCTACCTCTTCGTCGAAAGCCCTGCAATCCCTATGTAGGTGAAAATTGCTGTTAAAGTATAGGCAAATAAAAAGTGAAAGTGTCAACACGCCAGAAAATTTATTCTCACACGGTTTGCAAAGTTGTAGTCGGTTAATGGCGCAAGTTTCAGCTCTCCATTAGAGTCTCCCACTAAACAAGGTTTCGTCAGTGGATTTAAGGAGTAAGAAGTTCGGGTAAAAGCTAAAATATTATGTTATTATCTCCACAACACTCGGGAGGTACGAACGTGACGTTAATATCTGGATGTCACTCAATCTACGTCAGCACATGTTACGATATTGCAACACTTGTTTCGGAAGAGACATGTGCGAATGTTCTTTGTATACAATTTGATTTGACAGTGTCAACGCGGTTTATTTGACGCCACAGGTAGATCTGAAAACCGATGGCAACATTTGATTGATTAAAATGCTGTTGGTAAATGATACATTACTGCGGTGATTTTATTTATGCATGGTAATGACTAACGTTAAATATAATAAAGTGTGAGAGATTGCATCAAAACACTTTAAAGCTGTACCTAAAATGAGGCTAGAAAGGCGGTAGTATTTTATTTTAAATTTAGATTTACAGATTTCTATGATCCGTTTTTTTTGTTTATGTTTAAAGCTAAGTGTTAAGTTAGCTCTGCGCAAATAGACTTATTGAAATAAATAATTTTATTGCTTATTCTATTACTTACTCTATATTTATTTTGACGCTATATTTATGACATTTTGATGAGAATATGTACATAATTTTAATTAACATGTTTTTAGGTGGTAGTGTTTAGATATTCAATTTCAAAAGACACAAAACGCGATGGTTTTTAAACTATATATTAGTGACTGTTTGGTTGTTATACGGTCAAGACCGATGCTGACCTTACTCTTAGTGTTACACCAGCATAACTTCAGACAGTTCCATTAAAACACCTTAATAAAATGGCGTTAATGTAAATACTATCTAAAACTGTTCGCTCAAAGCCATAATTTTGATGAAAGGTCGCAAATGAAAAGAGCCCCCGCCTTGACCCTTTTAATGGAGACCTCGCATTTAGACATTCCATTTATCCCAAAATCTGCATTAGGGGACTTCCGACGCTGCGACCACAAAGATGGGCAGTAGGTCTTACAGGGGTATTAAGTTACTTACAAGCTATAACAAATTGTGACGGCTGCCTTTCGTAGCATAATACTTATTTAGTAGAACTACGCACAACTGCAAAATAAGTACTATGCTACGATAATCAGCTGTCACAGGTCGTTATAGCTTGTAAATGTAAACAAACCGTAGCACGTAGCTCGAAGCAAAATTACTAATAATGACTTTTGTAGTAAGTTTAGTTGTTTTTTTTAACAGCCTCTTTGCGACAAGGAAATGGTTTCGTTTTTGAATAGGTTTTTTTTAATAAAAAAAGTATAATAATGTCTTCTTGTTTGTTTGTTATTGCTATGGTTATTGCCGTGCTCTATGAATAGAAATATAATATACTTACAATGTATGGCCGAAGTCAGCTAATTATTGTTTTATTAATACGGTCGTCGAAGATAGCTACGAATATGTTATATTTTATAATCGCAAACAAACATATCTACAGGTCAAACTGAGGACCTCCTTTTTTACTGTACATAGAATAAGCTACTAAAGAAATAAGTACGTTAAGCAACATGATAGGTCAATGTTACACAAAATATAATTATTTTTTCTTCTAGTATTGAGATAAAAAGAAAGTAGCGATCGTAGATTTTGTTACTTAGCATCATTAGCAAAATAAGTACACATAATCGCTCTTGGAATTAGTTTCACAGACATGGCTCAGCCTTCCCTAGACACTGAAGCTTATTTTACCTGAAGACAAGTCTGGATTTTCTGCATAAATCTTGTTAGACTTAAATGGAAAGTTATTAATATTAGAGAAATGGCGAAGCACTTGCAGACAACAATTGTCAAAATTTTGACGTAAACTAATAAATTCGAGCTGAATTTATATCTGCAGATAACGCCCAATAAAGCTGAGCTATAAAGGAACTTATTAACTTCAGTCTCGCTCGCACTCTGTTGGAACTAGAACGTGTGAGTGAGTGCGGTATATTCTGCTGAACTCATTCCTAGGTCTGTGTGGATTATAACCCTACCAGGGTTGCCAGATATTAAACTTTCAAGATAAATTGGCCAGACGTTTTTGACGATGTTCAAATTCAGATTACGCGTAAAGTTTTCAACTAAAATTGTGCTTTTCCGACTTTAGCAAATAAGCGCCTACAATTCATGTAGGGCGTACTAATGTGTTGATCAATAGCCATTATTGTACATAACATATTTTAGATAGAGTTTATTTAAGATTTTTTGGAGGTATACCGATGATGAAAATACGTCTGGAAAAGTGGTTGTTTTAATTCTCGACTGAACTCGGCTGTAAGATAAATCTAAAAGAGTGAAATTCCGTTGAATTCATTAGACAATCTAAGTAATCATTCAGTATCTTTTTCATTGGGTGGTAATATAAAACTAATTAAATATTCGATTTGAAAATATCTTAGTGTTCAACAACCTACGTTGTGAATTTTATGTATATTTAATTTTAAAATGCTTCTTTTCGCTAAAAAGGAATATCAAGATTGTTGACAATATTGGCCAAGCACAAGCAAATACAAACGGACTAAGTATATTTTTCTTTTTAAATTAACGAATAATCAACCCTGTTGATAACAAAGTTATATCAGATAACTTATTTCGTACGGAGTATCCCAAATGAATGGTGTTATGTAGGGGTGAGATCGGGTTTCACATCACGTACACACGGTGTTGATTCGTTGTATTATTATATTTCTGTTCGTCTTAGTCTGCTGAGAGAATCAATCAGTGTTTTATGCCAGATACACGTGTCTGAGTTTATTTCTGAAGCGATACGTGTCTTCAATAACATTTATGATAAGAAAATTATACAGCTGCTGAATAGATGTACTAAAGCAAGCTTAGTGAGGAGTTCTTTAGGTACTGCAGAAGGGGTATTTTCTTTGAAAAAATAATGTACTGTATATGTACAATATATTTTTACTTTATCAAAATTAAAAAAATGGGAAAGAAATAGAGCTTTGTTGCTCCGATTAGTATTGCATTAAATGACGTCATAGAGCTAGGGACGTTCTAAATGTATCTAATCAAACAACTCGTTTTAACTCTAAGCATATTATATTGCTTCGGGCATAGGTATCAGGTGTTCTGAAACGTTAATCTAGTTAAAATTGATCAAGTCATTAGCAGCGGCAATCTTTAGAAATCAAACTTAATTACACATGGAATGTGTATCATTTGTCATCATTAACGTCGACGATTCGTCACACCCAAACCTTAAACGCTTCATGAATTTGAGTAGGTATGTAATACTTCCCTAAATTCTGATTACAAGGATAATTAAAAGGGTTCTTACGGTGATTGGTAGTAATAATAATAGTTCCCCTAGCCGATTTCGACTACGGTGGCCAGTCACAAGGACCAAACGACTGCGCGGGACATATTATAGTGCACAAGTGTGTGCGCAAACACAGGTGCACTCTCTATTCCTTTCACTCTCATAGCCCGATGGGACAGCAATCTGACACGACCGGAGAGAGATCAGGCGCAGGACCAACGACTTTACGTGCTTTCCGAGGCACGGGGGTGAAACACCGCCAACTTCCAAACTCCGGGCTTCCCTGAGAATTTCTGAACAGAAAACTCAGGTACATATTTATTGGCCCGACCCGGGAATCGAACCCAGGACCTCTGGCGTAGCCGTCGGTTTAAAATGTGACCCTCTAACCGCTGCGCCACCGAGGCAGTTAAATGTTAATTGGTTGTAAGCTTGGTTTAAAACAACCTTACATAATAGTTCAGAAGTCCGAAAAAAATATTTGCATAAATGAGTGATTTCAAAACTTAAAAGTACTCATGTTTTACTTATTATGTCACGCAAATCAAAATTAATTTCGTTCGGTAAATTCTACATATTCAAAAATATAATTTTAGTAGGTACATAATTGCATTTTTACTGGTGGTATTTATGTATAAAAAATAATTATGATGAAAAAGCAGCTTACGAATTAGGTCCAATAAACAATTTAACGCCTTTTCCGGACATTTTAGGTTGGTGACAATAAACATATTTCTAACTATTTTTGTATCTAAAAAAGTTTTAAAGTAACCGAAACTGACTTCATTTTCACCAGTTACGTAGTAAAGTTGTTCAGCAATCTGACCAAACAACCACAGATGCCATGAAAATACATAAAGCAATATACGCGAATTAACCTTTGGTATGAACACAGATAATATAATACGTATAAATAAAGGATATCGCAAACGATGCAGCAATGAAATATCGCACGCTTGTGTGGAACCGCGCTTTATGTGGCTCCCGGAGTCCCGGCACTGCTTGCATTTACATAAATATTCGTTTATCGGGACAACTCCGTGATTCAAGTGAAAACCTTGTTCGGGCTCAAAAGGGGAGGAAAACAGAGGTTGAAGACGCGGTAAGCGAAAATAACGCGCTTGCAGCATTTTTACGCGTCAACGTATAATTTTATTGCAAAAACATATTCAGCCAATAATCCCTGGATTGAACATTTATTTATTTTATTCTTTATTAACCTGACAAAATAAAATACAAATGGCGGACTTAATGCTTAAAGCATTATCTACCAGTCAACCATTGGGTGAAGCAGAAACGATTGAGATTGTTGTAGAACGATTTACGCAATCGCCTTCATTACCATCGCGGAAAAGGTTTTTGCATACTTTTGACTTCATTAACTAGTCTTCAATAGGCAGAAATTATAACGCGAGCATTATAAAGGGCTTAGTGCTGAGATATTAATTAAATCTCTTATAATTCGGAAGCGAGGACGAGTCCCAATGTAACCGTCTGGTTTTTTTTTTTTTTTTTTTTTTTTTTTTATATTAGATAGCCAGACATTTGGCTACGATTGCACCTGATGTTAAGTGACAATGTAGCCTATGATGGACCATGTCTGCCTAGTAACAGCCTATTCACTCTCTTCTTGAAAACGTCCAAATTGTAGTTGCCAGGGAACACTTCTGCCGGCAGCGAATTCCACACCCTAGCAGTACGTAAAAGAAATGTGGACCGAAATCGTTGGGTGCGTATTGATGGAATCTCTACGACATAGGGGTGGAAGCCGCGCCCGCGTCTTGTATTACGAAGATGAAAAGGGGCCGGTGGAATTAGGTCATGCAATTCCTTCGCACACTCTCCGAAATGTAACCTGTAGAAGACCGACAGACATGCTACTCTTCGCCTATGGTCTAGACTTACCAATTTATTTTGGAAGAGTTCATCGTCTCTGATAATTTTCTTTGCTCGGTTCACGGTTCATGGTTCACGAAACCGACCTACTTTATACAAACGAAATTCAATTACGAGCGACAAAGAGTGGAGTAAAAATCGTGTGTTCGCATTCGAGGAGGATAAAATAAAATGGCATCTAACTAGGGAGGTTCAATACCGTCGACTTGACGTAGTAGTAATTGGAGAATAGTTTCCTGATGTGCGTAACAGACGCATATGCTGTTTCGAATAAAGCTGGATTTACACGAAACGTTTTACACTAAACAAACCGTGCAAAACGTTCTTTAGACACACGACGTAGATCTATTGGCTCCTCTTCCACTTGACGGTGATAAGTGATAATGAATTCCTAGTTGAAGCATGTTATTAACTTTTGTTTTTATTTTGATTAATTCTAATACTTGAAATTGCTCACTGTAACTTTATACCATGACGTGTAAAGTTACAGACAGACAGTTTATGCAGACATTACTTTCTATATCAAATATTGGTCCTGCTGCGCCTATTCTCTCACCGGTCATATCGCATTACCGCCTCACCGAATAATGAGAGTGAATTAACAAAGAGGTCACTTGTGTATTGCGCACACACTTGAGAGCTATATGTAAACTCTACCGTATCATAAACAATTGGCGGTCCCCGTGAACTTTATTTGTCCTCTTCTGGGCGGCGACCTGCGGCGACTAATAATTATCAAAATCGGTTCACCCGCTTTTGAGGTTGTGTAACTAACACGAATTGCTTTAAGGCATATAGAACAAGCAGAATAGAAAAAAGAAGATAATCCAAAGTAAAAATCATTAAAATCGGTTCACCCGCTTTTGAGATTGTGTAACTAACACGACTTGCTATAGGGCATATAGAACAAGCAGAGTAGAAAATAGAAGAGAAAATATACATGTCCCGCGCCGATGGCCAATCACAATTGAGATTCTTTTGAAATACTATACAAAATTGATTTATTTTATAGTATTTTGTTACACAATGTGAGAGAGGCTTAACGGGACATGAGATTCGTCACAGACATACGCTGACACGGTGATTTAGAACAGGCTTTGATACATCACTCTTCATGCATGTTGCTTTGCTTGATATGACTTCGTAAATCGTAATAGCAGACTTATTGTTACGTTAGTAGATATTGCAATACCGACTTTGTGTGTATTTCAATAATAACACACTTACTCAATTATTACTGGAAAGAAAACTGCTGTTATGTTAGTTAAAAATACTTCGTTTCTAAAAACATATCTAAACGATTTTCGATATATTCCTCATAGCGAACAACTGAAACAATGAAATGCTTAAATTATAAGATTTAATTTGGTCACCCTAAGCACAACCAATGCCTTTTAGAAGTAATTAAAAAGACAATGGGATGCTTTTTACGTCTGCGTCTTGAAAGTTCCAAGAGTTATTTATCGTTAAGACTGGAAGGTGTTTTTTTAGTATCCTTATTTAATTAAGCAGAAACAACAGCTTTATTTTCATCGACTTAGTTTTTCAGCACAACCTTATCATTAATCTTCTATACATATAAAAGGCTTTGTCCTGAATGACTGACTGACGGATCAACGCACAGCCTAAACCGCTGATCGTAGAGACCTGAAACTTGGAAGGTTTGTTCTTTGTATGACGAAGGCATCCGATAAGAACGGATTTTTAAAAATTTCACCCCTAAGGGGTTGAAAAAGGGGTGCAAAGTTTGTATGGGACAACGTGATTCCTTGGTCCGATCTAATTTAAATTTTGCACAATCATTCTATAAAAAAATCAAAGAAAATTGTGTATCAAATTTTATTGAAATTTATCTTGTAACGGGGTTAAAAAGGAGAAAAAAGTTATTTTGGGGATGATTTATGTCAATACTTCTCGGTGCTTTTTATTTTACTTACTTTCATCTCACTCACATCCACTACTGTCCCTCTCACTCAGTTGTCAAATTCAAAGTCACAAAACGTCAGTGCGGTACACTTGGATATTATTTGTGTTTTCAATGGTGTTTTCCATTAAATTTAATGAAAAATAGTCTCACAATAATATTCTTGTAATTACTGTGCAAATCTGTATTTGTGTGTGATAATAATAAATAGCTTATGACAATGTGAGATATGTGTGATGGGATGGATGAGGTCAAACGAAAAGATTTTACAAATCATTATTTAGTCACGGGTTTTCAACGATGAAATGAAGTTCGGTAAGTAGTTTATTTAAACTGAATTTATAGTAGCAGCGTTTCTTATACCAAATAGCATCAAGATAAATGTTTAAAAACTTATTTAATTTATACTATAAAATAGTGCGGTGATGGGTAATGTTTTATTTATCGATATCGATATCTTGATCTGAGGGTCATCTTACCCGAGGCTGAGGAGGAGGCTTAGATTTGAAGTATATCCCTATGTTTTAATGTTTTATTGAGATGAAATGAATAATAATGCATAATTTTTGTTTCAGGTCATTTCAATTCAAAATGTAGCGAAATAGCTAGATTTAACTAAATTCACTTACTTGATTAATGTTTACAACTTGCTGCTTTTTCGAGTATGAATAATTTTCTTTATAAAAAAGTTATTTAGCAAAAGGCAAATTTAATTATTTTATGTTTTAGGTAATTTGTATGGTGAAGTGTGATATGTAAGAGCAATTTAAAACACAATTTAAGTAAATATATATATTTTTTAACTTGTCTAGCCGATTTTATTGATTACAAATAGAAGTTTACATTAGTTTTGTTTCAGTGGTGAATACTTTTACGACAATAGGTCAACACAAAGACAAAACCAAGGAAAATTATCAACTAAAATGTTTTTGCAAAGCAGTCCGGATATCGATATCAAAAAATTTCGTGCAATAAGCAGGACATCACTATTTTGTTTATTTTTACAAAATTGACAATTTGTTTACGCGCCTGGTTTTGACATTTGAGTAGTCAATTCTTCTCTATGGGTTTTCCGTCACATTTATAAACTTTCTTTGTGATGATTACCATAGAGAAAAAAGGTTGTACATGGTGATTACTTACTAGAAATGATAAAGCTCGAGTGTAACTCATAAGATAGGTACCTACAGCGGGAGTAGACTGGCCTGTTTTATGGTTGTATAAGGCAACTGTGATATGCTTCAAAGTGGCCTGGTAAATCTGATGAATTCTTGCACCCGAAAGAAAAATAATTGACGATAGGTGCAGTATTTCAATTTCGTTGTACAAAGATAAAACCTCTTTGTAACTTTCACCAGATTAAAGGCCGAGCTATGTGCTCATGAAATATAGCAACATTTTATCTTTACTTCTATTTTAATATATAAAGTTAAAGATATTTTTGTTAGTTTCAACTTTGCACGCACTAATCTAGGATATACCTACTGGTCCGATTAGAATCATGAGCGTGTGTTAGATGGCTTTCATAATATTAATCGGGCAAGGTGTTAAAGGTAGTTCAATGACTGCAGGCTATAAAACAGTACGCTACGTACGACCTATGGGAACAGAGTTAAACTAAAACGCGCGTACGAAGTCGCGGGCGGGCCGCTAGTTATTGATATTAGGAAATGCGCAAGTTGATTTTACGCTAAGTTGAGCATTATCTGCATAAATTCATACGTAATAGTCCCCCTAGCCGATTTCGCCCACGGTCTACAGTCTCTAGTCACAACGACTAACCGACTGCGTGGGACATTTATAGTGCACAAGTGTGTGCGTAAACACAGGTGCACTCTCTATTCCTTTCAATCTCATAGCCTAATGCCTCATGTGCTTTCCGAGGCACAGGGCCCCTATTTTTGAATCACTCTTGGATATGGCGAGTGATTTTCGTTCGACGTAGTGTCAATAGTCATATAAAAAAAAACATTTTCGCCATCTTGAAGCGAATGATTCAAAAATAGGGGCCCAGGGGTGAAACACCGCCGACTTCCAAACTCCGCTACCCTAAGAGTTTCTGAACAGAAAACCCAGGTACATAATATTTTTCGCCCGACCCGGGGATCGAATTTGGGACCTCTAGTGACTGTACTATTATTTATTTATTAATACCTATTAGAATAGGAGAATATCAGCTGTATTACGGTGGATTAGACTTCGCTAGGAAACAGGTTCGTAGAATTATGTCAAATGTCCGAATCGCACTTGGCCGGTTTTTACTTTAGTTCCTCAGGGAAATAGGGCCCGATAAAATATCCAGGTATTTCATCAGTCTCCATTTTTGAATCTTGAGAGGCCTGCTTAATTAACGATACGAATGAATTGGAAATAAATGCCATGCATACATAGAAGATACAGCAGTTCAGAAGCCTTTGTGCACGAGTGCGACTCGCACTTGACCGAACTATGTAACTTTTTCGTATATTAACTAACTTGACTACCTATTGAAAAATCTGGCCTTAGGTTATTAATGTTACGTGTCTGGTTCTTTCAGTTCTTTTTCTGGCAGTAAAATGATTCTATCTGAGTAGTACACACGACAGCACATCAAGCTATACATTTTCATTGAAAACTAACCCTTACAACCGCATAAGATACCGCAGTGGTTACCTTGACGTGTTGTTGTCTGTACAATAGATTTGTGAAGTTTTTTTTGTTTAAATCATAAAATGGCAGTTTTACGACCGTTTTTTAACGAACTTAGGATCGTCGTAAATACATTTTTCTACCTTTATCTAAACACGAACATAAGAAAAATTCATGTAGATAATTTTGCTTAATCATAAACACAATTCATTAATAATGCATTACTTAATTCGGTAATTTAGTATTTATTTCAAGTTGATGACGATTTTTTTAATGAGTTGAGGAAATAATATTTTTATTTTAATAAAATAACTCGCATGATTCGTTCGTACTACTAAAGGTAAATCGTCCTGCTACGGGAAAACAACTA
Organism: Pyrausta aurata; assembly: GCA_963584085.1. Taxonomy (NCBI): domain Eukaryota; kingdom Metazoa; phylum Arthropoda; class Insecta; order Lepidoptera; family Crambidae; genus Pyrausta; species Pyrausta aurata. Next base: position 8,587,988 of record OY757265.1, read on the forward strand.
CTATTTCACGGTGTATAGTATTCCTCTATGCTGTTTCACCAACGAGAAATAAGCACCAACAAGGAACATCATTTCTTTTCAGTCAGTCAGTCTTATAGCTGGGGGCGATAGATGGCGCTAGCCGGAGTTAACTCGCGCTAAATCTGAGATTTTTCCAGTGGTGTAGTCACCGTGACATCTTTACTCTACTTTACGTGACAATAAGTCAAACAACATTTTTGTAATAAAAATTTTTGAAAGTCGTCCGGCGCTTTTTGATGCCACGACTGATAGATAACGATATAATGACTAGGGAATTAAGGAATAAGGGCAATGGTAAGATAAAACAATCAGATTATCAGACTGACAAATTATAAAGCGCCAGATTGATAAAAACCGGCCAAGCGCGAGTCGGACCCGCGCACTGTGGGTTCCGTGCCACACTAAACTGGACTTGGGGTCCACTTACTTCCAACTAACGAAAATATCACAATATTTTTGACACCCAAAATAACTTTGTTTTCATAGTGTTTGTATACAAAGTTATATTTGCGGTTAATGAAAATGTAATGGCATAATTTGACTGGGCATACTATGAAGAAAGCAGAATTTCGTTTAGAATAAAATCACTACGCATATTGCTATTTATTTTAAATAGCATTTTACCCTAAAATTGAATTAAAAAGTCATTAAGTTGTGGTACAAAAGTTAGTGACAGCAACGAATTGGTGCAAAACCGACTCCACACAATCTTGTTTTTTTTTCGACTGGAAAAACGCAGTCTTGTTTGCCCCAACCCTAGAATGTAATTCTAAATCGCGTAGGCGCGGAGGGGCGAGGCAGCGAATGCTTGCATGAAGATTTTAAATAAAACCGGTTAAGTCCGTGTCGGACCCGCGCACTGAGGGTTCCGTGCCACCCTTAACTGAATTCAGGGTCCACTTACTTTCACTTAACGAAAACATCACAATATCGACACTGGAAATTTCAAATGTCGTAAGGGACAAAGTCCTACTTTTCAGGAGAGCCGATAAACAAAATGCAAATTTAAAAAAAAAACGTAACTTAGTAAATATTCATCCGAATTAGATGGTTCTTAAACACATAACTTTCAAAAAGCTTTTCCTACATCATAGAGATAGTATTATATATAATATCTCAATAGTTTAGGAAATAGTGTCCCTTACACAATAATTTTAAGAAGAATCTGTCCCTTACGCATACAAAAAATCTGACTTTTTTTAATGAAAATCTCTTACGCCATAGACTAAAATTTAACCCGACTGTCGTAACTATCACACAACATTATTTTTTTCGAATTTTTCTGTTGTAAAGTCATTATTTTTTCTAGGTCACTGAAGTAAGTAGCTTTAAAAAATGTATGAAAATATTAGGAGCTTATATATCTATGCATTGAGAATGTTTTTATTTCCATAGTTATAGATAAAACTATCAATTTTCTTTTTTGTTAGCTTGTTACTTAGGTCAATATAAAAATAAAAGTCAAAGAAATAATATTTTAAACTGTCTGTGTGTGTGATTTTAAAAGTTAAAGGAAATAAAACAATAAGTTGGGTTAATTTTTTGTATTCTTTAGATTATATAAGCAATTTTTAATCAACGTATTAATAATTATGAAACCTTTTTAGTACAGACACGATACTATAGTGGCCCGTTTAGAGGGTCATTCGAGACACAATTATGTTACTACATAATACAGTACCAACTAAATAACAATTGTAAATTACAATAATCTAAAAGGAACGTTCAAAATGAGTACTTATCATCTTTTTACAAGCTAAGAACAATGTTTATACCTAATAACGAGTATTCAGAATTTTAAATGTACTTTGTAATAAATCGTTAATACCTATACTGCAAAGACTAACGGCTTTACTACAAATAAATAAACAAGGTTTGAACAACTGTTTAAATGTTATGCGGCTAAAACAAAATGTATGTCACCCTTATGTCATTTGACTTGATTGACGTTGATTTTATGCTAGCCATATTATATTTAAACAGTGTTCGAAACCTTGTTTAATTATTTGTGGTAAGGCAGTAAGTTTATGTACCGATAGGTTTTCAAACAAGAAATAATCACAATTCACAATAACACACCTGGGACATATAAGGTCAAATCGTTTTAAGTGATAATATTTTAACAGTGTCTTTGTACACATCATAGAAACATGACACGATCATAATTTTTTGGAAAATCGAGATTTTAATTTTAATTATTTTCTTTAACAAAAACAATATCATTTTTTAAAACATCACCCTGACAATTTAAAAAGTTATCTCGGTCATCGGCCTCGCCACTCTCAATTCAATGCCCAAACCTTCATTTTCTCTAATCTTAACCTTAAAAAAATAAAACCTGAAAATAATCATCACCTTAGTCTTATATTTTCTCAAAAACTAGTGGATAAAAACCCAAAGTGTTTTCTACAAAAAATGATTAATTTACTTAGCTGAATCGGTTCTTTAAATATTATCACCTAAAACGAGGTGACCTTATATAGGTAGCATAAACCACCAAAATTGTTCCTTACAACATAATGATTTTAGAGTTGAGAGACATACGACGTTGCGTTTAAGCACACGATACCTTTAAGTGTAAAATTTGACCCATACTACAAAAATTTTTACACTTCGTGTAGTTACGACAAAGTAAATTCACCTCATAACTTCTTTATTTGAAAAGATACCACAAAGTCTGCTACACAGATCGCTTTTTTTCTGATTCCTATGCAGTGTTTAGTGTACTTACGACAAAATGTCCCTTACGACATTTGAAATTTCCAGTGTCGATATATTGCGACAGCAAAAATAACTTTGTTTTTCATAGTGTTTGTATCAAAGACAAAGTTATATTTGCGGTTGATAAAAATGTGCAATATCTCAAAAACTACTGATTCGATCTCCTTCAAACCAATTTTCGTTGCAAGTTTTCGTTGAGATCTACATCATATTTTTTTTTCAAAATTTTCACTTTCTTAGTTCTAAAGTTAGAGGGGGGGGGGGGACGCCCATTTTACCACTTTGGAAGCGTCTATATCTCAAACCTTACACTTTTAGAAAAAAATGGTTTTAGAAACCTCATTATCATTTTAAAAGACCTATCCATAGACACCCCACATGCATAGGTTTGAGTAAAAAAAATTTTTAGGTTTTAGTTTCATGTATGGGAGCCCCCCCTTAAATATAATTTTTTCTTACTTTTTGAATGTGAATCGGAAAGCGGTGAACAAAATACACCTACCTACCAAGTTTCAGCTATGTGATGCTTATAGTTTCAGAATAAAGTGGCTGTGACATACGGACGGACAGACAGACAGACAGACTTGACGAAACTATAAGGGTTCCGTTTTTTGCCATTCGGCTACGGAACCCTAAAAATATGCCAAAAGACGCTTTAGACTGAGAACTTTCTGCGATAGGATGATTCTGCCTATTAATGACTATATTTACGAATTCTATGCCACAAGACGATTCTATCTGTGAACTTTCTGCGTTAGGATGATTCTATTATAGATATTAAATTTCTGCCTAAAGATGATTCTAGCTTACACGATTATGCGTTTTGAACGTCTGATAAATGAGTGACTTGATGTTCTGCGAAAGGAAGTTTATGCTGTTTGATAATATGCCAAATAAAATTATGACAATAAAAATTCTGCGAAACAAGGTAGACCCGTCTGAAAACTCAATGTTTTGACACATATTTTGTTATTGATGTTTTGATGTTCATTTCGAAGACATAGTTGGTTTATTTTTTAGGAAATAATAAAACCATTTATGCGTTTAAACAAGGTAGGTAGTCACATTCCTCATAGATTTCTACAGCAACCGGTCGCAAGCGGTCTGTATGAAGTGAAATCCTGCGATCTTTACATTAAGGTTTGATTCTATCTGAGTAGTACAATAGATTTGTGAAGTTTTTTTATTCAAATCATAAAATGGCAGTTTTACGACCGTTTTTAACGAACTTCTACGTAAATACATTTATCTACCCTTATCTAAACACGAAGTAAAATTATCAAGATAATTTTACTTAAAATCATAAACATAGTTCATTAATAATTTGGTAATTAAGTATTTATTTCAAGTTGATGACGATTTTTTTTAATGAGTTGAGAAAACAAAATTTTTATTTTAATAAAATAACTCGCATGATTCGTTCGTACTACTAAAGGTAAATCGTCCTGCTACGGGAAAACAACTACTATTTCACGGTGTATAGTATTCCGCTATGCTGTTTCACCAACGAGAAATAAGCACCAACAAGGAACATCATTTCTTTTCAGTCAGTCAGTCTTATAGCTGGGGGCGATAGATGGCGCTAGCCGGAGTTAACTCGCGCTAAATCTGAGATTTTTCCAGTGGTGTAGTCACCGTGACATCTTTACTCTACTTTACGTGACAATAAGTCAAACAACATTTTTGTAATAAAAATTTTTGAAAGTCGTTCGGCGCTTTTTGATGCCACGACTGATAGATAACGATTTAATGACTAGGGAATTAAGGAATAAGGGCAATGGTAAGATAAAACAATCAGATTATCAGACTGACAAATTATAAAGCGCCAGATTGATAAAAACCGGCCAAGCGCGAGTCGGACCCGCGCACTGTGGGTTCCGTGCCACACTAAACTGGATTTGGGGTCCACTTACTTCCAACTAACGAAAATATCACAATATTTTTGACACCCAAAATAACTTTGTTTTCATAGTGTTTGTATACAAAGTTATATTTGCGGTTAATGAAAATGTAATGGCATAATTTGACTGGGCATACTATGAAGAAAGCAGAATTTCGTTTAGAATAAAATCACTACGCATATTGCTATTTATTTTAAATAGCATTTTACCCTAAAATTGAATTAAAAAGTCATTAAGTTGTGGTACAAAAGTTAGTGACAGCAACGAATTGGTGCAAAACCGACTCCACACAATCTTACCCTAGAATGTAATTCTAAATCGCGTAGGCGTGGAGGGGCGAGGCAGCGAATGCTTGCATGAAGATTTTAAATAAAACCGGTTAAGTCCGTGTCGGACCCGCGCACTGAGGGTTCCGTGCCACCCTTAACTGAATTCAGGGTCCACTTACTTTCACTTAACGAAAACATCACAATATATTGCGACAGCAAAAATAACTTTGTTTTTCATAGTGTTTGTATCAAAGACAAAGTTATATTTGCGGTTGATAAAAATGTGCAATATCTCAAAAACTACTGATTCGATCTCCTTCAAACCAATTTTCGTTGCAAGTTTTCGTTGAGATCTACATCATATATTTTTTTCAAAATTTTCACTTTCTTAGTTCAAAAGTTAGAGGGGGGGGGGGGGGGGGGACGCCCATTTTACCACTTTGGAAGCGTCTATATCTCAAACCTTACACTTTAAGAAAAAATGGTTTTAGAAACCTCATTATCATTTTAAAAGACCTATCCATAGACACCCCACATGCATAGGTTTGAGTAAAAAAAATTTTTAGGTTTTAGTTTCATGTATGGGAGCCCCCCCTTAAATATAATTTTTTCTTACTTTTTGTATCTGAATCGGAAAGCGGTGAACAAAATACACCTATCTACCAAGTTTCAGCTATGTGATGCTTATAGTTTCAGAATAAAGTGGCTGTGACATACGGACGGACAGACAGACAGACAGACAGACAGACTTGACGAAACTATAAGGGTTCCGTTTTTTGCCATTCGGCTACGGAACCCTAAAAATATGCCAAAAGACGCTTCAGACTGAGAACTTTCTGCGATAGGATGATTCTGCCTATTAATGACTATATTTACGAATTCTATGCCACAAGACGATTCTATCTGTGAACTTTCTGCGTTAGGATGATTCTATTATAGATATTAAATTTCTGCCTAAAGATGATTCTAGCTTACACGATTATGCGTTTTGAACGTCTGATAAATGAGTGACTTGATGTTCTGCGAAAGGAAGTTTATGCTGTTTGATAATATGCCAAATAAAATTATGACAATAAAAATTCTGCGAAACAAGGTAGACCCGTCTGAAAACTCAATGTTTTGACACATATTTTGTTATTGATGTTTTGATGTTCATTTCGAAGACATAGTTGGTTTATTTTTTAGGAAATAATAAAACCATTTATGCGTTTAAACAAGGTAGGTAGTCACATTCCTCATAGATTTCTACAGCAACCGGTCGCAAGCGGTCTGTATGAAGTGAAATCCTGCGATCTTTACATTAAGGTTTGATTCTATCTGAGTAGTACAATAGATTTGTGAAGTTTTTTTATTCAAATCATAAAATGGCAGTTTTACGACCGTTTTTAACGAACTTCTACGTAAATACATTTATCTACCCTTATCTAAACACGAAGAAAAATTATCAAGATAATTTTACTTAAAATCATAAACATAGTTCATTAATAATTTGGTAATTAAGTATTTATTTCAAGTTGATGACGATTTTTTTTAATGAGTTGAGAAAACAAAATTTTTATTTTAATAAAATAACTCGCATGATTCGTTCGTACTACTAAAGGTAAATCGTCCTGCTACGGGAAAACAACTACTATTCCACGGTGTATAGTATTCCTCCATGCTGTTTCACCAACGAGAAATAAGCAAGGAACTTCATTTCGTTTCAGTCAGTCAGTCTTATAGCTGCGGGCGATAGATGGCGCTGGCCGGAGTTAACTCGCGCTAGATCTGAGATTTTTCCAGTGGTCTAGTCACCGTGACGTTTTAATTTATGACAGTTCACGGATCCATATTACATTTTCATTATAAATTTTTGAAGGTCGTCGCACAATGTTGGTTGCCACGATTGATAGATAACGAATTAATGTGGTATACATACTTTACTTTTTGAATTAGTTACTCAGTCCGCAGTACCTAGGCACTTATCTCACTGAAATCTGAAGGAATAAGGGCCGATTTTTCAATGGTCAGATAAAAAAATCAGACTGATAAATTATAAAGCGTCAGATTAATAAAAACCGGCCAAGCGCGAGTCGAACCCGCGCACTGAGGGTTCCGTGCCACCCTAAACTGGATTTGGGGTCCACTTACTTCCGAAAATATCACAATATTTTTGACAGGAAAAATAACTTTGTTTTTCATAGTGTTTGTATGAAAGACAAAGTTATATTTGCGATTAATGAAAATTTTCGTTGAAAGTTTTTGTTAAGATCTACATTACATATTTTCTTCAAAAAATTCAGTCGGAATTCTAATCACAAATGAATTAAAGTTCACATTGCGACTAGACTTACTTGACGACCCGCAGAGTACCTATAGTTCGTCTTCTTGCGCACGTATTTCATGACCTCCTCAGCCTTCGTGGTGTAATGCAGGCGAGAAACATACAACTGTAAATTAACAAATTTGTAAATTCACTAATTTTGTGTGCAATAAAGAGTTATCTATCTAACTGTGTCGTCGGAATCGCAGGGGCCGCATTGATGGCGGCTGACGGACTTCTTTTTCTTGCTCCACTTTGATGAAGCCATTCCTTTTCGGGCTCCACTTTACGGGACACTTTCGGCGCAGCAGAGAGCTTCTCCGTATTTGTTTGATCCAAAGACTTCTTACAGTTCACTGTCGTGTGTTAAACGTTTAAAATACGAAATAAACACAAAACTTACAACCTACATAGGACAATCATGGTTGAACACCGGGGTTTTTTCCTCGCAGAGTTTATTTATTTTATTTAGTTATATGTATATAAGATATTTTTTAATATTTCTGTGATTTAAACGACACAGTCAATCAAACACAATTGAGTTTCTCTGTAAGAAAAGATTTATTTTTGTTATTTTACATGTACGATAAACTCACGTGAAATTAACGTGTTAAGTAACAAATCCTTAAATACCTGTAAGAAAAGAAACGACATTTAATGTTATCAATCACAATGTCGATTTCTAAATCACTTTAATTAGTTTTTAATTACTACAATAATGACGAGACGATTTTAGGTTATCTCATTTCCATAGATGTATGAGTTGGCAAATTTAACTGTACAGTACAGTACACTCAGTCTTCTTCTGTTTCAGCTCATTCGGCAAGATTGTAACATCTATGCCATAAAGTAGGTATTTTGGAGCATATCCAGTAGCAGTGTGATCTGTTTCATTGTATTTCTTTACACAGTTGTGTGCTATAGTTGTCCATGCTACGTTTCTGTCCTGTTCATTAATCTTGCATCTGATTTTGTTGACCAATGTTTGATTTAGTCGCTCGTTTAAACCATTCGAGAATGGAGAGTTCACAGCTGTAAAAATTATTGGAATATTCTTTTCGTCCAAAAATCTCTTAAATTCCTTAGAATTGATACCTGGGTATTGGTCTGAGAGTATCAAGTCAATGTTATTATTTTCTGCACAGCTTTTTTTCAGTTTAATGAAATCATTTGCATTTTGCGTACTTGATGTCAAAACATATGCATACCTAGTGAAATGATCTGATAGCAGGTGTAAATATCTCTTCGTTGATCTGGAACCTCCAAAGCCTCCAATGGTATCAATAGAACATATCTGGAAAGGTTTTGTAGCCGGGCCCAAGTGGGACATCAATCCATATTTATTTTTTCCTCTTGATTTATTCTTTAAGCATACTACACAGCTCTCACAGATTAGTTTTATGTTTTTCGTCATGTTTTCTGCTGTATAAAAAGAGCTAATCATTTTTTGCATCTGTTTAATTCCTATGTGACTTAGATCTGTATGTACTTTTTTCATGAACTCAATACTAAATTCTTCTGATATAATATTTTTTTCTTTTTCCTTTACTTTCTTGTAGTAAACATTGTTTTTTCTTAGTAATTTGTCTTTTCTGCACTGTATAAATTCATTTTTAACTTGATCACTTAAGATATCTTCCAGTGTTATAGTGTTAACCACTTTTAATTGTTCATATAGGTTTTCATTTGGTTCGCTTTGGACGCCCATTTTACGACTTTGGACGCACCTCTCCCTCAAACGTGACACTTTTAGAGAAAATGGTTTTAGAAACCTTTATGTCATTTTAAAAGACCTATCCATAAACACGCATGGGTATGCGCATACGGTAAACACCGTAATACAGCTGATATTCTCCAATTCTCATAAGTATAAATATGACTGTCTAGTTGGCGCAGCGGTTATGAGTCGCATTTTAAAGCGACGGCTGCACTAGAGGTCCCGAGTTCGATCCCGGGTCAGGCCAAAAACATGTATGAGTTTTTCTGTTTTGGTTTTGGTAAGTACAATCCGTTTTTTCTTGCTAGTCGAACAATAAAGACCATATTGTTATAAAAGAGATGTTTTCGAAAATAATGTCAAGACCAAGTACGGTATCTGTAAAAAAGCTAAAAATACAGGTAAAATTAGACATACTAAAGTGTATAATTTTTATTCAATTCACAATTTTTAGGTAATTTAAATTAAATTAACAATAAACTTTTAAAAACCTTGGCAACCCCTCCTGTCTATACTTACTCCAAATACAGTCATGTTGAATCGTGCAAAAAAAACATAGAGAAAGAAAAAATCTTCGCTTTTAAAAGAGCGTGCTACTTAGTAAAATTCTATAGGATTTGACAGCGAAAGACCTTATGACAGCGAGACCGTTTTCTAAGAAATAATGGATTTAGTGGAAACGTCAAGTTTCCGTCGATGGAATTTTTGAAAAATTATGAATGGATAAAGTTATAATTTAAGTTTTGTATACCAATTTCAGATGAAATGGCTTGTGCTGTAAGCAACTGTGAAGTGCGCCGAGGATACAATCCCGAAAATCATACTTTTCACCAGTAAATATGAATCATTGATAAAAATTTTAATTCCAAATTTTACAAAATTTGTGAGTGAAATTGACTCCGATGCCAAATTGTACAGTAAATTTAGGATTTCCTTTGTGATTTGCAGCCATATAATAAAGTTTTCAATATAATAATACAGATATTTTCAGTAAAATAAGAAACCGTTTCTTTACACTAGGGCTTGACTAAATGACGACGTCATCAGTATCGATAATTTTTTTGACAGATTTTTTAGGTAACCGTTATTCTTGCTTATCTTCTTCTCAGCAGTGGCCCACACAACTGTCCCGAACCTGTGCTGTGGTAAGGTCTATGTTAGAATGTGTATAAGTGCTTCTAGCGAGTCTTCAACAAAAATAAAGAAATTTGTATTTAAAAAAAAATAAGTAGTCTTGTTTATCAAATGCAAAGTATTATGTTATTAAAAGTGCATTAATCAATTTTTATAATTTATTTTTATTCATATTATTGTTTCAATTTACATGATTTATCGTAACCTTGTCGATATAACTTGGACCACCATAAGATACATATCACTATTGAACGCACACATGCACACAGACTTTTTGGTTTCGCTGAAAATCCGCCTTTGTCATTCTATACCTACCTATATTACTATTATTTATATTACTATTACTATTCTATACCTTTGTTATTCTATATTGTATTGTTGTTTTGTTGCTTGGCAGTATTGTTGACCGATTGTTTATGTTAATTCATACTATTTCTATATGTGAGGACCTGTAAGAGGTTTATGAGTTAACTATACTATCTTATATTGTCTGTTTAAAAACCCGGTTTTCCTGTAATAATAAAAATAAATAAATAAATAAATAAATATACTATACTACATTCTATGTGAAAAAATAGTTAATAAGTAAATGTCAAATGTCATTTTGCTTAATCTGTCAATATCAAACGTAATTTTACTTTCCGCTTTCGATCTTTTTTAATCTGTTCATACAACTGACTAGCAGGCAGGTATTAGACAGATTTATTAGACATCATGAAATATTGCTAGATTTTATTAGTTTATATTACCTAATACCCAAAAATTTAATATTTCACAGACGAAAATCATTCTTATAATGATTAGGCTTTGCGTTAGCTATTTTTTAGGCTTCCGTAGCCGAATGGCAAAAAACGGAACCCTTACAGTTTCGTCAAGTCTGTGGTCTGTCTGTCTGTCCGTCCGTCCGTATGTCACAGCCCATTTATTCTGAAACTATAAGCATCACACAGCTGAAACTTGGTAGGTAGGTGTATCTTGTTTACTGCTTTCTGATTCAGATACAAAAAGTAAGAAAAAATAATATTTATGGGGGGGCTCCCATACATGAAACTAAAACCTATTTTTTTTTTTATTCAAACCTATGCGTGTGGGGTGATGGGCTGTCTATGGAGGGTGCGTCTCATTTGTTATACAATCATTTGATATAATTCAACTTTAATAACGATCACATTACATAAGAATCAGTTGTTATAGAAACACATGATATAAATTTGTTTATCATAACGTTTACTTCACATAATATTCAATTTATAAATATCATTTAGTATAACGTTCATATCTTATAAAACCGTTTAAAATAAAACTCATTTTACATACTATCTTCAATGATATAGTTTTGTTTGGCATACGCATTATTTCATATAACTATGATTTGAGATAATAACGTTTCAAATAATGATTAAAAGAAATAACTGTCAACCAACAAAACTTTCACTTCGTATAACTTCCATTGGTATGATTTCAATTGTGTTTTTATTAACTAATTATCAAAAATCTGAACTATGTTAACTCCGACTCGCCGTGGTCACTTCGCCGTGGTACTTGTCTGCCCGATACTAGAGTGTAATTTAGAAGCCGGAGGCGCGGAGGGAGAGCAGCCTCCGCCCGCCCGCGGGCGCGGAGGGAGGGCTCACCTCCACAGCTTCGGCTTTTTGGTCACCTCGGTCTTCGGCCTTCGGCGACCAGCCTCAGCCGCTCCGGCTTTACCTTTAGTTCGTACTACTAAAAGTAAATCGTCCTGCAGCTCTATTTTTGAATCACTTGCTTGGATATGGTTCGAAAGCGAACTAAAAATAAAGGAAAACCGAGCAAAATATATAACGTGAACACTTACAAAATTATGTAATATTTTTTTCAATCAATCCTGTGTGGAATTCATGTGTTTTTCATCCGAAACACTGTCATTTATCAATAAATATCAAACGCCATATAGACGCGAGTGATTAAAAAATAGGGCTTCCACTACGGGAAAATAACCACTGTTTCACGGTGTATATATAGTATTCCTATAAGCTGTTTCACCAACGAGAAATAAGTACCAACGAGGAGCGTCATTTCGTTTCAGTCAATCAGTCTTATAGCTGGGGGCGATAGATGGCGCTAGTCGGAGTTAACTCGCGCTAAATCTGAGATTTTTCCAGTGGTGTAGTCACCGTGGCATTTTTAGCCCTGCCAATTTGCCGTCAAAACGGCGTTTCATTTCGTTTTATTTTTTGGAAGTCGTCGCTTTTTTTTGATGCTACGACTTATAAGTACTTAACACCTCTTCATAGCTCTCTGAAATCTGAAGGAATAATAAATCTGTAGATAGCTATTTGATCTTTCTGGCTTTTTATTGACTGTAATTTTAACTGTAAAGACCTTTTAAATTACATTCAGCAGTCTCGATCTCCACTTAATACCGGCATTTCGAGGCGTCTTTATAGAATATAAGCCGCTCGTATTTCGTTTGCGTGAACTTAAAAAGGGCCCGATTCTTCATGCGGGAAGAAAAATTAAATTTTATCCTGAGGAAAATTGTTGTTTTTGATGAAAACCGTGTTTTGAATGTACGGTCGACGTCTCTCGTGCCTAACCACTTTTCAACGATAATCGCACTTTGCACACACGACACAAAAACAAAAGACGACGCAAGGTGCAAGAGATTTTTGCTGCGCGATAGACCTAAAATATAAAATGTATAAATATCAAAAACGAAAAAGAAGTAGGTCCAGACCGATATTATTGCCCACTTTAGGGTATCGCAAAAGTAAAATGCTATGCCAGCTTCTGGTGAATTTTACAAACTCTGACTTTGTTGTATGTCCATCATAATTGAAGCAAAAAATTGAATCTGAATATGAAAATGGGATTGCCTACTTCCAAAAGGTTTTGCTTCAGGTAATCTAGTGACAGTTCATAATCACCGTTGCGTTACCTCCTATCGATCGACATATCCTACCTACTAAAACTATAGCTGTACTAATAGCTTTAACTATAATCACAGCGATTCTAAACACAACCAGAAACCTGCGTATCTAAAACAAAACCTGGCTGTACAGAAATCTGCAACTCAGCGGCTATCTATCAAAGCCACGAACGCTTCTATCTCTTGTGAATCCATTAAATTTATTAAACAACCATTATGTCCGTTCGCCGCTCGAAAATTATTAATGGACGCAGCTCTATGGAAATTGTGGGCAAACAGGACTTTATGGGCAGGTTATCGGCTAGGTACACAGCCGGTCGTATACTAAACACTTAAGTGTGGCTATTTACGATATATTGGTATTAACGATTGTAATTGCGTACTTACTTATAACGTGTACCATTAGTCGATAGGTTATTGTACTTTTCTTAGCGACTTTTTATTATGAAAGGTCATACAAGGCGAAAGTGCATAGGCATGCATTCCACTTTCGCGCGCACTAATTGCTAAACTAGTTTTGATGAATTTTGACGTAGAAAAAATCAATCTTGTAAATTTTTGATCTCAGAAATCATCTGGGTCATAAAGAGGGTGACAATTGGGATGAAAATGTACATGAGGAATCCGTATTTGCGTAGACGTAGCCGTTAGACGTAGCCGCTAGAGTACTATTATAATTTATTCTGTGCCGCTAGATCATATCGATAGTTAACTAAACTTATGGTCTTCTTCTTCTTCTTCTTCTAGTCGACTGATAACAAATCATAATGTTTTCGCCCAGTGTTGTGCAACGTTGATTGCGTATATAACTTATGGTTAAATGTCGAGTTTACTATCGATCACGCAACTGGGCCTTAGTGACTATCAAGCTCATAAGATGAACGTGATAACCTGTTACATATTAAAGTATAGTTATAATGTTGGTAACTCAGGTGCTAGATCGTTATGTTATAAGGTAGGTACCCAATTACAATCTTCATAATTAATCACATAACTCTAATATGTACCAAACTACGTGAAGGTTGAACATTTATTAGTTGCTATGGTAGCGGAGTATGTCTGCTTAAATATTTCGGTACCAAATAATAAGTAAATAATATATTACGTAAAAAAATAAACAACCATTATATTTTGTACGTATTTCTTTTGCCTTTTAATTAATCTCTAACAATAATATTGTACACAAAGGGAAGCTGGGTAGTATCGAAGAAAATGGTATCGAGTTGTTGAAAGAAATATTGTTTTTTGCTATCGGTTTCTCGTAAATCCAACTGCCTTAATGAAAATAAATAGCCGAAAACTTTCAACACAAGAGTGTGAATTTTAAAACTTACGACTATCATCGCCAAAAATTACTCTTTCGTTTCCCGTCATGCGATAATGTGTTAAAGTTTTACGCTTGAATCACGTAGCAGATTCCGATAAATTTTAACATATATGTAGAATTAGTGATGATATCTAAAGAGGTAAAAATGGTGACATAAGTTTGTACGATGATTCCGATATTTAAGCGGGTGAAACCGTTTGTAACTATAATTTAGTAAACGTGGTTTTGCCGAGCCATGGAACGATTCTAGTGATTTAGCTTCGCCAGATTTCAGCTCTAGTTGTGTCACGCTAATCCTACCGGTTAAAACAGCTGTATTTCAGTCTACACCGCATTCATTAAGGATTACACGGACTTTCGTTCACTTGATCAGCGTATTCAGACTTATCTTTCGTTAATTTAAATACCGTTTTACCCTATTGGACAGTGTATTTGATTTACTTAAAAAAAGTCCTTTTATGTAAATTAGACGTATCGTTATAATATAATAAATAATAATAAATAAATATTGGACACCAATCACATACATTGCTCTGATCCCAAAGTAAGTAGCTAATGCACTTGTGTTATGGAAATCAGACACAACGGTGGTACCACAACACCCAGACCCGGGACAATATAGAAAATTTTGATTTCTACATTGACCCGACCGGGAATCGAACCCGGGACCTTTGAGCGGCGACGCCTTGAAACCCAGCGTGCTTAGCCACTACACCACGGAGGTCACCGAAACTAGTTAACCGCTAACTGAATATTTGTGTAGTATGCAAAAGACACTAAAGGCCTATCTAACCGTCGACTAAAGTAACCACTAACCAACCAACGAATAATTCAAATATGGAACGTCATTTGGTATGAAATATTGGACAGCTAAAGCTAATCGAAACTCATTCTTATATATTCTGTGCTCATTCGGATATTGTGAAACAGCGTTAGCCTAATATCTAATTTAGGAGATTCTATACCTTTTATTAGGCTACTTAACAACAACTTTTGTTGAAAGTTTAGATATGAGACTAATAACGATCACGATTCAATGAGCACCATGAATAGAAACCATTCCAGTCCGTTTCTTAGATCTCGTTTATTCAATTTTATGAAAATTCCCTCCGATGGGGTTACACGAGACTTTAAATAGATAAAATAAACTTTCCAACAAATAAGTCTCGGATTATAATCCGGCTCTTAAGAGCCTTAAAGTTTTTCAATTAGACTTAGTTCTGTAACAAAACACTTGATAAATCGTTCGTTTAGATCCGTCAACTTCGCTGATATTATTATGGTTTAGATTAGACAATATAAATTACTTATTTGTTACTAACGTGTAACTGATGTTTAATTAAACACGTATCACGTGACAGGATGCGTGTGAAACTTAATTAAAATTAATTTGACGAGCTATGTATGTCTATTAAAATAGGTATGTAATATTCTGAGCTCGTACGTAACAGTTGGGGCCAATGTTAGAGGCTGTATTTCAAACGCGTATCGATGATGAAGAAAACAATTGAAGTATAAATAGAAAACAAATAAGGCGACCTTTTGTATTCTATTTATATTTCTGATTCGACTCCTATTTAGATATTAAGTTTCCCTAGACACCAATTTAAAATTCCTAAACGTTTTCACGTTGTTAAAATCTTCAACAAAATGTTGTATACCTATCGCGTAAACAACCGAATGAACGAACAAACATATTTATTTATGGGATACGCCTCTGTCATATTCGTTGTCTGATATTCGTAACACAAGGAAAAATCCTTAATTCGAAACCAGACAATTGGTGTGGTTTTTATTTATTTACATTATTATTATTTATTTATTGAACTAGCTAGAAATAGGGCAAGAGAAAGATGATTATGATACTTACCTAGTAGTAACGCCTAATTTTACGGTACAACTATTAAGTAAAAGATATTCAGAAACTCGAATCGGCATTCATAATCCAAAAAAACATTTTCTGATCATACAGCCCTTAGTATTCATCGCAATCATTATCATCAAGATACATTACTGACATACATAGAGCTAGGAACAAATATACAGATACAGGCTCGCACATGGTAATTGATGGGAATGTCCATGTTTGCTCAAGTCGCGTCCACAAGACTGATGACGAGGGGTATCCTTGCATCGTTGCGTCCAAAGTGGATTACACGTAGATTAAAGTTCATTGACCCTAATAGTTCTATTGTAGTATATAACCATCATTTCTAAGATATTCGATACTGTAACTAAATACTGAACCGAATTTAGAATTCAATTAACCATCCCAGAGTGTAAGTCTATATTAGACCTGAAATTATTCTGAGAATAATCGATTTGCTTTGATATAACTTCAAAGGTATATTTATTAATAATTTGAAGGAGTCGGAAATTGAATTAAGCTTCATTTAGGTAGTCTGTTAAACCTTCCAAATATGGATTTCCTTTAAGCTGTACCTATTGCTAAAAATACTTTACCTAGTGCCTACTCTCGGAAAAGAGGTAAATGAATTTGAAGAGGTATCTAGAAAGAAAAACATTTAACGAGTGAGATGACATAATCCGGTGACCCAATAATCATGCTGTTAATTCATTACCAACATTAGATATATTTTTTTATAATTTTGGCAAGCGATGATTACATAAATAAAGCAGTACCTAATATAAAGTAAAGTTGATGTATTTCTTCTTTATGTGTGTCAAATAAACAAAAATTATATTCTATTCCATTTCATATTGACAACAAGAAAAAGTTGTACCCATATCAGAGACAGAAAATCGTTGCCCTGATTTCACCCGGTAAGTGTACAGAACTTAACCAAGCCATTTATGGAACTTATACGCAACTGTTAATCTTAATAAATCTCACAATAATGACCCCAGAGAATAGGCCCAAATGTTATTCCGCTCACATCCTCAGGTACAAAGGCTTACAAATGTGAAACAACATTGAGGTAATTGGAACAAAATAGGCAGCCATTTTCCCGAAAACACCAAATCCACAAAGGATTATTTAGATCCCCAAAAAGTGTTTGCACTAATAATTACATGGGAACTAAAATCGAGTCGAGTGCACCCAATTTGATTGATGGTCCGCTGAGAAATTAGTTTCTAAAGTGCAAAAATATTTCGATGACACTTGATGTCACTGATATATCACGAGACTATGCAAACAAAACTGTCAGTTTTAGATTTTGTTTAAAACTAATATATGGAAAGGCTCAATGAAACCATGGATTAGGCCTTTGTTCACCGGATGTCTTGTGGCTGATACATTAATAATTATATTTGATGGTTACCTATCAATGACAGTTAAATTCATAAATTACACTGATTGCGTGAAGATAGGTTATTATCACATAATCAGCGTAATTCATGAAATTAATTGTTCTGTATATATTGATTTGCAAAAGACCGCCATTTTAACACCTTGCATCTACCGGTCGTTTCTTTTATAGAGAGCGTAAGAATATAGTCGTTTGAGTGATACGGAGTTTTAGACGTCAGGTGAATTTGAGTATAAATCTTACTACAAATTTCAGCACTATTTAAACCTTCAACAATACAAATAAAACTATCGCATCAAAATAATCTTGGGATCAGCGGAACGGGTCAGTCTGAATAGTACTAATTAACCGCACAAACCTCAAAACGGGAACAAAGCATTACTTGGCATTAGTGGACGGCCCGGTAGCAACATATCAGGCCTTGCGGACGATTTACGCGCGACATTCATTGCGTCGGCCGCGTTTGTTGTTGCGTTTTGACTGCAGACTGGTATCTAAGTAGATGATATCTCTACCTGTGTAATTGATTCTCTACCTTTAGATTATCTGAATGAGGTCGCTTAATGTACTTATTATTATTATAAGTTAGCCACGGTTTTGCCATCTTAGTTTCGCTTTCACCGAGAGTTGGGCGGGCATCGGCATCATGAGACATGATTGAAAATTTATTTAAAACAGACCTCTGAAAACAGTGCCCTTTATTCCCCCGACCAAAAGTGAATACGTATGCAACTATTTATTAATTGTAAAACCAAAAAAAACCGTCATGGCTGTCATTGCCATCTCATAGTTCTATTTCTAGTAGGTATCAAAATGATAATTTAGTAGACCTACATAATTATCTGCCTCCAAGTCAAGAACATTACCATTTTGGTAATCAACTATTTTTTTTTATTACGGGACAGGTAGTCACGACGGATTTTCTTGGTTTTGCAATTAATAATAAGGTGCATACGTATTCACTTATGGTTCACACGCAGACACTCGTGTCATCTATCTTAGTAACATGTCTGTGGTTGAGACCGTCAACTGGTACGCGGGAGGCTCACCGCGTATGTGCCTGCGATTTATGTCCAGTTTCAATACTGAAATGTGACACGTTGCAGGCTCTATTAGGTTTAATTATGCTAATTCAGGTTTTGTTATGTAAAGCACGAAAAGTACCATGTTAAGTTTAAACCTACCTTTCAAACATGCATGTAGGATACATCATGGCTACTTTTTGTGTATGTAAATATCTTTTTAGTCTGTTCAAAACTAAAGTTGATGAGAATTTGTATGAACACGTTTAGTTTTTTTTTCGCGTTGTCAGTGCGTTAGTTTGTTTTGTACTATACGTCTTATCATGTCTGTTATTTTGACAATCATTCGATGTTATTAATTTAAATGAGGAATTTGTAAAATGACAATTCTTTATTGGCTGTAGGTAATACTAATAAATATTGTTTGTTTTATAAATCTTAAGAGCTGTGGATTGATGTAAATTAATTAAATAAATAAACTAGCGTTAACTCTTTGTACTTATTTAAAAAACAACTGGTTTGAAAGTGGCATGCTCTAAACATGAATATTTTATTTACAATAACAAGCTTCTTGAATAATCAACTTTTAAAAATTTGGTCAACTAGCCTTTTAACTTCTTTCCAGAACCCTTCCTGATGGGTAAGTAATTGTAAAAATCCATGATATAGTTTTTGAGCTTGTCGTGTTCAGATAGACGTAGCGGAAGACTATGTTTCATAATAGATGTGTTAAAGAAAACATTATCAAACTACTGAAAGGGTCGCCCGAAGATTCAACGCAACATTTCAGGCCTCACAATTTATGCTTGACATTCATTGCGTCCGGGGCCGTTTGATGTTGCAACCATCGCACAGAGCGTATGTATGTACGCAATTTATGTCCTTTTAAATGGTGTGCGTGGAATGGCCTTAAATGGTCACTTTGCACTGTGTTTTGAAGAATAATTGTTACCTAGGACTTTGCGGTTAATACGGATTGTCTACGCCACTACATTTCTTTTTATCGTTTTTTTTAATCTTATTTATAATCTATGCTGTTTTGCGTCATGTGCCTTCCGCACATCACTATTTTGACATTTGCATTTATATAGACTCATCATCCTGCCAAAATGGTACCTTTGCACATCTATCTCTGTAATTTATTAAAACAACTTATATCCAAGTAAATCTGTGTAATCCAAGAGCATGAGCAATCTTTCTTTTTTATTTGTTCGCTCTATGCGTGAACACGGATGTATTTGAAACTATTGCGGACTTAAAATGTAAATGTACTTTACAACTTCGAGGAGGTGGTTTTTGTATAATACTTGTATTGTCATGTTGTTCTAACCAAATATCGACATAATTAATTTCATGTTTTTTTACATCAAATGTTTTTTATTACATTAGGATTGTAGTTGGCTTACGATTTATTTTATTTTATTTAATAAGGTACATCAACAGTATAACGTACACAGTACTTACATAGATTAGGACACAGTTAAGTTCTAGTATACATTACACTAATTATAGACATACACAGCATTCGCCATAACATAAAAACAGTAAAAGGGGTGTCGCATCGCAAAACAAAGAAATGGTCTAAACGAAATTACAAAAATGTTAAAAATTACTTACGAGAATAAATCGCAAACAAACCTCTATTGTCTCCCTGATACGATGCAATGTGTCACTAAAATGTCTAAGTTGTAGTTTTTGTTTTACGATTATCGTAAAGTTAAACTAAACGCCAACTATCGATATACAGACAGATAACGCAAATGGGAACTAATTCAGACATTGTGGAACAAGCCGTAAGAGTTGCACTAGAATAGCCATAAGCAGTTATGAAAAAGTTGATGTAGAGCGCTAAAGTGCATATGTCGTAAATACACCTTATACCTATCCGTTTTTCGGGCATTTTGTATGCAACAACTGTGCCACATTCATAGCCACTGCGACCGTTTCGCATGAATGCGAACGACATGCCACCCGGAATAACCTACTTATTCAGATTTCAACCTCTGGGCGCCAGCTTATGGGTTTATGGGGACAGGATACCAAAGCCAAGTTACTAACTTATACAGCTGTCGAGATTTGATGCGTTCCCTTTCATATTTAGTAGAATTTATCAGCATATCTGAGCTTTAGATGGCACGTTACATACCATAGGTACATCCCAAGGTCAGTAGACCTTCTAATATTTATTACCTCTTGTGTGTCAAATGAATAAATTATTCATTCATTTATTCAATATAATGTTAAGTATCAGTCAATCTAGAGCCCTATTTTTGGCGAGCGAAGCTAAGGCGAGATATTTAATAATGTTTGATTTTAGAATAAAAACTTGTTAAAATCGACACGGCTGGAAAAAAAAATATTGAACTCAATTTTGTATCTATACTATACTCGCGTATATTGTGTGTTGTCGTTGTGTGATATTTGATTGATTTTCGACCGAAAATCACTCGAAATATTGACGCGAGTGATTGAGGATAGGGCCTTTACCTTTGGAGGGCATACTCGCTCACATATAAATGATGTTTCGAATTTGAATAACCAATTTTAATGGTTTCTTTAAATACGTTTTGGCTATGTAACGAGTGGCTAATATTGGCTTCTCAATATCAGATACCTAGTAAATAAGGACGATAAATAGTAGTCTATCTATTGATTTTAATATTTGCAATGGGGTCTTAAGTTGGCAAGATAAATATATTGTCACTGTAACAAAACGGCTAGAGTGGATTCAAGAAAATGGTATCTCGTAATAAATATCAGCTATTAAAGTTTTTATGTCAGCATTTCTATACTAATATTATAAAGCTGAAGAGTTTGTTTGTTTGTTTGTTTGTTTGTTTGAACGCGCTAATCTCCGAAACTACTGGCTCAAATTGAATAATTCTTTTTGTGTTGGATAGTCCAGTTATCGAGGAAGGCTATAGGCTATATAACATCACGCTACGACCAATAGGAGCAAAGATATAGTGGTAAATGTGTAAAAAACGGGAGAAAGAAGTCACTATTCCACGCGGACGAAGTCGCTGGCAAAAGCTAGTTATAGATAAAGAAGTAAATATCAGCACATTAATACGAGGTGTACTATCATGTGAGAGGATTTTGCCAATTCTACGCTTGACAGGTGGGTTGGTGAGTGCAGAGACGCAGCTCCTTGTAGATTGCTTCTAGATTTGCCTTTGAGCAAAGGCCAAATGCACAGCGTAGGACGTCCACCAACAAGATGGACAGACGGCTTTGTAAAAACCGCGGGTTTACACTGGATGAATACCGCTTGCGATCGGTCGCTGTGGAAAGCCGTGAGGCATGTGATCAGCAGTGGACGACCTATGGCTAATATTGATGATTATGATGATGAAGTTACTACAAGAATTAGTTGTAAAAGTTACTCAGTTCAATAATAACAGTAATATTATAATAAATAAGTGAGTTGTACTTGAATATCTGACTTCAAAGAGCTACGACGGTACCACACCATACTTACTTTTTACAAAACAGTAGTCTTAAGTATATTTGAGATTTTTCCCCCTTTCAAATAGCTAGAAAGTACAGCAAACAGATGAAATCGAAGATTTACGAACTCATAAGAAGGGACGCTGGCGCGGCACTCCTATCGGAATTGCCAATAAAATTTGTGACGTTTCACGGCTATTTCGTAGGTTTTCGATGCAGCAAGTCCAATAACCGTTATTTAAGTGAATTGCAGCCAATATAGTGCTAAATAAAGTTATACCTACCTTAGTATATCAGGGCATTTCTAAAATACAATTCTACGTAAACTTTTCCATTTGCAACTCTTGACTCTTACATATTATGGTCAAGAAACACCTAGGTAGTCCAATAGGCCCGATTGCGTGATCGATTGTTAACTCAACAATCTTAAATATTCCACCGATCGTAACGACATTTAACCATTAGTTGAATTGCCTATCGATTACGCAACCGGCCTTCAAGAGAAAGAAGGGCTCTTCTTATAAATAAATAAATAAATATGCGCCAGACAACACACCAATTGTCTGGTTTCGTGGTAAGGAATTATCTTCCTTGTGTTACGAAGTACCAGACCACGATTATGACGGGGGCGTCTCCCATAAATACTTAATACATATAACATCCATGACTTATAGGTACCAATGTTCATGCTCATCACACGAGCATTTGCCCCTTGCGGGATTCGAACCCGCGACGGCCGGCGTAACAGTCAGGAGCGCTAACCAATACACCAAACGCATCGTCTTCTTATTGCTGTACCTATCTGAAACTGTTTCACAGCTAAATTAATCACTACTAAGTAAAAAGGAGTACATCAGCAGCTTAGTATCGACATGCCAGCGCAAAGCGGAAGATGAATGACCGGCGAAGCCTGATATTTAAAAAAAATAGTTGTATTGAAATTTTGTTCAAGTATACATATTTACATAATAATATTCGTCGTTTGTGACTTGCTTGCATTGAAAAAGTTTCACCTTAAATTAAATAGTATTTTGCTATTTGATCCTTTTTGCATCAATATTGAATCAACGAGTAACTGTCAATATTTCATCATTACCATAATCATAGCGAGATGATATTCGAATTCCTGATTTCAATTTTCTTAGATTACTTTTAGGAATAACACAATATAAGCAACCAAAATAAAACATCTCTCAATTTGTGGATAAGCAATAACATAATCTACAATTGTGTCCCTTGAAAGTGATATTTCTTTTGTGCCCCATTCGAAACCGTAATAATCCTCTTAATGTCTATGAATAGAATTTAGGGTACATTATCTAACCGAAAGTATTATTATGTAACTTGCAAGCGATCGTTATCTGTATATAATGCCATATACGGATGTCACTACTACTCATTTTAGGGTGGGATTAGGCAAAAAAGCAGAAAAGCGCTAGTTGCAAGAATAATGATGAACGCATTGCTAAGTGTGTCCCTAGACAAGTGGAAAATGATAATAAAAACACTGAAATTTAAGAAAACAACAAATGCATAATTACACTACATTAAAAAATCAATGACATAAAAATGACAGTGTTTTCAAGCGCAACGTAAGCGTTTGCCACTTGTGTAGTATAAAGCCTAGATTAGATTATTGGACAGCGCTGCTAAATGCTTGTAAGCGCTTACTTCGACTCTTTCAAAACACTGAAATAACGCTATTAATTACGACGCGTCAGTTTCGTAATAGCCCTGCGGATTTCCGCTTCGTCACGGGATAGCACGCGCCATATATCACAGATAGGTTATTAGGATTATTCAGGATGTACGTCATTACGAACACATATCCATTACTCAGAATACAGATTCTAAGTCATTACTAGCTAGGATAATTGATATAAAATGAAGGGTAACAAAATACTGTGAAGACACTTAATTAGAGTAAAGACAGGTTTTCACAGATTCCCTTTATTCAAAGGTTTGGTAGCAAATAATGTTGATGAACAACCTAATCATGCTAATGATAGTAAAATTAATATAATATCAGCAAAATACTGATCATCTCCTGAGTATGAAACGCTTAATGGCATAAATTAAAGCAAAGTATAAAATAAGCATAAAATGGATCATTCTCAAGTATCAAATATGGAAATATAAAATAATACAGATATCCAGGAATCCAACGTCTAAATATTATTATAAGATAGTAAATCGGAGTTATAATAATGTATGGTTCATAATAATGTTGTGTTTACTTTGGAAATGTAAAACCTCCCAGCTCCTATTTTGTTCCCCGTAAACTGTTTCATATTTCGAAATAATGTGAGATTTCTCTAGTTTATACGAGCACTCAGAGTAAACGGAAAGTTGTTTTTTCCAGCAATGTTTCAGAAAAGCAAAAGTTTCCCTTGGGCAGAGAAGTCTAGTTGTTTCCACTGTCTTTTGTTTTTGTCTTTACAGTCACGGGCACGGGAGGATGTAGGGAAACTTTGGAACGAGATATGTTCCAAATTTTTTGGTGAGTAGATAGGTACGTTGTGTGTATCCACAAGGGTGGTAATTTATTTGGGTTCGAAACGGCCGCGGTTGAGCGGCCAGACCACGGCGGACCCTTCGCTTTGAAATCGAGTTGTTAATATAAGATTTCGTCCTAATCTGGCATCATAATGTATTTTAGTGGCGGGTAATGTGTTTCCAGTTTAGGAAACTACCTATAAATTATGTATACGGTTGTGACTTGAGACTTCTTTGAACCCGGTAATTGGTAAGACAAAAGCCATTAATTTGATATTAATTTCCTGACTTGTATGGATAAAACATACTCTCAAGGATTATACAGAAACAAAGAACTCGGTTACAAAATACATAAGGTAAATTTCGTTACAAAGGGGCTAACGACTGTATAACAAAAGCCCACAGAAGGGTTTATTGATTCAGCAGGGATAATGGCTAATGCCGTGTTAATACGTGTATTAACCTGTTTTCAAAATCCCCTGTCACGATGTTCATACTCGTATTTTGCATACTGTAAAATTGAAGCGTTAATGAGTTGAAAAATTGATCGTTACCGTAATTGCCTTTGATTTACCGAAAAATAATGATTACTTGCTGATTTTGTATAAACAGGCTTGTTGTGATATTTTGATTAAATTATTACGCTACAGGCCATCTGGAATTTGTAAGTCGTTAGGAGAAGAAATTGTAATGATATTTTTTTCCCTTTTTTCACTGAAACATCTACTTATCAAAGTGAACGTAGTCACTGTGATGTTTGTAGAACTTAGGAACGGATTCACTTGTTGCAATTTATAAACATCACTAAGTAACATTAGTCTAGGTAGTAAAATAAATAAAATAAGTCACCCAGTTTATACCGAAGTTAAGCAACTTCCAGCGCGGTCGGTGTTTGGATGGGTGACCATTCCGACCATATAAGTGACGTACATCACGAGCATCTCCGTGCTTCGGAAGGCACGTTAAGCCGTTGGTCCCGGCTAATATCGATTGGTATTAGTCGTTAAGCCTAGTCAGAGGCCCTAATGGGCGGCTTGATAAAAATTTGACAGCAAGGTTGGTCGCTTGCCTTGCAAACACCCCTCCGCCAATCCGCACTGAGCCCGCGTGGTGGAGTATGGCTCACACTACCTCACATTTGAGGTAAGGCCTTTGCCCAGCAGTGGGATGCTTACAGGCTAACTTTACTTTTTTTTTACCCAGTTTCTATTACTTAAGCTGTAGTCGGCAGAAAGAAGTGAACGCATATGCAGTAATAAATTAGTCGAATCACAAACAACCGTACATAAAATATTTCACATCCGCACACAAAAGTAGGATGCATAATAGTTGATAGTTGACATAAACAAACTTCAGGACGGGTTACCCGTTTAGATGTCATCGTTGGCATGGCTTGTGAACTTTGTCATCCACTGAAATCAAAAGTTATACTGTACTACTCGTAAAATTTCGCCAGGAGTATGACGGCTCCGAAAACCCCTGGGTCGTCATCTCAGTTTCATTTGCAGCAAAAACAAAACGAACTCGACTCCAAACCTTAGTAGGCCCAGATGTTTGATCGACAGTTCTTTACTCAAATTATGGTTAAATGTCGTTACCAGCGGTTGAATATTTACGATTGTGCGCGTTTTGAAGAAAAAATAAATTCGGACATTTGGTTAAGGGCTTCCTAAAGGGGACGCGCTGTGATCTGTTTATACTAGAAAATAAACCACAATGATCTAAAAAAGAAATCACAGTAGCCACAACATACTACGGAGTTCCTATATTTAGCAGAACACAATAGGATGTCTCGACAAAAAACTATCACGGAGTTAGGTCAAATCTCCAACAATTTTCCGTTTGTTTTTAAATATGAAACATTTCACGGAACAAATTTTTTCACAAATGAACTACGTTTGATACTTAACAATTTTAAAAATAGTTAATAGTTTAAGTGGCTAAATCTGACTTAGCGCTAACGATTTTCTTTAAAACACACACAATCGTAAATATTCAACCGCTGGTATACAGCATTTAACCTTGAGTTAACTCTCGATCACACAAATACATACGTAGGTAAAGTATAATAAAATACACTTAAACCGTATGTCGCTAATGGTGCACGATGTTTTTAATGGAAACAAACTCGCATGAGTTTCGCTTCCATTAAAAATACCTACGCCAAAAATGTGGTTAGAAGATTCTATTTGTTTAACGAAGTACCTTTCTTCGTTGTTTTTCATTTTACCGTCTGGAACGACATAATTTAACTGAATAAAGTTTGTTCAGTTCATAAATTACTTTATTTTTACGTAATCAAGGATTATTTCTCCACCATTGCTTATTTATTTTCAATTTCTTAGACTGCAGGGATCCTATTAGGTTCTTGACGAGCATGTTGTTCAGTTGAATGGAAGATAACCCCATGATTTCTCGTGAATCGATCTAGCAATAAAATATAAAATAACTTCAATCTCAGTTGTATGTTGATTCACAGTTTTATACAGCGGAACTACTATATTCTCTAAAAAAACCGGGCAAGTGCGAGTCGGACTCGCGCACTGAGGGTTCCGTGCCAACTTTAACTGAATTAGGGATTCTTACTTCCACTTAGCCAAAATACCACAATATTATGTTGACCGTAAATATAACTTTGTTTTTCATAGTGTTTGTATGAAAGACAAAGTTATACTTGCGGTTGATAAAAATGTGCTATATCTCAAAAACTACTAGTTCCATTTCGATCAAACCAATTTTCGTTGA
Organism: Pyrausta aurata; assembly: GCA_963584085.1. NCBI lineage: Eukaryota > Metazoa > Arthropoda > Insecta > Lepidoptera > Crambidae > Pyrausta > Pyrausta aurata. The sequence continues at coordinate 8,615,273 of OY757265.1, forward strand.
AAGTTTTTGTTGATATCTACAACACAATTTTTTTTCAAAATTTTCACTGCCTTAGTTCAAAAGTTAGATGGGGGGGACGCCCATTTTACCACTTTGGAAGCGTCTATATCTCAAACGTTAGACTTTTAGAAAAAATGGTTTTCGGAACCTCAATGTCATTTTGAAAGACCTATCCATAGACACCCCACACGTATAGGTTTGGGTAAAAAAAATTTTTTAGGTTTTAGTTTCATGAATCGGAAAGCGGTAAACAAGATACATCTACTTACCAAGTTTCAGCTTTGTGATGCTTATTAGGTTTAGAATAAAGTGGCTGTGACATACGGACGGACAGACACACAGACAGACAGACAGACAGACAGACTTGACGAAACTATAAGGGTTCCGTTTTTTGCCATTCGGCTACGGAACCCTAAAAAATATCGTGGTATGCCGTATAATACAGTGATTGCCGTATCAACCGCAACACTGGGTGCAACAGACCTTCAATGCGCATAGTTGGAGCTGAACGGCAGCCAACTCGAGCGGGTCAGGGCGGCGACGCTGTGTCTCGCCAGCGAGAAATAACCATAAAACATCTGAGCTGATCCACGGGTGACCTTCTCAACTGTATGCTTGCATAACTTTTGACCGCTACCGTGGAGGACAAATTTTTTGAGGGACATACAAAATAGGTATATTCATTTTAGATAAGTATATAATCTTGTTATACTAACGGCTTCTACAAGCCTTTATTTAACTTGCAATCTTTGTTTGTTTTGGTTAACGTCATCTGTCCAATAATACATACGAAATGATTTGCCGTATTTGAATTATTATTTGTTGGTTAGTGCCGATTTGTCGATTGTGTAACAGGCCCTTAGAGTGGTAAGATCATATGACAGCTTTTCTGTCTTTCCATTTGATTGTAAGTTTTATCACACTTCGTTGACCACACTTCATAATGTTTACATAGGTTCTGAAGCGTTATCTTCTAGGTACGTCTTACAAAATTACTTCCCTTAATTGAATTATTTGTTAGTGAAGGTTTTATTTGTCGATTGTGAATTACCAGAAACTAAGCTTTACTATCTTGGTGAAAGAAAGAAAGCAAAAGTTGATAAAAACAACTAATTACGTAACTTCGATTAATCCAAATGGAGACGTGGCATACATACAGAAGAATACGTATGATAAAATATAGAAATATATTTTCAGATGTAAGTAAATATTTATCAGCAAGAAAAATTAAGCCAATTTTCACTATCAGCAAAATCTCCTCACCCCACGAGACGTCTCGCAAAATTATAAAAATTCAAACATTCAGAGCAGCGCTCCATTCAGCGTCTTTAGCCAAACTAGAAGTGTCATTTGCATGCATATAGAGCAAAGAAAAATTTCAGCAGATCGTGAAAAATGATGTGGAAAAAGGAGGTTAACTGCCAATATGGCGCCCATGCCAAACCTCGCCGCGAACAAAATATTCATGCAGAGTATTTAATGCCTCCGGTTTTATTTATTTTATCGCCCGATTTAAGTTACAGCATGGGCTTTACTTTGAGGGGAGTTTGGTACATTGATCAAGATTTCCAGTTATCACAATTTACTAAAACAATGCTCTGAAGTTTTATTTAGATTTGATTCGTGTTTCGAATACGCGGAAAGATTGTCTGTTTTATTTAAAGCAAACGATTTTAGGGATTTTAGATCTTTACATTTTGTGGTTGCCCTTTTTAATTGAAGACTGCTTGAGATTTATTCATGCACTGGTACTTACTCATATCTGCTTACATAAAATGTGACTATCATATGTACGGTCACATATTACACCGTCTACTGGGCTTGGTTGGAGGTATACCTGTAACAAAATAAGTGTATCGGCTTTATTTTCTAGCTACAAAAGTTTAGAGCTATAGAGTATAATAGTGCTGAGAATGCAATCTGAGTAGTATCCCAGTATGTTTGTCTGATCAAACCCTTACGGATATCAACATACTTTTGGCATTACTTTTTGGCAGCCTAGTTTCAAGTTTATTTATTGCAGTACATATTTTAAATCCTAAAAACTAAGTGCAAATACATAAACCTGTTAGGGTATAGCAATATTAACTGTTAGACTAATATAATATCGATCCCTGAGCGTCAATTACCATATTTAGAAAAATATGGTAAGAATTCCCCCACGTTCCTTTCGTTTGTTTTAAATATGTTACAATTACCTAGTACTTAGGAACGTTTTGCAAATATGTTTTTTTTTTCTGTGAGCGCAGATGGCAAAGAGTTGTGTAATTTATGTATTTTTAGCAAATAATAAATCAATTCAGTGTTATCTAATTCCTTAACGGTACGTTCCTGTTGAATCCAAGTAATTTAATCTAATTTCACTCAATATTAGTAGCGCGTTTACCAGATATTTATTTGTACAGAAAGGTAACGTCGTAAATGAAGGGCTTAGAAATATAACGTATAAAAAATTGGTTTTCGTATTAAAGAATCATTCTTTCGAAACGGCTATAAAATTTGCAAATGATGGATTTCAGATTCAATTGCGGAAATTTCCATTAGAATCGGAAGGCGATTAATTATGATCGTTTCGTATTTCCAGTTAAGAGCCTTAAGTGAAGGAAGATTTTGAATAAAAGTGGTTCAATCATAGTGGCATTCAAATGAAGGTCTACTACGATAAACGAAATCCGTCAATACGACTATCGTTGTTCGGGTTTGAAATTTTTTTGTATGAAATCCTTACTACGAAATGCTTTGGGTCCGCAAAACGATTATCGTATTGACGGATTTCGTTTTTCGTAGTAGGCTTTACCTCAAACCGTAAAAATAATAGAATCTTCAATTAATTATTTATGTCACTGGGGTCTAGCCTAATTCCTAATAGTTAACCTGACGATTAAAACAAACGTGTTTAAATAAAGCTACATAACGAAAGTAGAATGTTTTTTAGGACTTATTAAAATAAACAAGCGGCACATACATGTACCTATATCACGTCTAGTTTTTTATCATGGTCATCAATTGTATGTATACTGTTATGTTGTTTGTTAACCCAAATAAAATAAATAAAAAAGAAAATCCGTCAAGACGATAATCGTTTTACGGATCGGAAGCATTTCGTAGTAAGGGTTTTAACCTAAAAATGATTCGTATTCGAAAAACCATAATCGCATTGACGGATTTTGTTTTCGTAGTAGGCCAAAAGTAACAAATCAACATTCACCTAGAAACGTTAAGTCAACAAACGTATTTTTTTCTTGACTTCCCCATACTAAATCAATTTCTTTATCCGCCTGATTTCTACGAAGAGTAATTTCTTGCATATTTCAACCCATGATTCAAAGTTGTTAAGTTACTATCGGGGGTTTTGAAATACCTCGTATAGTTAAATCCAAACTTAAATTATTATCACTGTATACATAGACTCTTAATCAGTATTCACTAAGGATAGGATCTTATCGGGACGTTACTCCGCCATTTGTTTAGCTTTATCCCTTGCGTCGAAGCTCCTGAATCAACAATTTGATGAAACCCATTGTAAATGTACCGATTTATTATGGTTTCCGTAATGCGGAGATAGTAGATGATAGGTCTTATTTGGAGTAAGTATTTAGTACGCTTATAGCGCAGTTAGTGGAAGTGTTTCGGTTGTTATAGGAGTTAGACCCCTTACACACTGCGACTTTGAGCAGCAATGCAAACGCGATGCAGTCGCGATGCAGCATCGAGGCAGTCGCAAAATTTCAACCTTTACACACTGCGCTACTTTAAGCATCGATGCAGTCGCGATGTTAACGCGCGTTAGAATCATTCGCGGTGCAGTAGCTGAAAATTGACAAATTATGTACCTACTGAATATTGCTGACTGCATCGATGCAGTCGCGCTTCTGCATCGATATTAACGCGCTTCTACATCCATTCCAAATTAAATCTTGTCGCGATGCTGTCTTGCGTTTTGAAAACGCGCGTTAGTATAGATACAAAGTCGCAGTGTTTAAGAGTGATATGACAGTCTGGAGATTCTCAGATTTTACTGAATTTATCAATGTGTGTGTGCGATTTTATATGTCCGGGACACAAAAAAAGTTTACAGTAATCAAACAATTTTGATACTTTATCTCTAGGTAGTAGGCTATGCGTAAGATGAACATAGAAAATGATGGTCATGTAAAAGTCGATATGATAAATTAATGTTATACCAGTTTTTTTTGTATTTAAAATACCTACGCGAATACAGTTCGGAATCAGGGCTCGCGTCAATTCCGTTCGCGAACATTTTTCTTTTGGTAATTCAATAACTAAATTCACAGATTTAAATACAAACGTACAGCTAAAATAACGTAAAAATTTATAGCATGGAAAGAAACAAAATGCATCCAAGGGGTGAAGACATATAGAGGCGGGTAACACGTACCGACCTGCACCGACTAACCAGTCATGTGCCGTGTTAGCTATTTCATGGAATTGAAATGCTTTATAGAGATTCTTCCGACTCAAGTCCTGATTTGAATCGTGTTTTAAAAACATTCTAGTGTCAGTCGGTCCATATTTGGATTTTTGTAACGAATTTCTAAAATATTTCGAGATCAAAAAAAGATGACTTGGCACATCACTAGTCAGTCGTGACTCTGAGAATAGGTATTTTTTTATGAATGTGAACTACATGAGAAACGGGGACTAAGGTTTATTGGTGGATGCTGCCGTTGGTTCTGCGCTTGATCTACCACGTGTCATACCAACTGGGTGCTATGAGGATTTATTTACACATAAATACTCTTTAGTGTGACGCTGTTCTTTGATATGATTTGTATTTTGATATATGAAATATGTGACAAGTTACTATAGCTGTCATTCAGAAAATGTAGTTAAGAAGGTTTCGATCAAGATTTCAAGTATTTAATGTATAACAGATGATAAATAACATCATTTTTATTTAATTATTTGGTTTACACCGGTATCATATCATTTTATCCATAGAAATTTTTCAATAATGAAATATTATATGAATGTGGACTTGAATAGAACCATAGAACTTCATGGCATTTGCGTACAATTTGAATACAGGTTCATATTAACTACATACACATCCCATGAAACGCATCTACTAAAACAAGCGTATAACTATACAAGTTTATAGTTAGGTGATGATTGTGAAAGTCACTGGTGCAATCAGTATCCAGAAAGAAAAGTCAACTAAGCAAAATATTGCCCTATTTATTTAGGTTTAAACCATTGAAATACTGTTGCTAGCGTATGGAATTAATGCCATGAACAAGTCCCACACAGTATGGAATTGACGCCAATGGTCAATGGTACGTACGTACAAGTACGTATCAAAGATTATAGAACTAAATAACGCCTCTATACGGTCCATATAAAGAAAGACTGTCCGTTTACTTTTTGGCGACCGCTTATTCTTATTCAAAATCCAAAGCACGAATGATGTTAGAAAATTTATAAACACAACATGTTTACTACTCAAAGTCAAATACTAAAAACAAAAGCCCTTATTTGTCTTTAATTTTGTTGGGATAATGATCACTTCCCCGCCATACTATTTCAACAAAACAGACTTCAAAAACAAAAGACACCAAAAATTCTTAAATAAACTCTTGAAAGGACTCCATTTTAGGCAAACCTTGTCCTTGGAATGGAGTCCTTTCAAGAGTTTATTAAGGACTTTTTAGTGTATTTTGTTTTTGAAGTCGGTTTTTACTTTATTATAAAAGTATTTTATTTGCAAATTGTTAGTGATTAAAATCAAGGGGAGTGGGTTTCACCTTTCGACTCTGCTCTTTAATAAGCTACAAAGTACCTTACATAAGTTCCGGCGTCATAATCACTGAACTCCTAACCATTAAGGAGTTCCACTATCAGCTCAGTTCTACAAAATAGTGACTATCAGACGTAAAGACACGTCAACATTGAAATACTAGTACAAAAACACTATACGCGCCTTTTAGATTTAAGAGTTTCCCTCGATTACACCAAGACCCCATCATCAGTTCCGGATTTGGCCACAATCTGACCAATTAAAAGTTAAACTCTATAAGAAAATGAAAAATAAACTTATCTGTCAACAAATGACTGAGATATGAGGATGATATACATACAAAAAAAAAACATACAATCTAATTGATAACTTCCTCCTTTTGAAATCGGTTAAAAAATAACTATTCGCCAGCAGACACACAATATCATAAAATGTACATTCATTATTACTCAGTTATCCCGTCCGGAACGTGAGTCCGTTTTACCCGTTGCCAGTTTTTATGGATGTAAGTACTAGTGGCCTCAGTAAACTTTGTTTCGTATCCAGCTTCAGCGCGCCCCAGCTCCGTTTCATAATAACTTAAGGGGTAAGAGGTAAATACCAATTCAACAAAGTAAATATCATAAAAATCGGTCTACCGTTGTTGAACTATAAAGTAGTGTTACTGATACTACTTTATTTTATATAAATAAGGTTATTATTTGCAACCCCATACATAATATGCAATAGAATTAGTACTATTGCTTATTCTTGGCCTAATTAATTTAGTATTTGTCTAAAATTGACATTTAACTGTTTGGTGATAGAAACAGTTTGCTCATCATGTACCACAATTTTATTTTATGGACAATTTATTATTAAAATTATATTTGTCAATAATTTTGGTCTTAGTATCTGCACATTTTGTTTGATCAAGTTTCGAAAATACACATTGTATATGATAAAAGGTCTTCGTTATAACTCATGAACCTCTTGAAATAGTCGCCATACATACGAATCTTTCTTGTTTATAGTATTAATAAGGATTACTTTATATGCAAGTTTACATAATATTTATTAATCATTTAAGTACAACTACAAATCTTTATAAAAGCACGAATACTTTTTGTTATAATTAGAGAGCATCGACGATCCAAATGCACTATGTGGCTTTATGCCTGTTAAGCCTGTTGCATAAAGCCTCTAAGCGAATTGGTCGCCGTATAAAATTTGTGCAAAGCGTGATATTTTCAAATTTGGAATGAGTATCATACACGAAATAAAAGACTAGCAGCGAAGACAACGAGCGACACACCCTTCCCCTCCGAGCGCTCGGCGCTGTCTGTCAGTCAAATGTCGATCGAAGATGAACGTCCGTGACAGCTCCAAATCTCAAATTTATAGGTTACTTTAGTAAGATATTTTGAATATATTGTACACGATAAAATCAAGAATTTAGATGCTAAGACAAAGATAGGAACCTCTATAACATTGTTTTATCAAATAACACAGAATAAGTGCAATGTATCTCAGAGATAATCGCCTGTCTTTAGGTGCGTATTTTATGCCAAAACATGGTTTCAATTTTGTCTTCATTTGGAATAACCAGAGCAATAAATAAAAAAAACAGAGTCAACACCTTGTAGACGAACGTAATTCCCTTCAAGTTTATGTTATTTCGATAGGTGATGTCAACAACTGATCTAGAAAAGTGCACCAGAAAAACCGTCAATTTGGCTTCTATGATTGCAAATTACAGGCATTTTAAAGATTGAATCAAAAATTCAGAGCTTACATCTTATGTAGATAGCTTATTTCTACACAAATCAGTCAAAAAAAGTTGTCAGTTAAGTCATTTTTGGGAAGAAAACTGCACTTGAACTTTGTTAGAAGGTAGGTGACAGCAGCCTTAAGGGGTCTAACACTAGTATTATTGGCGCTTCAGAATACACGTTGAGTTTTGATTTCAGGCTAATATCACTTAATAGGTTTACCTAAAGACGAATTTCTCACTTGCATATACCACAAAATATAGATAGTATAGAACTCAATCTCCATACAACGTGCGCTCGAGCAACGCACTTCTGTACTTACTTGTGCATATACTTACCCCTACCCTTACTAATATTATAAAGCTGAGGAGTTTCTTATTTCTTGAAAAAAAAAGAATAAGATATTGAGTTTATTAATTTAAGACATCACAAAAACACACACATTTAAACAAGTTCACGAAATAATAACATACACGAGCACATGATGAATTTTCACAATACAAAACAGAAAAAAAGGTTTCAACTAAACCCATCGCGTAGTGACTTTACTACGCGGGTGGGTTATACGTATAACGTATACTACGACTGGCTTCATACTAAAGTTAGGCTTTCGCGCATATGCGGGATGTTAATTTTGTAATAAATACTTTACTTTCAGTTTATTCTATTTCACTTTTTCAGAAACAGAAAATTATATCTCTACTGAAGCCGTATTTGAGTGGTAGTACCATTAATAGGTGCTTTTTAACAGAAGCAATTTCCCAACAGTGGCTTTCTAGGGCTTACTAGCTTTACTAGAACTTCACAGAGCAGAATCTAAGTACCTAATATCTGAAATGTACGATCAGACATCGCTGTTACGTGGATAGCATTTATAAGAGAAGTTTTGCACTTGAAATAGAAGCACTATAACTTAGGCGACCCACTAGGAAATGTAGTAAACATTTTAAATATTTTTGTATTAAAAAAAAGACATGATCGTGCAGCGTGCTCGTGCAAATGACTGTTTTTGTGTTACCCTCTGCTTAAGCTTAACCCCTTTACTGCAAGTAAAATATATTTTCAACCCCCGATGCAAAAAGAGGGTTGTTATAAGTTAAACGTGTCTGTCTGTGTATCTGTCTATGGTATCGCAGCTCCCAAACGGATAAGAGATAACTTATTAGTGCACATAACATAAATTTATTTACAAAAACGTTTAAATGAAATGTACAATATAGGCGGATGAACTAATTTTCGTTTAGTTTTATTGTGTCATGTAGAAGAGAAAAACATACTGCGCCGACCCCAGATAAACTGGGAACAGGGCAAGCGAATGATGATATAATTTTAGCCCGAGTGTTCTTTGCCATGTTTCATAAAAATCTGTTCAGCCATTTGAAGATTATCGGCTCTTTACTAGTTGATGGGGGAATGAGACTTCCATAATATGAACGATGGATGGATAGAAATTTTGTACCGCGCTCCTTCAATAATATTGAAAGTATAAATGGTAAGGTAATCATGATCTTTAAATATGTCATGTTAGGCTAAGGTTTAGATTTAGAAGTTAGTAGTTAAAACCTAATCTGTCGGGAAGTTATTACATTTTTTTTTTACTTTTACTAACAACGTTCCGTAGACAGTCTTTTGACGGCACGGCACGCACGTGATTTGTCATGATGACAAACGGTGACAACGAAATCTTTTCGTTGAGGTCGTATGTACTCGTTCATTATTAAAACTTATGAGCCGTAGCCTGAAGGGAAATCTCGTTTCGTGGTTGCAAACGAAATATTTTTTTGCCCTTTCCGGGTTTATCTCGCCTATAAATTAATTCTCAGTAAGATAGCAGCCCTACAACTTACATAAGTTTACTATCGGTTGACCTCTGGTGTATTCTCATATATTACCTTTTCTTTGCTCACATTTTTGTTTCTCATGTTGAATTTGGTAGCAGGTACAATAGTACCTGATTTAAAAAAAAAACCTTTTCTAATAAGAAAAGGTTTTTTTTAAATCTGATTTTACCGTGAGTAGTACTTGGCTGACTTATTGTCATAAAAGGCATTCAGTACAAGTCTACCGCTTGGGAACGCAGAGAGTTCAATCAGTAGCGAAACATATATACACATACTTATATTTGAAATTGAATTCTAATAATAATAAGTTTAAAATGCAATAACCTAAACATGCATATTAATATTAGTACAGTTTTGTAGTATTGTTTTATACAATTTGTCGTCAAGTTTAAAATACCTAAACACTAACTTTGTTAAAAGTCACGATCCTAAATCCACGAGAAATGGAAAATGTTTGCCCAAATCTGTGCGTAATTCTCATTTTCCGAGTGATAAATGATCTAATTGAGTTACTCCGTAACTAATGAGTGTTATTCGCCTAATGTGACAGACGGATCCATCATGCGTATCTTATTTCAAACATCTGTTTTTCGTACCGGATTATGCTCGCTGAAAGTCAAATAACATGATAAATTATTATCAAATCCAATAAATAATACATTACGTCCCTGCTTTGTGGCCACTCAGTAACAAAATATGAACATAATTACCAGTTTTTGCGTTAAGTTGAAAATTAACGATTCGTTAAAAAGTTCAGAGCATACCAAATAAAATATGAACTTATCTTTTTAGGCTATAAAATAAGACGTTTTTGAATTGCTATAAGATTTTCACGCATTGTATGATATGATTTCTGTGATGAAACCAAGTCAATGCGCTTTGGATGCATCGAAATTTCGAGAAATACGGCTTACATTCAAAGTACCAGCCCATTAGGAAACCTTTAATTAAACCTTATAGAGCTCTTTGTAGTCCAATTCGGTCCCCGCTCGCAGAAAAGTGCCAGATTACAGGGTAACTATGCATAAATCTGGCATGGGCTGTATGTACATATAGTGGGTATATAAGGCAGCCGAAACGCGGGGTGTGCAAATTTCCTGTCTACCATAATGGGTTCCCACCTTAATTCATGACCTCGAATGCGACAAAACCGCCGGGCGCGTGACGCAATGAAAATTGCGTCCGCGAAAGCCTTTTTAAAACAATTTTGTCATGAAACCAGAATGGATGTCACGAGTCTGATCGTCGAGGGAAAATTGAATCATGTTTTTTTTTTTAATCCAATGCAGCTGATGGTCCAGTTTAGAATTATTTCATGCGATATTGGGAAATTCTTTAAACACGACTGTAGCTAAAACATAAGCACTAGGTGCGTATTGCGATGTTGCTTTGACAGCTCTGCTTTTGAACTGATTTACACAATACGAATTTGCTATTCGTATTGTGATTTTGTATAATCCGGACAGCACTACACGAGTGGGTGAAATAGAAATACATTTATTTTAGTGACTAAACTAGTTGAGCGGGAATTGAACTGCCTGGAACTTGAATTAAAGCAAGATCGCAATGCGGGCCCCTACTAATTTAAATATCCTTTAAAAGTTAGAGACCTAATTTAAGAGCTAGAGTTCTAGACCATAAGCTTACTATATGTATATCTACCTCGAATAATTTTATTAAAAATACGTTTTTAGCAATATTAAATTGAAAATGGAACGCGAGTCTGTTTTACCTCCTGTCAAAGTTACAGCAAAAGAAAGTTATTGAAAATTGCAGACGGTACATAGCATAAAATAATCGCAGTTCCAGATTTAGGAATGAGGGGTATATAGCTTTTAACCCTCGCGCTCGAGATAGCTCCATAAAAACTACCACTAACTATATTTATTGCCCGATACCAAAGGCGGTAATTTAAGGGTTGGTTTGAGAAAATATACCATGTAAGAAGCTTTTGTGGTTTATACTTATGTATTTTTTATGAAAGCAGCATGTGTTCGTTTTAGTAACGACACACAGTCATCATTCTCTGAAGAAAATACATTCACTTGCTGTTTTGTTTATGACTTTAGCTCTCAAATATGTAAGATAGAAGAATCAGGAAACGCTATTTTCGACGATCTTTACGCATCAACCTTTGACTATAAGTATACTGCTACTTCAGTTCAAAAGCGCGAAGAGAACTAGGTAGCTTAGAGACAAAAAGTATCCAGTTCATAAAATTGAATAAACGTTGCCCACTTCTTTAAAATAGGTATTCTTGTTCAGAACGGGAATTGTATGCATACGAATGTCGTAGTTTAAACTGTAACTTGGCCCTCTAGAATTCATTGCTGTAGTATGCACCGGTCACCGCGTCCGAGCGAACTGCAAAATGGCATGCGAGCTGCATTCCGAATTTTATGAATGTCAAAAAACGGACAGCAATCAAATTGTATTTTTATTGCAGAAGTGGTCTTTTGTCATGCGTGCACAGCACGCAAGCGCAACAAACACAATTTAGGCAGTTTTGTGTTTTGAACAATCACCAAGTACTAATTGGCACGGATTAGAACCAGCACACCAACACGTCTTTTACTGAACTTTATGCTTAATTAACAAAATCAGAATAATACAGTTTAAATTTTAAACTAAAAAAAAACACCTTGTTTTGAAAAACGCACTGTATATTGAACTTTATGTTTAATTAACCAATCTATATATATATATACATATAATAAAACTGTAAAGTAGGTGAATTCTGTACATTGCATATTTAAAAAAAAATTGCATTGAGGGGGCGTACCTCTTACACGTAATAGACACAAAAAATTTTTTTTTGAATTTTTTGTCTGTCTGTCTGTCTGTCTGTCTTTCTGTCTGTTTGTTCGAGCTAATCTCAGAATCTACTGGACCGATTTTGATGGGGCTTTTTCTATTTGACTCAGCATCACTTGGAGAGTAAACTAGGATAGAAATCGATGTTAGTGTCGGTGTCTGTGATTTGACCTGGGAATAATTTTGTTTGCTGACCGTGTCTTTCCTGGGTAGGCTTTTTGCAGCGGTAACCGACATCCACGCGGGCGGAGCCGCGGGCGACCGCTAGTTCCAAATAATACTGTTTAAATTTTAAACTTAAAAAACACCCTGTTTTATTTACGTTGCAAGCGATTTATGTTTACCATTATAAAACCTTAAATAGCAACTGTGACAGACGAGGAATCGAACCCTGTGTCTTACGCTACCCGGGCGCAAATTTATCACTCAGCCAATGACTTAGCTTATTGATATTAATTATACTCTATGTAACGTCTGATATTAATAATCATTTTATGATCATATCTACTACACCCACTAGCAGAATAAATATTTTCCCTCATATTAGGAGAAGTCCCGATATCGAAATACTAGTAAATGGTATCAAATATTCGATTTTATTAGCTGTTAGTCAATATTTACTTTGCCGAAAGGATATTGGAGTTCCAAAAAATGTCGTATCATTGGCGTTTATATGAAATAAAATACTAGTTATTTCCTTTGATATACTCTAGAGTTCAACTAACAGTTTACATTAAGTAAGTAGCTCTAAACGTTTCAAAGTAGATTATTTTTCCAACCAACGTAGTCTCTAACTTTTTCCTTTAACTTTTCAACCCCTGTTGATTTTTCTCTTTTGTATAGTGTTCTTTTTCTTTATGAATGGCTGTATTACAACTACAGAGGAGTAGCAACACGCCATTATTGTGATTAAAACTTAAGTTTTCTTGTTTTCAGCCATATCAACACTTCACTGTATCGTGTAAAAACTTTATTTAATGCTTTTCTCATTCTTAGTTTTGCTTATCTAGAGAAGGGACTGTTTCACCATTGACAATTAAGCAGACAAAAGACACAAAATAAAATCGTCTTATTCTTATAAATTTCATTAATGATTACTTCAAAGCAAACATCGAGCGTAATTGAAAGATGTTTTACTCATTTTACTCTATCAACCAATATGAAATGATGAGTTTTCCTCGCCCAAGAAAAAATATCTACTTTCATATCTATTACTTTTTGATTATTTTTTACCTGAAAAGAATCAGCTATATGTTTATACAGAATGTAAAAAAAAAGTACGAGCCTAATTCAAGGGAGTGGTTGTCAATAGAGTTTATAATTCAGGAAAAATATAAATTGTATTTAGAGAAAAGTATTAAAAAAACTATATTCTTGACTCGACACTTAACCACCCCCTTGAATTTGGCTCGTACCTTTTTCTTCACATAAGAAAGAAAAAAAGTAGATATAAGATAAAATGTCCACGGATCCCTAAAATTATTTACAGCGTGTAATGAAGTACGAGCCAAATTTAAGGGGTTGGTTAAGAGTCGAAGTCTAGAATAGAAAACTTATTTAAAAAAAACATCCCGTTTAAAGGAAAGGATTTAAATACGTTAAGCGACTGAGAATAAGCAAGCTGATTTCTTTAATATTCTTCTGCATTTCCAAGCTAAATTCGTCTCAGTGCACTGGATGCATCGTATGCATTGGGCTGCAATAACGCTTGCGAGCATTCCGGCTATATTAACACTGTTTGGTAGCAACGCTCCGCTTACAAACGTAAGGAGCTTGTGCTCTGAATTGTACCCCAATCACGAACATTTGACGTATTCGTCACGTAATCGTAGTAAGTTTACGTCAGTCGACACCACTAAGCACTCCCGTGTCGTGTAGTAAGCTTGAAAGCCTTATCGCAGATGACGTCATACTAGCGTAAATATGGCACGTCCAGAAACAAATTAAACGATCTTTAAAATTAAATTTATTGAAATATATTATGTAAAATGAGTGTCAAATTTTTAGTTTGTTTTACGTCCGATAATTGAAAGCGCCTCGCTTTCAAATTATCATACAAATTACGACTATACGAATACTTTGACGCAACTATTCGTGATTAGGGTACCGCGTAACGTTTTTGACAACACGATGTATTGTTTTCGAAAAGTTAGGGTATCGTGCAAACTAGCATTCAATGAAAAGCACCTACAAAAGTAAGTGTTGAGTATGTGGTTGTGATCTTCGCTAATTTATTTATGAACACGACACAGAACAACATCATTAAAACACCAAACGGTTTTTTTCATAGGTAGCTAGTTAAAATAGCGCGTTTTTTGTTTTGTTATAAGTATTTGGTACTGAATAAGCATTATTTTTTCTTTCACCACATTGTGTCTAAAATTAGTTGTAGAATTCTACTTTTTAGAACCTTTTGACTACCGGTCTGATACTAAACCTCGTTTCAGACAGTTAAAGGTGCGTTGCTGAATGGAGCTGGCCATTGGCGCGTCCCAGTAGCGTCACTCTGAAACCAGCTTTATTGAGTTTCGTGTCCGTACAATGGAATATAACCAGGCAGGTAAAAAACTAGTATAAAGGTTGTGACCTCCTGCATTATTTGCGAGCCCATCCCCAAGGGACGAATTCCACTAAACTAGGTTATCATTCACCGTGGATCACGCAATGGTTCACTTACACAAACTAACTGCAAGGTTAAACGCCTCGCGTTTTAGGGATACTGTTACAACACTAATTAATGAATGTGTCACTACTATCTTCTTACCGTGAAAAGAGGTCAAAGAGGCAAGGTCGTTCTTTGATTTCCATATAGTCCATTATATTTTATTTGTAAACGGAAACATACTAAGATCTACTTAGACCCAGTTGCGTTATTGAACTAAACTAATGGTTAAACCCTCACAGATGTGAACTATCGATCACGCAACAGGGCCTTACTTTCGTATGGAAGTTCTGGATTCAATAAATCATTACGTCCCTATCAACGTCAAAAAATCTAAGGGAATCAGAATAATAAAAAAATGCAGTGCTAAGCTTATCCAGACCTCCACAAGTAAGTAGGCCTTTATTTTTTTAATATGTTATATGTATCTAGATTGACGCACGGTCGTGTGTCAGCCAAGTTCGTTTTATTATAAATAGGAGCTTTTGCAAGACGTTATGTCAAAAGTTTGTAAAGTCTCATTGCTTAATGTTTTCACGCTCTTCTTTGAAGCTTTTTTAACATAATGTTTTTCCGTATCAAAAATTAATTACAAAATAATTATGATTAAATAAATTTTTTGATGACAGTGTAATTTATACTGCGTGAATTTCGTTTAATATGATTAACGTTTTGGCAAGTCCTATAGGAAGTTTATGAGCGGGAAATTTGCCAAGCATTCCGTCTTCGGTTTTAATTTAAATTACTCTGGTTTGGTTTTGTTGCAGAAACTTCGGAAAGGATACACAAACTCCGTTGATGGTTTCGATTGTACGTTCTGTTGATAACCTTAATCACGATAATTTATAAGTAAATTCGTTTGTCTTTTTATTTATTTAGTTTTAACGTTTCTGTGAGTCGGTAGCGTGATGATTCATTATGATTCTGACCAGGGGGCAGATTCTCGCGTCAATTGAACTTAATTGTGTAGTAATTCGATTACGACATCGACTGTTTAAACGAAAAAATCAAGTTATATATCCACACAAAAAATGCTAAACAGAAGAAAACGAAATCACAGAAATCGTGACCCTGATAAAGGAACAACTGTATTTTCTTTGAAAAAGATAATTCGACCGGTGAACTTTTTTGAATGGGAACTGCACGAGGATCCCACCTGGATGCACCTAGGTATAATTTCCAAAATAAGAAATATAGTAATTTTAGTAACTTTTGTAATTCAATTTAGTATTTCAAACGTCAATCCAAACATTGATATTATTAAAAGAATATTATGAACAAATAACTATTCGTTATCACTGCTCAAACTGATCCCTTTATACCCAGAAATAGGCTTTCAACAATAAAGGCTCTATTCAGAATATGTGACCAGTCACCCATTTACAAAGTGGCTGCTTCATCCTTAGTATTTATCGGTCCACCTGTAGCCCCGACTAATGCCGGCTTTGCAAACTAATCTCATTGAAATTAATATGAAAACTTCGACGAATTAAGCCATGTACTGAACTAAATTCGATCGATTAATTATATTAATTCGACTTCGGAACATTTGCGTAAAATTAAGAGTTTGCGTTAAAAGTTATCAGAGGGTTCGATTAGAGTCATTAATTATGCCAAAAGTCCGATTTGAATAGGACTGCTTATCGCTTATAATGTTGTGTATACAAAATCAAAACGAAAGTTTGGAGTATTAGGTCACGTCACGTCATGATCGGAGTGGAAGTACCAAAGTCCTTTAAGTCCTAACTGTGATGTGTACAAAAAATTAAAGTTTAACTTCTATATTTACCTATCTCCGTTCTTATATATCTTTACATGAATTTAAAAGCAAGCCACTTAAGATCTGTGCGATTTCGTCTTTATAGCGACTGTGAACGCTAAATTGATCAAAACTAATGTACACACCGACTGATGCACAGTAAAAGTAATTTTGATAATAACACTGTATTTATTCTTTCTAACTTTTTTACGGTTTCCATTGCACCATGCTACTATTATTGTACTAAATCTTACCTGATGAAAAAAAAAAAACAGTTGAGTGTTAAAATTTATGTACTTGGCACAAAGGAGTGTTATTTACCGTGCAACATTTTGTTTTACGGCTCACAGAGTGCATTGATGCTAACGAGACTGAGCGATAAGTGTCGGCTGTGTCATGTCGCCGTTTAATTGAGCTGCCCTTAGTAACGAAATAAAGTGAAAAACGGCACTATTTGCAAATGAAATGAAATGGGTGATTGACGTGAACCTTTATCGAAATATCCTCGATGGACATACGGCTGGAACTGATAATTAACTTTTCTAGCTTAGCTTCACCAGGCATAATTAGGAAATAATATCAAAGATGCCCGTGATGTATGCATCACTACTGTATAGTATGCTGGTAGAGTACGTATAGTGAGTGAGCATCCAGGATATACTTGGGTCAAAGAATATACTCTAGAGTCTAGATCAATGAGATGGCATCTCAAATTCTAAATCTTGTATTCAACCAACACTGAGAATCTTTTTTATGTATAATTCAGATGTTTTTTTAAAATTTACACTCACACTGACTTCACAAAGACATAGAAGAAACATAGTAGAACGGTTTGTGAACATATATACATATAGAAGAACTAAGGTAACGGACATAGCCCTACGAATCAGTAAGCTCAAGTGACAGTGGGCAGGGCACATAGTGCGAAGAACTGATGGCCGTTGGGGCAGAAAGGTTTTGGATTGGAGACCCTTCGACCAAAAACGCAGCGACAAGATGGACAGACGACCTTGTAAAGATCGCAGGATCACACTGGATGCAGACCACTTACAACCGGTCGCTGTGAAAAACTGTGGGGGAGGCCTATGTTCAGTAGTGGACGGCCTTTGGCTGATAATGATGATGATGCGAACATATGATTGTGAGAGAATACAGCCTGAACTAATCAAAGAGCCTGTAATACAAATCAATTCCCTACTATTTTGACAACCTTTTAAACCTTGCTACACTAAGATTACAAAATATATTTTACTCTCAATAAGTACAGTTTACAAGTGCATTTAATCACCTGTCTTAATTTCTCTGCCACAGCTCCTAAGCCTTCAAGATGAAGCGCGTATTGATCGCTGTCTGTTCCTGTAGCTCCCGACTTGGCATCCAAAGGGGCAATATATCTTGTTTCCTATTGATATACCGGCTCTTTGGATCCATTAGTTCATCCAGCCTACATTAGCTAGTGACATGTGCTGGATGAAACGGGGATCGATTCTCTGGTTGGTTATGGTAGATAGGGGAGGATAGTTAAAAATATAACTAATGTGTTATCTCAGGAAATGTGTTAACCTAAGAAATTCTGTGGCTTGTAAGAAATCACAAAATTTACGTGCTCGTAAGAAATACACAAGTTAACGGCACCTTTGTCGGTATCGTAAACAAATGCGAAATGGACATTTCACCGACGCAGATGGACGCTTTTTCATAACAGGATAATAGGTACTCGTCTATACACTTTCGGCAGATGTTTTAAATTAACAATAGTTTCGCTGCCGCATGCGATCCGAAGGTGGACTAATTCCGTTAATAACTTCTATAAAACATAGTCAGTAAGTATTTTATCTCACACTGCTCAGGTGGTAAAGGCATACTCTCCCAAACTTTCATTGTTATTTCCACGGTCCACTGAACCATAGACTATTAAAAGACAGAAGTGTCTGCTAACTTTGTGCAGATATATTACCTATCCGTTACGAGCTCACTGTACTCAGTCTTCCTTTTCATTTTGTTCTAGGGACCGTTTTATTGTAGAAAAAATATAGCGGCCCATTTGATCTTATTAGTCTTACGTAGTCCCCCATTGTTTTGGCGCTATAATTTCTAACTGAATTCTAATTTTGCCGCTACGGATCTAAATTATCTCTTTCAGTTTGGTTGAAAACCTAATTTCCTCTCATAATACGGCATAATTTATGTGCAGGTTGCCAGTGGACAAATTATGCTTGCACCTAATTATGTTCCCGTCCAGTTGATTGCACTATTCAGAACGAACTCAGCCGCAATAAAGCTAAACACCCGGGCAGGGGCATATGTGGATAGTTAGTCATTTTACGAGTTAGTTTTGGTCGGTAAAATATCAAGGTGCTCCGTATAGCTGTCAACCATGTGATGGCGTAATTAAATATCTTTTAGTTAATGAACCCGTGTAGAAATTATATTTATGTAACACACCTACAATTAATGGAAACTAATATATTAGTTTTGCTAACAGGCAATAGATAGCGCTTTTTTGTACCCAAATCTGTGTAATAAATTCCTCGTGCCTTTCCGCCCGTACTTCGAGCAAATTCGACTACATTTATAAATAAAACCATTGTTAATTGTACAGTAAAGAATGGTAAGGCATGATTTTTGGCAAATATATTCTCATAAATAGAGTTATAATAAATAAAGTGTAGTATATAGCTAATTATTTTTCACATTGCCGATTTATTGTGCTGTGCCAATTTAATGAGGGTACGAAAATATTTGTATTAATTGGATTTTTAGGAGTGTTACAAATACACTTGGAAACAAAATTATAAGGAAACCATTTTTAGAAAATACTTTTATAACATTTTTGAACACGACTTCATTATCTTTACAGTTAGTGACTAGTGTTCAAGTATAACTTTGATAGTTAAAGCTTTCATGTTGCCATTTTTTTAGCGCATACAAAGGAAACGTCTCGAAAAAGTGACCGCGTTCGTTAGTACAGCGGTTTGTTTGAACCTAAGACCATCCTAGCTAGAACAAAAGTAAGCCTTTTGTGCCCGAATTCACACGAACAGCTATGTCTGTGTAGCTGGCTGATAAACGTAATAAAACCGGTCAAGTGCGAGTCAGACTCGTGCAATGAGGGTTCTGTACCAACTTTAAACTGAATTAGGGGTTTACTTACCTAGCCAAAATACCTCCATAAATTTACTCTCTATTTCATAGTATAAGTATGAAGGACAAAGTTATATTTGCGGTTTTTGATCTCGTTTAATCGATTTTAATTGAAAAAATTTAAGATCTACATCATGTATTTTGACATATTACGTGTGGATAGACATACTCTTACTAATCTGTGGTATAGACGGACGGACAAATAGACAAACTAGACGAAAACTATTCTGATTTTATAGCAAAAAACGGAACCCTTATTATTAGGCTACGGTACCCTAAAAACGATTCAGATAAACTTCCTTTTAAATACGCTAAAAATATCTTGAGTGCCTATCCACTTGCAACAATACAAGTCATATGGTTAGGGATACCTATGACTTCGCTGATTTAGCACGTACTTACATTGACACTGAGTAGGTGTCATGTCGCATCTTGAAGGATTAATGAGCACATGATGTAGTGTGTAAAGCAAGCTTGTGCATGCTTGTAATGTTGTTCCTATAGTTACTGATTCAGTTACCAATATACCAGAAATATAACATACTTTATAAGTGATTAGCCTATAAGTATAATTTCTAGAATCCAGAGGAGCTCATCAAGTTTTATTATCAAACAAGTAAATAATAATAATATAAATCAAGTAAATAAAAACACAATAGTGTATTATATCGTATTTTTATTTTATACCTAGGAATCGAGCCCCTAAATTTTCCGGATCATACATAAAGTTATTACGATGGTCAAAATTTTATGCCATTTATTTTCTACCTCCTTTACTCATATCAAAGTAAGTCGTGATAACTTGAGAACGGTAAACCGATTTTCATGATTTTTACTTTGTTCGATTCATAATTCACCGAATAAGACGAAGAGGGCAAAACGAAGTTTACCGGGACTATTTGTATAACATGATTTTAGTATCGTGTCACATGTCACATGTGTAATATCAGCCGTTCTGAATCATTGGCGTTTTCTATTATATTCATACTTTTTTATATTTCCCTTGCTTGAAGGAACCCTTATCAATATTATCGTAGCATCCCTATCATATTCCAGCTAATTGGGCACCAATTACAAGCCACTTAGAATTATATAAGTCCAAGCAGTGATCGAGGGCTCTCCGAGGTGGCATAAGTGGTATAAGGAGCACTTGTAGGTGGAATTAATCTATGTTTATTAGGGTTCCCACTAACTATATATCCGGCTTAGATTAGTTTTAGTGGGATAAGATAAGGCACCTATTGTGGAGTTATTTTACGTAAGTTAGCTGATTAAAAGGATGTCCTGATTGAGGCATACGAACTGGTAGTTATAAAGTTTTGTAACTTTTTTTCTTTCGAATATTACTAATGCGAAAGTAAGTGAGTATATATGGATGTTTAGTACTCATTAATGCTAAATCTACTGAATGCATTTTGATGAAACTTTACGACAATTCTTACCTTGGAATACCGCTAATAGGATATACGGTGGACTTTGAAGACTGAAATAAAATGAAATTTATTTGCTTAAAACACGGTACAGATTGATGGAAACAAATTAAAATGATTTCTGCGTGTTTTACCGATATTTCGGTAGGCAAATATTTGCTGTCGTCGTGTAAAATTAACAATTTCATTTTATATGTCAACAAAGTATATTACAATAATTAATTATGATATAAAATACACGAAGATTCAATAACAGTACAATTTTAACGTACATTATACAAAAAACAACAACAAGACTGTGGTTGCAAAACACTTTTCGTCCCGTGCCCTATCGACTCGTTTTTGAGTCAAGTGCTGGAAATTTTCGTTTAAAAGAGGTTAGGCGCCAGAGACTTCAAGCTACATTAAAAAAAAATGGCAACAGTATCTGTCGTTAGAGAACTGGTGTGACTTTGTTACGTTTTTTTTATACATA
Organism: Pyrausta aurata; assembly: GCA_963584085.1. Lineage (NCBI taxonomy): Eukaryota > Metazoa > Arthropoda > Insecta > Lepidoptera > Crambidae > Pyrausta > Pyrausta aurata. The sequence goes on from OY757265.1 coordinate 8,636,907, forward strand.
AATATAATATAAATAAACAATAAATATGCGCCAGACAACACACCAATTGTCTGGTTTCGTGGTAAGGATTTAATTATCTTCCTCGTGTTACGAAGAACCAGACAATGATTATGACGGGGGCGTCTCCCATAAATACTTAAATACATATAACATCCATGACTTAGGTACAAATGTATGTGCTCATCACACAACCATTTGCCCCTTGCGGGATTTGGACCCGCGACGGCCGGCGTAATAGTCAATAGCGCTAACCAATACACCAAACGCGTCGTCAAAATAATAATTGTGTGATCATATACTAATTTATATGAAGCATTTTTATATTAACTCGTATTCCACTTTATTTCAACTGTGGAAAGGGTCAGTCTTTCAGGAGTTAAAACTTTACTCACATTAATTATTACAAGCTATTCATTTCCAGTTTGAGTTAGAGGTGAAGTAGCCTCTAAAATTTATATCCTCTTACTTGAAATCCCAGCAGAGAACAGGACAAAAGGACAAACTTCCCCCTTCGTAGTTTTCCACGTTCTTTCCTAAGAGTCACGTTTTTCCTGAAGAAAAGGAAACACTTCCTCACTTTAAATAACTTTAGTTTTAAGTCAAGAAACCGCACTGCATTTTAATATTCTTTCGGTTTTCACCTTTAGTCAATAGTATAGCGAAAGGCTATAAAAACAAAAATAAATTATAAATTAGCTTACTGATTGTTAAATAATTGTAAAAATATTCTCGAGCAATCTCGCAACATTTATGAGATGACGCGGCCTAAATGTTAAATTTAAGCACTAGCAAAATTCAACAGGATTGCCAATATGTCACAGTTGTTTTTTACAAGTGTAATTTATTTTATAGCGAAAGTTTCTTACTTTGTACACTTGGAAGTATTTAGGTTTTAATCTTTATTGAAGCAAAGTAAAACAATATCGGATAATTTTCAATGCTTTTACGTGCCAAAATAATTGTTTCAGGTCAGCATCCGCCGAAATTGAGCTCTATATATTCGTGATATGAGCTTAAATTATCAGGTTACATTTCGTCTTGATAGCAGGTAAACACATTTTCAATTACTTACTCCGCTTGTTTGCGTTTGTTATCGAAACACCTTCAACGGTTTCGTAAGCCGTCACGGGATCGATTTCTGTCTCGGTACGAAGGTACTTTGCAACCCTAGAACTTGACTAAATTGATTCAGATGCTTTTATATTTAGAAGACGTATTCCGATACCGCCTCGGACAGAAATAGATACGTGTTCTCCCGTCTGATCGGTGAGAAACAAAGCCTATTTTAATAACAAAATCTCTATCTCTAATACATCGATTTTATGTCAATCTAGCTAAGAAAATTCAAGGAAAGTTCATAAAGCAGCAATGCAGCAAAAAAAATGCTCACAAACTTCAAAGACATAAACGATTTAATAACTTTACTGAGTACAAGAAAAACATTCAAGTGTATATTCTTTTCCCCCATCGTTGTAGACACGAGGAACACGAAGTTTAAAACTGACTATCATAGACCCATTTGAAGTTATAAAAGAGTAAGTTTCATATTGACACGAGCACGGAGTGTTCTATCAGTAGAAACTGCAGGACAATACAAATAGGAACAGTAAAACTATACAAAAATACAAAATGATACAAAAGCAATCGGAAATTGGTGTAGAAAAGCCTTAGGTTCTAATTAATTATTATCAGGGCTAATTTTATCAACGACAGGTTCTCTAATTCACGACCTTGTGAAAATTCTACCCCTGTTGAAATGCTGGACCATAGACAAATTAAATTTTATGTTTTGCATGCCTGAGGCCTGAGGGCTTATTTTGAAAAACGAAATCTGTCGTTACGATAATCGTATTGCGAATCCGAAGCATTTTTGGTATGCAATACTTACTACGAAATGCTTCGAATCCGCAAAACGATAATCATATTGACGGATCGTATCGGTCGTAGTAGGCCTCCTGGTTTCGTGAACGATAGTTAACTCTTATGTGATACCGATGGAGATGAGGTTATGAACGAAGCGATCAGAAGCTGAATTTTTCAATTGTAATATTCTTGCGAGCGTGACCCAAATAATAAAAATAAAAAAATAAATAAAATAAAATAACCTTTAATTCAGGCAACTTGGCCCATAAATTACACAAAGACAAATAAAATAAAATAAGAAAATAATCTATACATATAATAAAATTGTAGAGGTCGAATTTCTGTACAATAAAAGAAAATGCTTAAAACCGAGTCAGGGGGATGTAAGAAGTGCAATGAGACTAATCTATATTTTTTCCAAATTTCTTATTTCTCTGTTTGTCTGTCTGTTTGCTCGCGATAAACTCCGAAGCGACTGAACCAATTCAAATGAAATTTTGAACAGTGGTAGCTTAAACCATCGAGCAACATTTAGGATACTTACAATGACTGTAAATAAAAGTTTCCGTGCGATGTAAAAAAATATTAAAAACAAACTTCAGTAGAACGAAACGCGCCAAGTGTCACTTTTTCAACCTTAAACCATTGTACACAGATTAGACATACTCTTACTAATCTGTGACACAGATACAAATAACTGATGTCTAAAGTCATTGTCAAACAAATGTCAAGTCATTCAATCTATTAAAATAAAACAAAGTGAAATTGATTAAATATTATTCATCTGTGATTGAAAGCATGGAAATTATGGAAAATTGCATGTGTAAATAATAGGAGGAGCAACAACGCCACATGTGAAGGATTAAGCCACAAGTGATATTAGACACTGATGTGTTGCAATGGTCTCTCCAGTATCACCTGTTGTTGCTGACCATCACCTGTATAATGTAACACCAAAGTTTTATTAACGGTATGTAGATATCAATTTTTGTTACCTACTGCTTTTCCTATTCATCTAAACTCTAATCATCCAAAAATTCAACTGGTAGGATGGCAGAATAATTAATGAGAAGTGAAGCTCTTCTTCCAGAGAAAGAATTGAAGAGTTTCTTCCAGTTGAATTTGGAAAATCTACTCTCATACAGTTCATATTCAGATAATTCAGAAATTGAGGCAGACAATAAACAATATTTCTTATCCAGATCATAACCTTAGCCTAACAGTCTTTAGAAATGCCACCAATACATAGCTATCACGACAAAAACTTTGTTTCAGAGAGCAAGGGGCAGCAATGATAACCAAAACCTGGCTGCTGATTGTCAACATGTAAGGAAGGTCGTTGCATACCCCGTGCCAAACCCGCTACAATTGAACATGAAGATTAACCAATTTTTACGACCTTTCAAGTGTCACATCACATACCTCTCCAAGATGCAGGGGAGTACAGACAGGAATGTGACTGTAGCATCTTCTACATCGGTGAATCAACAATTAGTATAGGCATGCAGATTAAAGAATATAAATAGCTGATTTATTTATGTTTAGACCAACCTAAGCAACATCTCATACTGCAAGATCTCAAGACACAATAAGTTTTTTCTGGGTGGTTAGGAACGTCAATAGATATTAATGAGCGATGGTAGTTTCTTGGTCTACCTGTGACCACGGATGCTGATAATAATTAGAAACGTCAGGCCCTCTATTTCATTTTAAATAAATGTGTGGGAAATGAATCTGTAAAGTGTTTTAATTCAATGTGTAGTGTTTCCTCCATATTGGTTTGTATAAATTAAATGAAATTTTGGTACTCTTCTTTATGGTACTTGCCAAAATATAACAAAATATATATTTAAAAATGTTAGTAAAGTAGTAGTTTTTTTTGTGGCAAAGTACTTAGTAGTTAAAAAGTAAAGTAACCATATAATCCTATCAGACAAAGGAACTCTTAATCAAAATACAAATTGTGAACGTCCAAATAATCGGTATGGTCATAATAATTGATCACCTTTGATGTACTACTTGCTTTTTATTGTTGTAATAATAAATATACTGATTTTGTTTCAAAATAAGTTTAATAAAGCTTACTAAGCATTCTATATCGCCCTTTAGTTTTAGTTAAGTAATACAGGGTGACTTGAAGATGGGTGCAAAGCTTGGAGGCGGAAGTAGTATAGTTGAGCCATGGTTGTCTTAGACGAAGTCTCACTATTTTTCTTAAATACTTATTATGTTTTTTTTATATAAAACCTAAATTTTTACAATTCATTGCCAACAATGGCCAATTTTAATGATAAGTGAGTACTAAAATTTACTTTAATTAACATAAATAAATACTTTTTATCCTGCGTACTTATAAGTACTTATACTTAAGTATCTTATTTGTAAAATCATAAGCCTAAATAATTAAAAATTCTACCCAAAGTCACTATTCCACGCGGACGAAGTCGCGGGCACAGCTAGTAAAAAATAAATTAAAGGATAAAAAATCCAAAATTAAATTAAAAATTAAAAATCAGATATTAAAAATTACATCAAATAAATAAATAATAATGATGTTAATGATAGCTTCAAAAGCCCACCGCCGCCACACCCGTAGCTACAGCATGCCTGTTGCAGCAGCATCGGATGTAGGGGCAGTCGACTCTATCAGCTATCATCTTCAGAACCGTATTGTATAATCGTATAATGAACATGAAAACCAAAATGTAATAAATATGCCAACCTACCTGTAGAATCTTCGACTGTGTGTTCTATTCTTCATACGTTCGATAGGAAACTTTGTAGTTGCTAGTTCACATAACAACGAACTAGGTGTGGCATTACTGGCAGCCCACATACAGTGTTGATTTAGACAGACATAACATGCGATATGAGACAGCCATTCGTTTTAGCATAATTAAATTCTTACACGGAAAACTCTGATAGAAAATTGATACTCGTATTTATATAGTTAGTACTTAAATCGAGATCACGTTGGAGCTTTGGAAAAGAAAATTATAAAAAAAAATATCTTCAGCGTGTACAAAAATGATAACTTTATCAGAAAGTTATTTTTTATCGCAATAACCTACGAGTAAGTGAAGAAAGATAAAAGATTTGACCTCTTATTCTGAAACAAAATGTCTCAGTATTTGACGTTAAAAGTTAATATTTAGTCCGTCAAGCTTTTCCCGTTCTTCATACTCAGTAGTAAATAATTACAGCCCCTAAAGCCCTTTTGTAAATGAAAACGCCAACGGTTAAACGATTTTTTTGTATTGCTATACCAAACTTTTAGTAATCTTAGGCCCACTTGCGCACGATGATTTAACCCAGGATTAAATCATCATTCTCAACGTCAAATAAACTGACAGATACAGAAACATGGTTCAATCCTGGGTTAAATCATCGTGCGCAAGTGGGCCGTGGGACTTGCGCATGATAATTTAACCCAGCATTAAACTAACCCTGGATTAAATCTTATTTCTGTCTCTGTCAACGTCAAATAAACTGACTGAGACAGAATGATGATTTAATCTAAGATTAGCGTAATAATGGGTTAAATCATCATACGCAAGTGGACCTTAATTTTAATAATCACGTATTAGGTACGAAGTTCCTACTAAAACTAACTTATTTTTAAAACATGCTGTTTTTAGCTTTTTTAATCTTTAAATGCGCTTTCAAAAACTTTGGGTATAAAAACTAGTTATGCCACTTTCGTAAGCACATAATTTTTTTAAGCTAATCCAAAGACAGTAACGCCACAGCTTTTCTTTGTTACTCTATATTTTCCTACCTGAAACCCACAGCCTTGTAAAGTACAGAGTGCGGACGGTACAATTCAACCAGATGAGGTATAGTCTAACGAGTGGGTTGTTAGCTGTTATACTCGTACTATGGGCTCAATTCAGAGGTGCCACCGACTAAAACCAGAACTAACATTTATGTCTCAACCTCTTGTAAAATATCTAAAAGAGATAGACTACAATGATGTAGAGAAAGCAAAATAAACAGCTGTTTAGAAGATAGCTGTCAATTGAAAATGAATCCATGACATCAAACGGGCGCTACTTAAACAAGTAATAGTAAAAATAAGCATTACTTAATATTTTTTTAGCAACTGACAGCTGCTTAGTTTGACGTTACGCTGATTATTTTGTAATTAAAAGAAAAGGAGACATAAAATTTGAATCTTATTGTACTAAAAACATAGTGTAACATCTCTGAATTGAGCCCAGTGCGGGTGCTACACGCGTAGACCACGGCCCTTCAGAGCTAACAAGAGATAGTGTTACTAGGACGGTGTGCTAAGAAATTACCCTAGTTTTGGGCAAACATGGGTACAGACACGACGAATAGTAAATAATAAAGTTTTAAAAAAATACTGGCCGTGCTATTGCCATAAAATTAATATTCCTATCGGAATAGAAGAACAAGTAAAAGCTGTCAAATGAAACCTATTTTGGATGTCAATAACCAATTTTAGTAAGTTACATTAGTATCTTAAAATGAGATAACCTTTCGTCCAGGTGATTTATACTTATCTTCCTAGGCTAAATATATTAGTTTACCGCATGATAAACAGTCGACACAAAATATCGAACATGCAGCCTTAGTGTAAAACGAAAAATTATTTATTTGCACAAAATATTCGTAAACATGCATTAAATGTTATTTTGTCTTTACATTTTACATAACGTTAACGTTTATAGAAAAAAATAAGCAAACTTCGTACTTAAAATTTTAACCGGATTGGCAAATATAAATCGTAAATTGAGAGGCTTCGATTTGGACTAATTTACCTCTTAAATGAGAAGTTGTAAGGGTTATTTTGCTGTAATGAACAATAATCAGTCACCGATCAAGTCCCCATGTTTCAGAAGCACAATTTCTCTTAAATATACACAATTTCATTTGAAATTATAAAAATCACATGAAAGAAATTTTTAGCGAGGCTTTTTGGGGCTCCTAAATGTTTGACAGCCGTCAAAAATGGTTCTGCTGCATCATATTATCTCGCATTTCTTTTTATCGCACAGCTTTATCCTACTGACATCTCGCTTTTGTCGTTCTATTCCGAAAGGGATAAAATAATTTTATGGCTATTGCCAAACATAGCAAAGGTATATTCATAACTCGTGCTCGTGCGAGAGCACACAGAACAAGCCAGTTCACTGACAAAATGAAAAAAATACGCGGTATAAAAAAGGGTTCGTTATTTTTACAATATTTTAAAATGTATTGACAAGGAATAAAATAAATGGGTTCTCTATTTTTTTAAATATTTTAAAATGTATTTAGTTGCGCGAAATGAGAGATCAATTTATATTTTTAAGTGCTGAAAATGTTGAATGGAATAAAAGGCGAAAATAACAAGCAGGTATCTCGTTTACAAGGTATTTGTATCGAAACCAATTTTAGCTTACAAAGTATGAATGCATAAATATTGAAATATACATGTCGATCGGTTTCCATAATTTCTGATTTTGATTACGGCAACCAATATTAGGTATTGGTTTTGATTTATGTTGCTTTTATTAGAGAGAGGCTATTCAGTGGTAATTGATTGATGATTGATTGATTGATGTTGTTGGGAATTTTCAATAGAAGTGTGAATAGGCTGTTACTGGTCAGAAACGATCCATTCTCGACCACATCATCACTTACAACCAGGTGTGATCGTGGTCAAATACCGGATCATTAATAAAAAACCGGCTAAGTGCGAGTTGGACTCGAGCCTGAAGGGTTCCGTACTACTGATTAAGTAAACAATTGATATGGGTTTTAGTATTTGCTGTTATAGCGGCAACAGAAATACATATGTTGTAAAAGTTTCAACTGTTTAGCTATAACGGTTCTTGAGATACAGCCTGGTGACAACCAGACAGACGGAAGGACAGCCAGCGAAATACTAGTAAAAGGTTCCCGTTTTTCCCCTGTGGGTACGGAATCCTGAAAAAATATGGTCTTTTTTAAAGCCTACCTACGTGACTGCTTGTACAATCTTTCTACATGTAGAGCGCTGTCGTAGATGTCACATAGCTAAGGGCGGTGTGCGTCATTTTACCTTATTACGGCGCATTGTTTGTTGTTTGCCACTGTTGTTTACGGCATACTTCAGTGACACCCCTGACCTCGTTAACGACGGGTAACACCCTGTATGATCTTATCATACAGACATAAGGCATAAATTCTAGCAAACGAAATTCTGAGCTCATATCAAAATGAAAATTGACGACCTTTTTTAGTTCACCAATTCGAGGTTGACATGAAACATTTATTTTGGCGCGTAACATAATTTTACACGACAAAGGTCAGGCTTTATTGTGGTTCTGACTAAATGAGTGTTTTGATACGAATGATATATGAAGACAAACAGTATAATTATGAAAGACGAAAATATTTGCATGAAAACCAACAAAACGGAAATTGCGAACGTTGTTTTCTTTACGACGCGTTTAGTGCAGTGGTTAGCGCTTCTGACTACGACGCCAGCCATCGCGGGTTCGAATCCCGCAAGGAGCAAATGTTTGTGTCATGAGCACGAACATTATTTTGTTCCACAGCTATGGATGTTATATATATTTTTGAAAGAAAGAAAGAAAATACATTTATTCGACTCACAAACACATATAAAATACACTGACTCGTATACACAAAAACAATAAACAGACACACACTTATTTAACATTAACATCGAGAATTTTAGTTTTTATGGGAGACACCCCCATCAAAATCGATGTGTGGTATTCGTAATACAAGGAAGATAATTTCTTACTTCGAAACCAAGACAAAGGGTGTATTGTCTAGCGCATAGTTTAACGAAGGAACTTTCTACCTGGCTTCCACGATTTATATAATAATCCGACTAATTAAATAGAAAATAAATGAAATGAAATTTATTTGCCTAAAAATGGTTTTACATAGGTGGTTTTAAAAGTAATTAAATGTACACATGTTTTACCATGGTGTGTCATGCAATTTTTTCGTTTATAATATTTCTACACTTATTGAATCAAATTTCAATACAAAACTAAAGATTTATGTCATGCTATAATAATTATTAAACCTATTACAAATGTTTGTGTGATGTCCTAAGTCATAGATATTATATGTATTTAAGTATTTATGGGAGACGCCCCCGTCATAATCGTTGTCTGGTACTTCGTAACACAAGAAAGAAAATTCCTTACCACGAAACCAGACAATTGGTGTGTTGTCTGGCGCATATTTATTTATTTATATTTATTTATTACAAATTAATATTAAGTGATTACATTGACAGGCTGTTTGACTATCGAGTGGCTGCCACTAGTGTGTTGGATTACACCTGTCTACAGCACGCTCAAATCACTTGGATGTCCATTGCTATAATTATGTAACACAATATTATGGTGATGAATGACAGCTATTGTTGTATACGTGTTTTTCCTTTGTGAACCAATCCAAAGTGCCAAGTGATTCTAATCTTCAGTATTCATAACGTGGTTTTTAATGTAAATTGAAAGGTATATCTCATAGATAAGTTAGAACAAATTTCCATTAATACTTTTATTTAAAAATAATTGGTTCGTTAGAGAGAGAGAGCTTTCCTGTCTTGTCAGGCGGACTCATGGATTATTTATCATTCGGGTCCCAGCAAAACCTCATTCTCATCTTATGTGCCATTTGGGGTGGCAACGAATATAACAAAGTAAAAATCATGGAAATCGGTCCACCCGTTTTCGAGTTGTAAGTGGTGTAATTAAAATGTCTTTGTTTTATGTATATAGAAGATAGATAATAGAAATAGATTTACTTGTATATGTCATCAAAATCAATTAATTGGTAAACTTTATCAAATAAAAGTCATATTTCAAACAAGGCAAATATTTTTCAATTTTTAAAATGTGAGTAATACCGAACATGTGGCGCCCGAACTAGGAAGTTATATAGCGAAACAAGGTGGAGTGAATTCTCTAGTAGTTTTGCCGCTCTTTAAAGATATATTCGCTCTACGCGAACGAACTGCAAACTAAAAATGTCTATAACATTTATGCTATGTGGCCGTTTCAGGGTACGTATTAGGGTGCGTACTCACTGTTAATATGAAACAGCACATGCTCCCAACTTCGCGAGTATTATTAATTTCCGGTTTTATGTTCACACAGAGTGTAAAAGAGGTATAAAATCCCTGCCTGCTTTTATAATGGAAATTATTGCAACGCTTCTGAACACAACTTTTATCTTACCAAATAATCGTATTTCACTGTGATTTTATTATCTTCTACGTTAGATCCAAAAATAAACAAGCCATATAAATCTATACTAATATTATAAAGCTTAAGAGTTTGTTTGTTTGTTTGTTTGTTTGTTTGTTTGTTTGAACGCGCTAATCTCCGAAACTACTGGTTCGAATTGAATAATTCTTTTTGTGTTGGATAGTCCAGTTATCGAGGAAGGCTATAGGCTATGTAACATCACGCTACGACCAATAGGAGCAAAGATATAGTGGTAAATGTGTAAAAAACGGGAGAAAGAAGTCACTATTCCACGCGGACGAAGTCGCAGGCAAAAGCTAGTATTTCATAAGATTTGTCTTGTCTTACGCCAGCAAAAGGTTTGACTGTAACTTCTCATAGATTATGTTACTCATCTAGTCCAAAAATCGACGAGGGCTTTTAATAACTATTTTCAGAGTATTTGCAATGTTTCGTTTGTACGATATATTTTTAGGCATTAAGTCTGCCAAGTGTACTACATCTCACAATGCAATAAAGTTTTAATAAAATAAAATTCTACTAAGTAAATAACAATAATGCATTTCAAAGCTGTTGACTGGTAGAGAATGCCTTAAAGCATTAAGTCCGCCAAAAGTACAACTTACAGTGAAATAAATTTTAATTATATAAATAACCACAAATGCCCAAGTTATTGTTTGAATAAACAGAATATAATACATAGCAGTGTGTACACATCCTTATAACATTAGCTTCTGGCCATTTAGACTACGTTACGGTAATTTAATATGGCATTGTGCGGAATCCACTGCTATCTTAAAATCTTCCTATTTTTTTTTCAGGAATTTTGGAACACTATAAACTCGAGATCTTTTTTTCACAGAAAATAAACAAATAAGGTACTGGAGGTAATTAAGGCCCGGAGCTAAATAAGGCCCACAGTCCGTATTTCGCGCGAAAATGTGATTTCTTTCCTGTGTGACTTACGCATACATAGAGCGAGTCACAATATGCACGGTTTGACAACGTCGCGCACCCCCCGCGCTTCGTTTCGTCAGTAGCGAGCCGGGTCTCATACTGACTTGAGGGTATGTCGCAAATTATAATTTTCGCTGTGGAATAAAGGTAAGTTTTGATGTATTTTTCCTACTGTTTAATAAAATAATGTGTTTGTTATAGTAAGTGCATATTCTAGTTTGTGATTTTAGCGTGTTTTTAGGTTTCAATTGCATATTTTTAATTTTTTTTCGATGAGTGTGCCGATAGGTTGTAGGTTTAATAAGGCCCACCGATTTTGGCTCTGGGCTTTATTACACTCCTAACTGGATTTGGTTAATAATATTGATTTTGTGCTGTCTTTTTTATTCAAGTAGCAGTTTTCTTTAGTTTTAGTTAATTTTCGTTGTGAAAAATATTTGTTTTCAAGGTGCACCCTAAAGTGGTCCACTGTGGTCAAATAAGGCCCAAAAATTTTTATTTCAGATTTTATTAACAATTTTGTTTTTCTATGAAGGGAAATTCAGTTTAATTTGTTATTATAAGTTTATTTTTTGTTAAAATTTCATTTAAAATGTCTGTTTATAGTTTGGGCCTTATTATACTACAGACGTTTAATAAGGCCCAGCGAAGGCTTTTAAAAAAATGTGCATTTCAAGTATTTATATTAAAAAAAGCAAAAATGTTTCAGTGCGTCCTAAATATTTAATAAATATTCTAATTATTACTGATTGAATTATTTATATTAACCCGAAAATGTAGGATTTTTGAGGGCTTCAAGTTAGGTGGGCCTTGTTTACCGCAAGTACCTTAAAATACGAAAAAAAATCATATTCACATGATTAGTATTTAGTTATTTCATATTATAGTTCATATAATATTTAGCTTAAATAGAGACTTGTTTCTACTGAAAGCGTTAATAATGTTTGAAGACCCGCTAGGTGTAGTAGATTAGCGCTCCTGACTACTTTGATGGCAGGGTATATCGATCGCGGGATCGATTCCCGCAAATGTTATTGTAATGAGCACGAACATGTATCTAAGTCATGAATGTATTATATGCATTTATGGGTGACGCCCCCGTCATTATCGTTGTCTGGTATTTCGCAACACAAGGAAGATACTAAGACAATTGGTGTGATGGCTGGCGCATATTTATTTATTAACTCGTCAAGTATGTGTAAACGAGACACAATAGAAATTCCATTATTATGCGACTCCCGGGAGTCGTTTGATACCTGACTGATTAATTTATGTTTAATGTACCTGTGATGTACCTATATACATATGCTTTAATATATTAGATTAAGGTACAAAAACAAGAAGCTACAATTTTAGATCTACAAGCGGTCCAAGCGAACTCTGTTTCGCCTCGACCCCGTCCCGCCCCAGCCCCGGCCCCGTTGAACGGGATAAAAAGTATCCTATGTCCTTCTCCTGGTTCTAAGCTACCTCCCCACCGTTTCGCCCCGGTCCCATCCCACCCCAGCCCCGGCCCCGTGTAACGGAATAAAAAGTATCCTATGTCCTTCTCCTGGCTCTAACCTACCTCCCTGCCAATTTTCAGCTAAATCGGTTCAGCCGTTTTTGAGTTATAAGTGGAGTAACTAACACGACTTTCTTTTATATACACACATACTATTATGTAATATTGTCCCCATGAACCCTACTTGAGGTGCTGAAGTACCCCACAAGATTTATTTTATTCTCTAATGTATGATTAAATTCAGATTGACGTTTGTCGTGCGTGCACTTACGATGCGTTTGTACATATCAATAGAGTGAAAAATATTTCGTTATATTGGACAAACCTGAAAAATATTCAGAAATTTACATACTGAAAGAAATAAGCGTTGACAAGAGAATACATTACCATAATTGCGCCTTGAACTTGGTTAACCTTTAATAACATGTCTTGCCTGAAACTTGAGATGTTACACACTAGTATTCCTCTTTTTTTTTGGAAATTTATCGTTATTTCAAGCCGACTGCGTCAAAAAGAAGGTAATGTTTTTCAAGTAAAAAATATCATTTTTTGGAAATTGAACATTATTTTAAGCCGACTGCGTCAAAATGAAGGTAAAGTTTTCCTTTCATTCATGTAAAAATATCTTTGAAGGAACTCCCAATTTTGCTTTATCAATAATTATCACCATGTAAATATAGATTTAATAATATTTGTTGAAGCTTATCAAATTGATATAAAGCAATATTGCGGTATGCAATAACAAACAGCAATGGGTAAGTATATGAAAGTTTTTGTAAGTACTTGTTACACATAAACGTATCACCGGAAAGAAATCTTGTCAGCAACAATCGTCGAGATATGGCCTCGAAACTATCGCAGACAACTATTGGTAATTTGCCAAATTCAAATAACCTTGCTGTTGTGACAGAGATGATAAACACTGCAGTGTTTGCTCACTCATTTGTTTTTATTGCCAGCCGCACTACCAAATTGCTTATCTTTTTGTACCATAAATTTTAACGATGTAGCGAAACTTTGTAGGAAAACTCGCCATCCTTAACTTAGGTTTGTTGCACCATACCCATAATTATGTTTTGGATTGTTCGTAACCATAATCGTTCAATAGCTATAAACTTGGCATGAGTTTTAACACACGTTATAAGCTCTGTTGAAGATTGTATGCGATTTGGTTTTTCTTACTGTAAGCTACAAGTGTACTGATTGAAATAAATAATAAATATTGATGGTGCAAGCAAACCTAAGCTTTTTATAAATGTGACCTCGTTGTTACAGGACGTTTGGTTTTATGTGACATTAGTTCTGTTACATTATATTTTTTTATGGATAAATCATTATTTTAACTTGATTAAAAATTTTATGTAAGCTTGTAATTTTGCAAACTTACTTGCAGCGTGTCGCTCGTTACAGATAATCTCGCATTTCTTACAAATACAAATTGCTGCTTTATAAAAACTTAGTTCCCGGAAAGTATTCGGTACTCGAGTCACGTGTACCGTAAATAATAAGACAAAGCTAGTAGTAATGAGTCCGGGGGAGAATGGTAATTTTACCCGGTTTTTGACGTCTCGTGCTCTGCATTTTTTTTTCTAGGGTGTGCGAGCGCTGGGTCTATTATTGCGAATACCCTTTTAATATTAAGATATTGACCCTGTATAAATACAGGGTGACTTTGAAAACATTGGCAATATTTTAAAATAAGAACCTACTTATAATTTATAGTCCCTTCCACATTTTAAAATGAAAACCAATTGATTTGATCAAACCGAGAAAAATCATAAAGTTTTAAAAGTTTCACTCCGATTTCCGGGATCCGTTTAGGTGGAGTAATTTTTTTGATAGGTACTTTAATTATTTGTCAATGTAAGAAAATCTTAAACTAATTTATTAGTTTATTTTGAAGCAATAATCAATTATAAAGTGTTTTTAAAATGATTCTTCTCGGTTTCATCAAATGATAGTTTATAACAATTGATTTTCATTTTAATATGTGGAAGGGACTATAAATCATGAGTAGTTTCTTAGTTTAAAATATTGCCATTGTTTTCAAAGTCATCCTGTATATAAAGATTCTAAATATTAAAGAGTGAGCAACGGACAGCGCATTAAAAGGGTTTTCAGTCGTAAATTGTTGTATAAGGCGTGATGAAAAAACGGTCAGTGTGTATTTTTATCTTACGACACTCAAATATTCATGTTCAATTGAATTCAGTTTTAAGAACTACGTTAAGGAACTAACTCATGAAGATGATCCATATCCATATTAACATTTTCTAAAGGTGGTCCATTCTGCTATGAAATCCTTACAAAATCTTAATTGTATTGCTTTTTTTTACAGATTTAATAAAAGCCCTATGTCATATGTTACATAAGCCATTCTATAACGATTTCGTTACAATTCAAATAGTGAAATTAGGCCTCAGGCAGGTTGCAATAGACGTACTTAGACGTAGAGATTGCAAGCAATAGTTAAAATTCAAGTACAAAATTAATATAAATTGCATATTTCCTTCAAATTGATTTAAAAAAGTTGTATTTAGAATATTAATTAAACCTGACCATTAGAACGTATCTACACAAAACAACTTTTAATCCCAATATTGCGAAGTGACAGCAAGCTCAAAGTATTCCATAAATAAATAGTGCCTCTGCGAAGACTATTTCGCCTTGTCGGCCTTAATTAAACTTCAGTAGAAGCTTATACTCGTAGCAGCGGAGTTTTGTTGCTATTACCACTAGCGCAGGAGCTCTATTTTTGAATCACTCGCTTCAAGATGGCGAGTGATTTTCGTTCGAAGATGAATTAAAAGTCAACAAAAATAACTCGTTTTCGATCGAAATCACTCGTAATATTGAAGCGAGTGATTAAAAAATAGGGCCCCTACTGCGCGACTTTGTTTGAAGCGGTATGACGCCGCCTTTCATTAGCATCCACCATGACCTGTGCTTAAATTTGATTAAATTTAGTTAAGAAGTGAATTATGCATACCAAAGGAGTCAGGGATCGCCCTTTGATTTTAAGTACTATTTGCTTTATTAGTACCTAAATTTGACCCAAAACATTGGATTAAAATTACGAATTTATACTTAGAAATTGTTTATTAGTTACTTTATATTCAAAAGTATCAAAACACAAGTCTAAGTACTCGAGTTGATACGAGTAAAACTGAAAATGAGAACAATTCAATAAAGTTTGACAAAAAAGTCAAAGGACGTCCACTGCTGAGCGTAGGCCTTCCCCACGGCTTTCAACATCGACCGATCTCAAGCAGTCTGTATTCAGTGTAATCCTGTGATCTTTACAAGGTCGTCTGTTCATATTGTCGGTGGAAAAATACTTTATAAAAATAAAATTGATAAGATGAAATTAATAAATTCGTTTATGTCCTTAACTAGGCACGAAATACGTAAATATTAAAATAATTAATCTGGACATTTTTGACACCATGTCCTTGGTCGAATGTTCCAATGATATTTAAAAACGAAATTCTATGGATCTGCTACCTTCATAGCTCGCTCTAGGATAGTTGAAATATAACCGTTTTATGGGACGCCAATAAATGTTTCATGTTCCCACCCGGTGTGGCTTTACAATTCCGTTAACAGTGTTTATCCTCCTCATATTACCGTATTTAGCTACTCTTAGAGCGCGGCAACTTTAGCACTTTAGCAGCGCGGTAGCAGCGCGACAGTCGCGCTGCGTTAAAATGCTGCTGTAAATTTCATACATAAATGACAGCAGTAAGCCCTTCACATTAGAGCGACGCGCTGCTGTCACTCTAATGTGAAGGCGCACTTACTTGCTTCGTCGCTTGGGAATTTGGATAATACTAAGCCACATGGTTCGTATTCTATCAATGTGTTAAAAGAACGATATTCTCCTGTTGCATACTTGCAACAGGAGAAGTTGTGAGCATTGTATAACCTACACATCTATCCTATGTAGCTTACGGGAAAGTTGTTTTCTTTTTAATATAACATAGCAATCCATTCAAGATAACACCGAACAAGCACAGCCACGCGTTCGAAAGCTTGGAATATTCATAGACGGGCGTTTTAAAAGGACGCCCATTGTCCTTTATGCCCTTTATCCCGTTCGCGAATATTCGACACTGTTCGGCAACACATGCGCGTGCCCTCCGAGAGCCCGCTGTGGAAAACGCAGGTTTCGTTTACATAAAGATTTAGCAGCGCCTCTAAAACAATTATAGCCAGAATGATAAATTTATAGCTGTTGTAAGTTGTCCGCTATAACTCGCCGAATGTGGGCCCTCAGATGAACTGTGCCAAACACCAAATTACTGAAACGGACCAAATAAGATGATTTTAAAGAGTGGTCATATTTAACAGGTAAAATATAGGGCAACATACGAAAGTAAGAGCTCTGCCTAGTTATTGCAAATAAAGAAAATCCAATAAAATGATGGGCCCTCAGTTCTTACGTGCGAAAATTTTACTTTGATGCTACAATTTTTAACTTACAACTTAATGTCTTTGGTAAGGTTTTAATTTTAGCAGAAGTAGCCATAATGCTAACCTGAGAGTACTGGGTTTATATATTCAACTAGTACAGAATAAAAGCTCTAGCAAAGTGAGCCCTCAGACCACACGCTAAAAACCAACTCCATAAGAAATCTCTCTCCCTGGTCATTGTTTGATGAAAATAGTTTACAGCATTTTTTATACAAAATTTATAGTTTCAAATTGTATCCAAATATTATTGCTATATAAAGTATTTAAAGAAATATCTAGCTTCTTAAATTCTCCATACTAATTTTATGTATGTTAACCACAATATCATTTTTTTTAGGAAACTCGAAACAAAAGTATATGCTGTACGATGCTTAAGAGGTATTTTGAGAAAAATATATGATTAAAAAAGAATTAAATAATGATTAAGATATTTTATTACTCCTGGAAGTCTCAAGCAATTTTTTTTACATTTCGCGTAGACAATTAATTCAAATCAATATTCTAATTTTCTACTGCATCGAATATCCTTTTAACTTTTATCTTTAAATTTTTTTTAAGGTTGAATCAATTTCAATTTATCAATTTTTATCAATCAATAAACACGAAAATACCAATTTTGTTTTGAAAAAAGAAATTCATGTATCGAGCGCCACCTGGTGGTTTTACGTGGTATCACGACTTCCGCGCCTGAATGGACGTATTTGTATTGTTTGCGGAGCTGGAAGTCTGAAGCAAGATTTTTGACATTTCTTGTAGACTATTTCAATATTCTGATTTTCTGCTGCATCGAATATACTTTTAACTGACGTAGCTAAATCTTTAAAAACATTTGTAATTTTTCAAGCTTGATTTAAACATTCTTTTCAACCAATAAATACACGAAAATACCAGTTTTGTCTCAGCATTTTTTGAGCGCCACCGGGTTGTTTTACAAGGAACTATGTCGAGACTTCCGCGCCTTAGCAACGTTTGAAAAAAGACAACATAGTAGGTAATAATGGATTTCTATATTTATTTGTTAATGTTAGTGGATAAATAATAAATCTGGTTAAACACCAGAGATGTTCTTTAATTATTATTATGTATGGGTATTATTACGATTTTTTGCAGTTTTAGTCTCTGACAAATACACACTAAAGAACTTAATTAGACCTAAGATGATCGCTGAGACGTTGTCATTTTGAAAATTTTAGTGATAACCCAGTAAAATTGAATCGACGTTTTACCTAACGTTTTACGTACAAAGTAATGGATACTTCTTGGTACTAATCGGCAGAAAGAAACGACAGAATGTGTCATGTCAAGAAATGTCTCAGCGATCATCATAAAAAATGGATCAAACGCGCAACGGCAAAATTTAATTCTTTGAATAGTGGGTTCTTGCATTGCACATAAGATGCATTTGTTATCAACGCTGTTTATTTTACTGTTGACCAAGTAAGTACCTACCTACCAATAGTTACGTTTATATATAGTAGATAGTATCCAGGGATATTAGCGCAAAGGATAGGGTCGTAAATTGCCCCTGAGTCGTTTTATGTTTGAGTAAAGAAAACCATTAAGAGACTTGACTATATCATTTTGCAAAAAATATATTGAATTTTTAATACAATATTGTTAATTTACTTTCCTTTTATCTAGCGGCAGATAAATCTACGAATAAAATAGGACAACGATTGAATACAATTTCCTGTCCCCAACAATTGTTGTGTTTGGCAGAAAATAGCGGTGTCGAGCACTATAAGCAAACTGACGACCGCTTAACAAAATGGCATATTGTGTCATACTGTGTCATAGAACTGGCAGTTAGTTAAATAAGTAAGCGCTCGCAATCGCTATTTTAAGAAGGAAAATGACGTTTGCCTCCCATAGGTACTAACCTTTAAACCTACCAACCTCTTCCTAAAACTTGAAAAAAAACTGTGACAAGGAACTTATTTTCGTTGGCTATTGTTTGCGTCATCGTAATTTTCACGCGTTACGCACCCTAGCGGGGCAGTTTTCTATGTTTTAGTTTTGGTGGCCTAGATTGTGGGTTTTCGACACAGATGGCGCTATGATCTAGAAAGACCGGTGCAAGAGATTGACCCCACACATTTTATTTCGTTTTATGTGAAAACCCCGCTATTTACGGCTTATATTACTTTATATTACTTTAAAAGGCGAAGAAACGAACCCATAAAATTTGTCTTGGTCGTGACGCATGAATTTTTACTTTTGGGGCAAGCAATGTATGGCGGGCCGACCGCCTCTTTTATAATTTTTTGATAGATTTTTTGATATATTTATGACCCATAATGACCAATAAGAATTAATTACGTTCGAAAACTCCTTACATATACGAGTACATATAATTGTTAGTACTGTAGCTTCAAGAAAATGTACATAGGTTGTGTAGGGACACTTTTCGTAGCTTTTGTACCTAGACTCAATATCTAATGCAATAATATTTATCTTGTTTTTTTCAGTGTTAGTGGCCATGCAGCCAGGGGTCGTAAACCATTGTTAAGTCACGAAGAATTAACAGATTTATTTCAACGAAATTCTGCTTATTTTGGCCAACCGAAAAATCGACCGATTCGTTCTTCAGACACAATTTTTTCTATTATGTCTCGACAAATAGCATACAAAATGTCACCATTAGCCTTATATTCGGCATTTAAACGGCACCGTTCAAAATTACTTTTTACTGATATGGAGAGAGAAGCAAATTCAAATGATGAAATGAATGCAACAAGCTGTTCATATTCCGATACTGATAATGCATTCACTAAAGATTTAGAAAGTAACTTAAAGCAACAACAAGAATTTTCGTTCTATTTAGACACGTATGACTTGAAAAAAATTGAGCCATTATATGCGTATAAGAGAAGGTCTGGCAGTTGTTCATATCAAAAGTATAAAACTTTACCTAAATTTAAATGGAGTTCCATGATCAAAGAAAAAATATGGATCAGTACAAAGTTCTGTCTACGCGACACCAAGAACAACACACATAGTAGCGTGTAAATTCTGTTTGTTTTTAAATTTTATTTTATTTTGATCATATTGTATGTATGTTAGTCTGTAAGGTATTTATTTTATGGGCCTGTATTTCAATATCTGTTGCCTGAAATAAACGTTTATTATTATTATTATTATTATTATTATTAAAGTTACCCTGTACGTGGTCATTGAGAAAAAGTAGTGTTCAGGACGACAGTTTCAATTTGATCGGAAAATGTTCACAATGTAACGCTGGTATCAGAATCAGAAGTTCCAAAAGAACTGATAAATCTATTACATGTACCTGTATTGTTCATGATTTTCATGAATCCTTCAAACATAATCCGAAAATCAAGTCCAGATTAACAACATACAGAAGACGACAGTTGGCTAAAGAATTACGTTATAAACAAGCAGTTGTGGTCCATAAAGAATTAACATCTAAATTTATGTCGGGAAATGAGAAAGTCAGTTGCCCTGTTGTACCAAGTATGAGTGCTCTTAGAAAAATTAGACACGAGAATAGAATGGGACAATTACGTGACACAAACCCTATTATGTCTTTGTTATGTATGGCAAAAACTCCAAGCGAAGATAATTTAGCAGACGTGATACGTGAGATTTGTGTGCACCCAAGCTTTCGTTTATGTTATTGGAGTAATCAGCAAATTGACTATTATAATTGTTATTTTCAGAAATTCCGTAAAATCACTATAACAATAGATGCAACAGGTTCTTTCTTTAAAAAAAATACCTTACCTGACGGTACTACAGCCACAAAAACATTATTTTTCTATGTAGGACTTATTACCGCCAATGAAAAGCTTAAATCGGTTCCGACATTCCAAATGATCACAGACGCACATGATCATCAATCAATATCAAAGTGTTTGAAAAATTGGTTAAGTTTTATATCATGTCCTCCACATGAAATTATAACGGACGATTCTTCGGCAATAATTTTAGCTTGTGTTCATGCTTTCACAGCGTACAGTTCTACAAAAGATTATTTAAAAAAAATGTTCCGTTTAATGGTAAGACCCTCTTCAAATAAACCCAATACTTTCATTAGACTGGATACGAGTCATTTTATTAAAACATTGCACAATCTGACATGTTTTAAAAAAGGTATAGACAGCAAAATCAAATATTTCTACATCCGGTGCATCGTACTAATTAAAGAAATGGAGGACTTTGAAGCTACAAAAAAACTAATTCTTGATATAATTGAAGTTTGTCTTAGCGTAACCGATGACGATGATAATAGTGAATACATAGCAGCTAAAAGAAGCATCGAAAAGTTGTTCAATAAAATGAAGGACCAAGACATGCTTGCAGACGAAGCTGAAAATGACTGTTGCGAATTCGACGAGTTTAACTGTGAAAGTACAGAGGATTTAGAATTTATTGCCTGGTTTGATAAAGCTGTCGAAAATATAAAATTAAAGAGTCAAGGCCAAAACATACAAGCGAACAAAAATTTATTGTACTATCCAGCATTTATCCCTACATTCAGAAGATTGTTAATTAAATTACCGCTGTGGTCAAATTTACTTTGCGCTATTTATAATTCAGAAAACAAAACTCCATCTTCTTCGGGTGTTGAGAGCTATTTTAAAACTTTAAAGAACCTTGTTTTTAAATCAAAAGTTCAAAGGTATAGACTTGACGAATTTTTTAAACTACATTCAGAATTTTAAATGGGGAAATAATATCAGCATTTAATGACATGAATTTAAACAAAAAAAACAAAGCAACACGTGTACCAAAACATACTAAGAAGCGGAAAATTGTTTGCAATCGGATAAAGCGTAAAATGGTGAATAAACCAAAGGTTTCTCTGAAATCAAGTCAAATGTTTTCAAGGGATTCTATTTTTGCAGATGACCCATCATACATTGAAAATTGGAGAGACCAAGGCATAGAAAGTTCTTCACCATGCTTCAACAAAATAAAGTTTATTAAAAATGGTAACATAAGTCAACCTATACAGATTGCGGATAAAATTATTAGCGTCATTAATACTTGCGCCTTTGATTCGGTTATGTTTCTTTTATGTGTAGGATATACTGAGAATGAAATTATTCGAAGTTTAATACTGAATGATGGTCATGATGTTAATCTAATTTCAAAGTATATAAAATGTTTGATTGATACCAAAGACGTAAGTACAAATCCTTACACTCTGCGAGCCGAAATAATTTCACAATATTGTGTAGACGGAGTGACTGAAAATGAAAACCTTTTGTCTTATAATTTCCAGTGTAATGTTACTAGCATATTTGAGAAAATATTATTTGATTATAATATGTATAGCGCTATATTTACAAAATTATGTTGCAACCCACTATGCCAGTCAGGGAATATAACAAAAAAATATAGTTTTCTTAGCCTAAACATAGATCTTATTAATGCCTTCGATGTAAGTGTTTTGGAAGAGGCTATTATGATTCGAGAAGAGGAAAAAAAATGTTTACTATGTGATAATCAGATCACTTACAATTATCAGATTTCAAACTTAATTTCTTTTGATTTAAATCAGACGGAAAAACAAATTATTAGCAATATTCCACAAACGATTAAAATAAAAACTGGATACTTTAAGATAATTGGTGCAATTGAATTTATTCCTGGAGCTAATTCCAATTGCATTGGCCATTATAGATCACATGTGCTCATTAATGAAAGAATGGTAATGTATGACGATTTAAGATCAAATTTTACTGAAAGTAAACTAGATCAATCTATTTTTATACATACATTAAGTTATATATTGTTTTAATCTTTCATGGTCACTAACATTAGAATAGTTAGATACGGGATTGCTACCATGTACCTTATTATTTATCAGTTACTCCGTGATCATGGCGCTTGCAACAGTGCCGAAATATCGGAAGCTCATAAATAATAAGGTACATGGTAGCAATCCCGTATCTAACTATTCTAATACATTAAGTTATGCCTGTATTGCAACTTTTCTGCACTTGCTTTAATAGCAGATTGTCATACAAGGGAGAAAGCAACTTACTGCACTTGAGATGTTTCTTCCTATAATTGGATAGTGCAATGGATGATTTCACCCAAGTTAATCACCATACTTTTCATTATAACTGTGAGGAAATACTTCAAATTACTTGTATGTGTACAATTTCCAATATTCGCGCTGCCAACTCGTGCGTGACGCTATGGCCTACAAGAGTGTAGGGTAATAAAATTTGTCTTTAAACTCAACGTTTACATGTACAAGGTTGAAAATTAAGAACAATCATACTAAAAATAACCATAAATAATTGCAGTCGCTATATTTTATTTCAAGACTTTATTGCACAAATCATGGTGTACAAAGGTGGAATTAATGCTAAAATCATTCACTGCCAGTCAAACCTCTAGGTCATGCAGAGAGATGGCTATAATGTTGGTAGCTGTTGGTAGCAACTTCTATGGTCTTGGTCTATTTCTAACACAATGTTGCTCAATTAACTTCGACCCCGTGTCTGATCGTAAATATTTAAAAAAGCTATTACTTTCCACCCAAGGGATGAAAAACCAATTTTCCACATATGAAAAGTCAACTTTCATAACAGGAGTGATAAAATAGTTTTTTATCGAATAATGTAATTATTCAGATGTAAATGATTATATTAATACGAATAAATAAAATGTGTACTTATTTATTTTTTCCATTACTTTCCATTAATCTTCTGATTTGTGGTTACCCTAATACGAACATTTGTTCACATATAAATGAATTAGTTTTATTTCAAGAAAGGAAATATTTGCACGCCACATAGATACATAAGTTTGTACTATGAAATGACTACGTTTTTTTATAATTAAGTGTAAATTAATACACCTTCCACCTTGACTCTAAATATGATATCTTTCTTCTAAAACGTGTGGTCTGAGGGCTCACTTTGCTAGAGCTTTTATTCTGTACTAGTTGAATATATAAACCCAGTACTCTCAGGTTAGCATTGTGGCTACTTCTGCTAAAATAAAAACCTTACCAAAGACATTAAGTTGTAAGTTAAAAATTGTAGCATCAAAGTAAAATTTTCGCACGTAAGAACTGAGGGCCCATCATTTTATTGGATTTTCTTTATTTGCAATAACTAGGCAGAGCTCTTACTTTCGTATGTTGCCCTATATTTTACCTGTTAAATATGACCACTCTTTAAAATCATCTTATTTGGTCCGTTTCAGTAATTTGGTGTTTGGCACAGTTCATCTGAGGGCCCACATTCGGCGAGTTATAGCGGACAACTTACAACAGCTATAAATTTATCATTCTGGCTATAATTGTTTTAGAGGCGCTGTTAAATCTTTATGTAAACGAAACCTGCGTTTTCCACAGCGGGCTTTCGGAGGGCACGCGCACCGGCAACACATCGCATCGAACAAACGAAACTTGACGGTTGAAAAATACGACTCGTTCAGAATCTATAACTTTAACTGGTGGATGGTGCCCTATTTTCAGAGGCATGAGTCTTAGCTGACGTGTAACATGCTTATCTATAGTGTACATGCACCCAAATATGAGATGGGAGAGGAGTGATGTTGACGGCTCAAGCACAAGGGAAATAGGAAGTCCGAAGGAATTTCTGAACAAGCAAAAATATATTGTTTAATAAAACTGAGCGAGCCACCACCATATACACATACCTACTACTAAAGCAAGTGAGTTTATAAAAGCGCTGACTTGGTGAGTTCAGCAAAATACAATCTTTTGCACGATAGTGCCAAGGTAAATTTTACATTGCAGTTGAGTTGTAGAAAATATTTAGCACTTGTTTTTATTTTTTGCATTAATATTCTCCACTTTTGACAAAATTTACGTATGTACGTGAAGCGTTAAAGACATAAAATACATATATTGATAAATGGTTGGGGTAAAAGAATAAAGAAGAAGAAGAAGAAAGAAATTCGACCTAAATTAACACAAAAAAAATTTAGAATTAAGTATAGATACCACGATTCATTAGAAATAGGTCAGTAGGCTTAAGTCGAAAAGGCACTCGCTCAGCATTGGCAGTGGCAGTGCCTATAAAGTACGAATATTCACTTTTATCTAATTCTTCTCGTTATTTTTACCAACTCTATGCTACGCGCTATTCTGACTGACGCGAACGATACTATCTGATACTAATAATAATCCACGTATTCAGAATCAAATAGCGTTGTCTTAGTTGCTTAGAAAACCATTTCAATGCTTAGTCGCAAGAAACAAGCTGACACTACTGTATCTCTGAATCTAAATTTATTTAGGCGTGTTCTGCACCAATTTCCGTTTCGCAAATAGAGGTTTAGTCGAAAATTATTATTATGGAAGAGGATTTAGCGTCTCGGCTTATCTGCATTGATACGGTATTGTTTTTTTACGACAAAGCAAATTGAGAAATGAAGAAATAAACAAATTTATATTTGACTTAATAGTCAGTAATAAAAACATTGTTGACCCAGTGAACTTAAATTCTCATCGCATAAAAAACAAGGTTTGAAGGAAACTTACTTGCTCTCAGTACCTGGCAACGTATGGTTAAGATTGTCTTTTACCCATTGCTTTGTAGAACCCTCTTACCTGAAAGAAAAAAAATCTTGCTAGAACCGAAATTAATAAATAATAAATAAATAATAATAAATAAATCATTTATTGTAAGAAACAAAAACTGTGTACAATATCAGTGGCTGATGCCTCCTTTTAAGCTTGCTGAAGCCTGTGACAGGAAGCACCGCTCTTCAGTAACACTTTCGTACATATGAATATCCTAAGAACAGGTAATTTAAGACTTACAAAATCAAAATTAAATTAATTTAAACAATTTTTTCCCAAAGTTTTACAGTTCTAGAAGTGCCTCTATTTCATTGTAATTTTTAACTTGTAACCAGTTACTTAAAGTTTTCTTACATTCATGAAACGGTTTACTATACAAATCCAATTCCCTATTGATTAGCTTGTACAGATGTGCTGAACGTTTGCTGTACTGCCGACTAGCAAATGTAGTGTTAGTTTGTGGTAATTGAATAAAAATATCTTTCCTTCTTTTGTTTTTAACATTAGCATCATATGGCATACTTTTATGTTTCTTCAGGACTGTATACAATATATATAATTTCCGTATAGAGAATAGTTTAGTCATACAGTAAAGACTTTCAGTAGCAAATCTCACTCTTTTAAAATACATTGTCTTTAATAGGTTTCGTTGAGCACGTTCTACGTGTAAGAAACGAGTTTTAGCAGCACCTCCCCAAACAGGTATACAATACACCATAATAGATTGTGCCAAAGCCACGTATACCTCTTTTAAAATGTTTCTAGACGGTTCCTGTGCACCAACCGCTGCTCTTGGCAGCACGTGTCTCAAAGTCTTAAAGATCCAAGTTAGCTTTCGAATTCTTTGTATTACATGTTCTATGTGTGCGTACCAAGAGAGCCGCTGGTCCACAACAACTCCCAGATATTTGGTTTCAGTGACCTTCTGGATACTAGGGCAGCTGCAGTTTCTATAGCCTGTCATGCCGTTACATCTATGTATCTTTATGCTAAAATCACCACTAGGCTGCGAGTTATCATAGATACCAAAGCACATATAATTGGTTTTATTTGTGTTAAGGGTTAAAATATTATTTTTTAGCCATTTGTCAACCTGTTCCAATGCTAGTTCAGCCCTACTTCTGACGGAATCCCAGTCGTTACCATTAATAACAATTGCAGTATCATCAGCATATGAGAAAACTTGGGCATTTGGTATACGCATGTCACACAGGTCATTAATATATAACAAGAACAACGTTGGCCCAAGTACACTCCCTTGAGGAACCCCGAATGATACCTCTTTCCAATCGCTGATATAGTTTCCGAGTTTTACTTTTTGTTTTCTTTCGGACAAGTAATCTTTAAACAGACTTAAAGGAGTACCCCTTATACCAATTCTTTCTAATTTGTGTACAAGGATAGGGAGAGAAACAGTATCAAACGCTTTTTTAAGATCCAGGAACACAGCTAGGCATTTTCTTTGATTATCTAGTTGCTCAGAGACTAGGGAACTCAATGAAGACACTGCATCTTCTGTTGAAATTCCTTTTCGGAAACCAAATTGGGAAGCAGATAAGATGTTAAATTTTTCAAGATAATTAAGTAGTCTTTTATTAAGCAGCTTTTCTAGTATTTTGGAAATTGCGGGTAGAACCGATATCGGCCTATAATTATTGATACTATCTCTATCCCCATCCTTGTAGACAGGCGTAATTATTGATTGTTTAAGCGAACTTGGGAAAATACCTTTATCGAAGCAACAGTTTGCAAGATGAGTGACAATGGGCAGGATTTCTGATTTAGCTAGTTTAAGAAAACTGATTGGGATGTTGTCCCATCCAGGAGCACTGTCAGACCTAAGATTCATTATTATATCGTTCACCTCGTCTTGGTCAGTTTGCAAAAGGACAAAAGATTGAGGATGAGACGGTATACTATGCAGGTAGGTACTGGGATTGTTGGTAGTAAAAGCATTGTTTTGAGCAAGATCTTTACCAATGTTAGTAAAAAAATCGTTAGCGAAATTTGCTGACTCCATAGGTGTTACCTTTAGATTCAACAACTCTGCGTTCGTAGATTTATTATTATAAGTATATGTAATATTTTTAATGTTCTTCCAAAGTAGTTTATTATTGTTTATATTTTTCCGTAAAAGTTCCCTTTCATAATTTCTTTTTAGTTTTTTAATAAGGTTATTACAGTAGTTTCGGTACCTGATGTAAGTTATTTTCTTTATTACATTGTAGGGGTCACTACGTACTTCTTTCTGTAATTTATTGCGGTTTTTAATGCAGCGCAGAACGCCGAGAGTAATCCATGGTTTAATGATACGATTTTTTTTGGGTATTGTAGTTGTCACGGTATTTAATTTGATGGACTCACTACACATTAACTCAGAGAGATTTTTACTTTTCAATTCATCGAGAGCTTTTTCATACTTTATAGTACATTTAGTTTTACTAACGACAGTATTATGTTTTAATTTTGATAAAGTTAAAAGCGTGGTAAAGTGATCTGTGATAGATGTGTGTAAAACTCCAATTGATGCAGTAAATTTTGACTTATTTATTTTTATCATAAAGTGGTCTAAACAGTTTAACTCTCTAGTAGGAAATATGTGGCCAGCAATTACACCATAACTAGATAACATTTCTGAATAATTGATGCGATTCTTAAGTTCTTGTGGCTGTTCAAGAGATTTGGGTCTTATATTAATATTTATGTCCCCAGCAATAATTATACCCTTTTTTGTTGAACTTAGATCATCTAAATATGAACTCAGTGAGTTAATAAAGCCATCAGCTTTAGTATTTGACGGGGACCTATATATGCAGAAAATAGCGTTATTCAAAATGTCCAGCCGAAGGCAGGATGCCTGGCATAGTTGTATTTCTTTAATTTTATGTTGTAAGTTATTTTTAATATATACAACTACTCCATCATTCTGATTCAACTGACATTGCGTAAAGTACACGTGATAGTTAGGCAGCTGTGGTATGGGTTTATTAGAACTAAGTCTACACTCTGTTAGAATTATAACATCTGTTTCGAATGTAAAACCAGACAAAGTTAGTATAAAGTCGTCTAAGTTACAATAAATACTCCGTATATTCTGGGAGATTATTGTTAGATCGCTTTTGTTGACTTGTATGTATTTTTTAAGTTCCCCTGGGTCACATTCAAAAGATCGAGCTACCTCTAAGCCGTCCAATTCATTTACCGTTTCTATTTTATTACTCATACTGCGACAGATCAAGTAAACACGTCATGCTTATGTACTGCGTACATAGTGCAATATAGAAACAGACTATACACGGCAGACGCAGGTATCTTTTTTGTTTTAATGTCGGGTAAATATGACTACACTCGTATAAAATTAGAAAATGCATATTTAAAAAAGTGAGATTATGTTTCGCTATTAAACTTAGAGAAAGATTAAACAATAGTTTTACATGAATTATTTTAGGGTTAGGGTACAGTATGTATAAGTATCGGGTAAATTTAAGTATGCAATTATGACCGTTTTTATTATTTTTACTTTTGTTTACTACTATTAACAACAACAAAAAATTTCTCATAAAAAAACAAAGGGAAAAATCACCTTCTTTAACCGTTTGTAGTGTAGAAACGTAGCTTACACTTAACAACAGTCAATCTGCCAGAAGGAGGTGATGCACTTGTTCTTGGCTTCGGAGATGTATTATAGGGGATTGTTCACTTTTCCTTACGTAAACCTTGCCGTAATTGGTCCAGCAAAAACGATAGCCCTTGGACTTAGCCAAGTCCCTAGCCAAGTAGTGAAGACGGGAGGCCCTGGCTGTCAGATGTTCAGACAGAAACACGGGGGTGTCCTCTTGTGTTCGAAAACCTAAATGTTTTGCACAGAGTTTTGTTCTGTTTTGGATATTAAATTGTTTGGCTTTTTTAAGAATGCTGGTCTTCAGCAGGGCTGACGTGGTTTCCACTATAATTGGCGTGCTCTTCTGGTCTGATTTGTTTGCTCGTACTCTATAGATATCCTTAATTTCTGATTTAGTTATCTGACAGTCAAGAGACCCTGCGAGACACGTTACCATCTCAACTAAGTCCTGTTTACTTTCATTTGTCTTTTTCGGTACATTTTTGATTTCAAAGTTTGTTTTACGGGTAGATCCCTGCAGGTCCTCCAGTTTGTCCTCCAGAAACACAATATACTGCCTGTCCTCCTTGACATTTTGCTCCAAAGACATGACTTTGTTTTTAAGTTCCTCATTTTGTGAGCTCAAAAAAGCGATTGAGGTTTCAATATTTTGGTTAGACTGCTGGATTTCCCGAAGAGTTGTCTTTAAGTCGGCAATTTCATCTTTTTGCGAAGCAGTAAAAAACGTCAATAATTTCCTCATCTCTTCCTTGAAGTCATTAAACTGTGAGCCTATATCTTCTGGTGTGTCAGTGTTATTTTTCCGGTGTTGCGTGCGTTGAGTAATGTAGTTATAGTTTTCCGGCGTCTTCAATGCATCTGTGTCTTTGCCGTCTTCTGATAGACAAATTGACATACTTGGGTCCAATGATTCATTCAATTTGTCGTTATTATTCATGTTTAACAATGGTATGTAATGTAGGTACTACGGCAAAACAGCTGTTTCGGCGGGTTGATGGCGAATCGGCTACGGACCGTAGCTGCGTAGTGGGAGTTGCTTGCTACGAGATGCTACGACAGTTCGTAGCCCACAGTAGTGTAGTGGGGCACGCTCGGTGTGAAAGCGAGACAAAAATATCTTCCCGTAGCGTTCTTGCGGGGGTGAAAGGAGGTCCCCCCGTACGCTGGTCAGTGCCGTGGCCTTGGATCACGTTCTCACAATCGCTGCACTTTTATTTTAAATTGTTAAATACGACTAAAAACTGCACAGAAATATGATTCGTATTTTAGTTGAACTATCGCCGTTTTTGGCATATGGATTCTAACTGGATTTAATAGTCAACGCGACACACGTCTGCTCACAAGCAATATCTCGGGCGAAGAGGAAATTGTGTTTAGTTAGACAAGTGCTCTTGTGAAAGGGGTTGAATAAAAAAAGCCAGAAATGTGTAATTTGGTACCTAAAGTGAAAACAGTATCAAACCTGTGACTGATTTTACTGTATGCAAAGTAGATTCACTTTAACGCCTTCTTGTATGAGTATTTGGTTTCTGCTGGAAACATTATATAGGTATATTATTCGTGAAAGCGGCTAAATATTTAAGATTTTTGATCTATTTTAAAGGTAAAGCTGACTTAATCGTAATTAAAGTCATGATAGAAAGAACATATTTAGCACTTGATATAAAATACAGTTGATGGTTTTATCGGTAAAATACTCGTCACGGGCTGATATGTCTATATTTTTGAATCTAGCAGCGTGATTATTTAACCTTATCAAAAATACAGACATTCCTCAGGCCAGTAGTCCAGTGAGCTCCGGCAATAGTTGAGCTTTCTGCAGCTGCAGCTAAACGCCAGCGGGGCGGGTCGTGCGACTATATCTCATAAATTGTCACAAACCGTTCCAGATATTTTAGGAAATATAGCCCTAAATCAGTGGTTTTTATCTACTGATCATTAAATCGTCTTTAATACGCTGTCCTAAAATTATTAGAGTACGTTTATAATAAGCATGATTTCATATAATTTAAATGTTTAATCTACTACTGTCGTAGTTTTGTTTTTAGGGTTCCGTAGCCGAATGGCAAAAAACGGAACCCTTATAGTTTCCTCAAATCTGTCTGTCTGTCTGTCCGTCCGTATGTCACAGCCACTTTATTCTGAAACTATTAGCATCACACCGCTGAAACTTAGTAGGTAGGTGTATCATTATAACCGCTTTCTGATTCAGGTACAAAACATTTTACAAAAATGATAATATGGGGGGGTCTCATACATGAAACTAAAACCAAAAAAATTTTTTTTACTTAAACCTATACATGTGGGGTGTCTATGGATAGGTCTTTCAAAATGACATGGAGGTTCCGGAAACCATTTTTTCTAAAAGTCTAACGTTTGAGATATAAACGCTTCCAAAGTGGTAAAATGGGCGTCACCCCCATCTAACTTTTGAACTAAGGAAGTGAACATTTTGAAAAAAATATGTAATCTAAATCTCAACATAAACTTTTAACGAAAATTGGTTTGAGCGAAATCGAAATAGCAGTTTTTGAGATATAGCACATTTTTATCAACCGCAAATATAATTTTGTCTTTCATACAAACACTATGAAAAACAAAGTTATATTTGCGGTCAACAAAATATTGTGGTATTTTGGCTAAGTGGAAACAAGAATTCAGTTAAAGTTGTCACGGAACCCTCAGTGCGCGAGTCCGACATGCACTTGGCCGGTTTGTTTTTAAGCTGACGTGATCGATAAGGTTCAGTTATGTTTGGAGGAAATTGATGTAGTTGTTCTAAAATATTCAAGGTAATTGCAAATTACTGCGATAGCTTTTTAAAATCTGATGCTCTGAATTATTTGCACGTTGGTATACAAATATAGTACTCATACTTAACATTGATCGAAAACTTAGACTGCTCGCGGTGCTTCTCACATTCAAACTAATATCAATAAGTTATTTCTGGGTGACTCAGTAAAGTGTAAAAGTAAATATAGTGAGCAATAAAATATCTGCTTAAAAATACATTGGGTCCCATTTTTGAGTCACTTGCTTGATATGGCGTGTGATTTTCATTCGAATACCAATTAAAAATCAACGAAAATTACCTACCTAACAAAATGTAGTTAAACTTTTTTCAATCACCGCCGTGTGTAGTGATTTTCATTCGAAAAGCTGATAATATTCAATGAATTTCACACACCATTTTCACGAGAGTGATTCAAAAATTGGGCCCACTATACTAGCCCATCTGTGTATATTTAAAATGATTTCAAAGAGTAATATTGGCACCGCACCTGTCGTTTCTGTTCAATTTAATAACATGAGTTCGCGTTCAATTTTCCTATGACATCATAAATTTAATATCACTGTGTAGTCGCATTTTGAATATGTGATAGTTATTTCGATATTTCTCGCCATTTGCGCTTCGAATTAGTTTAAAAAATATATTTTTATGGATTTTCTGAATCCGTACACTTTTTATATTGTAATTGTATTGTAAAGCTCATTGTTTGTTTGAAGAAGCCGAATTTAGGCACCGCAGGTTTCAACTAAAATATTAATATTAAGGCTGCTGTCACCTACCTTCTAACAAAGTTCATGTGCAGTTTTCTCCCCAAAAATGACTTAACTAACTACTTTTTTTGAATGAATTGTGTAGAAATGAACTATCTCCATAAGATGCCGACTCTGAATTTTTGATTCAATCTTTAAAATGCCTGTAATTTGCAATCATAGAAGCCAAATTGACGGTTTTTCTGGTACACTTTTCTAGATCAGTTGTTGACATCAGCTATCGAAATAACATAAACTTGAAGGGAATTACGTTCGTATACAAGGTGTCGACTCTGTTTTTTTTATTTGTCGCTCTGGTTATTCCAAATGAAGACATAATTGAAACCATTTTTTGGCATAAAATACGCACCTAAAGACAGGCGATTATCTCTGAGATACATTGCACTTATTCTGTGTTATTCTCTGATAAAACAATGTTATAGAGGTTCCTATCTTTGACTTAGCATCTAAATTCTTGATTTTATCTTGTGCAATATATACAAAATATCTTACTAAAGTAACCTATAAATTTGAGATTTGGAGCTGTCACGAACATTCATCTTCGATCGAAATTTGACAGAAAGCGCCGAGCGCTCGGAGGGGAAGGGTGTGTCGCTCGTTGTCTTCGCTGTTAGTCTTTTATTTCGTGTATGACACTCATTCCAAATTTGAAAATATCACGCTTTGCACAATTTTTATACGGCGACCAATTCGCTTTGAGGCTTTATGCAACAGGCATAAAGCCACATAGTGCATTCCACATCGTCGATGGTCTCTAATTATAACAAAAAAGTATTCGTTCTTTTGTATTGATTAGTAGTTGTATTTAAATGATTAATCAATGTTAGTAAACTTGCATAGAAAGGAATCCTTATTAATACTATAAACAAGAAAGATTTGTATATATGGCGACTATTTCAAGAGGTTCATGAGATAAAACAAAGATCTTTTATCATATACATTGTGTATTTTCGAAACTTGATCAAATAAAATGTGCAGATACTAGGACCAAAATTATCGACAAAAATAATAATAATAATAAATTCTCCACAAAATAAAATTGTGGTACGTGATGAGTAAACTGTTTCTTTCACCAAACAGTTAAAAGTCAATTTTAGACAAATACTAAATTAATTAGGCCAAGAATAGGCAATAGTACCAAATTCTATTGCATTTATGTATGGGGTTGCAAATAATAACCTTATTCATATAAAATAAAGTAGTATCAGTAACACTACTCTTAGCTTTTAAGATCAGATTTGTTTTTAAAAAAAAAAACAATTTACACACGAAAATAAAAAAGTATTGATTTATTTCTTAACTAAAATAATTACAGGTATTTAACGTGAAAATAGAAAAACAATATACACGGTCTTAGACCAATGTTAACAGAGCGCACGCTGACGGCCAAAAGAGGGCGCTCGCTAGTCTGCTTCGGTTTATTTAGGCCCGTATTGTAGACTGATTTGACATGTCTTTGTCATGATATTTACTTTATTGAATTGGTATTTACCTCTTACCCCTTAAGTTATAATGAAACGGAGCTGGGGCGCGCTGAGCCTGGATACGAAACACAGTTTACTGGGGCCACTAGTACATCCATAAAAACTGGCAACGGGTAAAATGGACTCACGTTCCGTACGGGATAACTGAGTAATGAATGTACATTTTATGATATTGTGTGTCTGCTGGCGAATAGTTATTATTTAACCGATTTCAAAAGGAGGAGGTTATCAATCAGATTGTATGTTATTTTTTGTATGTATATAATCCTCATATATCAGTCATTTGTCGACAGATTAGTTTTTTTTTTTTCATTTTCTTAAAGGGTTTAACTTTTAATACGTCTCATTGTGGCCAAATCCGGAACTGATGATGGGGTTTTGGTGTAATCGAGGGAAGCCCTTAAATCTACAGACGTGTATAGTGTTTTTGTACTAGTATGTATTTCAATGTTGACGTGTCTTTGTCATGTTGACGTCTGATAGTCACTATTTTGTAGAACTGAGCTGATAGTGGAACTCCTAAATGATTAGGAGTTCAGTGATTATGACGCTGGAACTTTATGTTAGGTACTTTGTAGCTTACTAAAGAGCAGAGTCAAAAGGTGAAACCCCCTCCCCTCGATTTTAATCACTAACAATTTGCAAATAAAATAACTTAAACCGACTTCAAAAACAAAATACACTAAAAAGTCTTAAATAATCTCTTAAAAGGACTCCATTCCAAGGACAAGGTTTGCCTTAAATGGAGTCCTTTCAAGAGTTTATTTAAGAATTTTTGGTGACTTTTGTTTTTGAAGTCGGTTTTGTTGAAATAGTATGGCGGTGAAGTGATCATTAACCCAACAAAATTAAAGAAAAATAAGGGCTTTTGTTTTTAGTATTTGACTTTGATTTTGAATAAGAATAAGCGGACGACAATAAGTAAAAGGACAGCTGTCTTTCTTTATATGGACCGTATAGAGGCGTTATTTAGTTCCACAATCTTTGATACATACTTGTACGTACGTACCATTGGCCATCGGCGTCAATTCCATACTGTGTGGGACTTGTCAATGCCATTAATTTCATACGCTTGTAACAGTATTACAATGGTTTAAACCTAAATAAATAGGGCAATATTTTTCTTAGTTAACATGACTTTTCTTTCTGGGTACTGATTGCACCAGTGACTTTCACAACCACATCCTAACTATAAACTTTTATAGTTAAACGCTTGTTTTAGTAGAAGCGTTTCATGGGATGTGTATGTAGTTAATATGAACCTGTATTCAAATTGTACGCAAATGCCATGAAATTCTAAGGTTCTATTCAAGTCCACATTCATATAATATTTCATTATTGAAAAATTTTTGAAAACAAAATAAAATGATGTTATTTATCATCTGTTATACATTAAATACATGAAATCTTGATCGAAAGCTTCTTAACTACATTTTCTGAATGACAGCTATAGTAACTTGTCACATATTTCATATATCAAAATACAAATCATATCAAAGAACAGCGTCACACTAAAAGGTATTTATGTGTTAATAAATCCTCATAGCACCCCGTTGGTATGACACGTGGTTGATCAAGCGCAGAACCAACGGCAGCATCCACCAATAAACCTTAGTCCCCGTTTCTCATGGAGTTCACATTCGTAAAAAAATATCTATTCTCAGAGTCACGATTTGGGTGAAGACATAAAGAGGCAGATAACTGGTACCGACCTAAACCGACTGACTAGTGATGTGCCAAGTCATCTTTTTTTGATCTCGAAATATTTTAGAAATTCGTTACAAAAATCCAATTAAGGACCGACAGACATTAGAATGTTTTTTAAAACAATATTCAAATCAGGACTTGAGTCGGAAGAATCTCTATAAAGCATTTCAATTACATGAAATAGCCAACACGGCACATCACTGGTTAGTCGGTACGTGTTTCCCGCCTCGATATGTCTTCACCCTTTGGATGCTTTTTGTTTCTTCCCATGCTATAAGTTTTTACGTTATTATAACTGTACGTTTGTGTTTAAATCTGTGAATTTAGTTATTGAATTACAAAAAGGAAAATGTTCGCGAAAGGAATTGACGCGAGCCCTGATTCCGAACTGTATTCGCGTAGGTATTTTAAATATATAAATAACTGGTATAACATTAATTTATCATATCGACTTTTACATGACCATCATTTTCTATGTTCATCATACGCATAGCCTACTACTTACCTAGAGATAAAGTATCAAAATTGTTTGATTACAGTAAACATTTTTTGTGTCCCGGACATATAAAATCGCACACACACATTGATAAATTAGGTAAAATCTGAGAATCTCCAGACTGTCATACCGCTCTTAATGCACAATACAATACTTTTCTCGAGAGAGAGCGCAAGAAAGTCTTAAAATATAGCAATGTTTTTCGGTAGTGCCATTTTTTCACATGCAAAGAAAGTACATTTACTTAGACGCTGACCCCCTTATAAAAAAGATAGTACCAGACTTAAACCAATGTAGTTCTATTATACATTCTGCCGAGTAATAAGGAAAGTATACCTCAATTATTGACTGCGTCATTATGACTATATTTTTGGTCATACGTTTGCTCGGGTTGGTAAAAAGGTCGGGTAATAGTTTATTATGGTACTGACTTCTTAGAATAAAGAGGTAAGTGTATGTAGTAGTCCAGTCACAATAAGCACGATACATTGCTTGTGACACACTCTAGACATATTTCAGGCAATTGTAACTTTTGCACTGGAGCGAAGTATAACTCATGCCCTCGAGCAGCAACTATCAGGGGATATTGCTATTTCTCGAACAAACACTCAGCTTGGTCACACTTTTGTGTCTTGATTTATCAGTTGAAAATTGTTTCTGCCACATACAGGTTACAAAGACAAAGATAACTTTTTTATAAGTTGAGTCCTGTTTAAATTCCTCAAATATTTCTACGTGTAAATTATTACGCGAAGAAATTATTAGCGCGAAGAACTGATGGCCGTTGGGGCAGAAAAGTTCTAGATTGGAGACCCTTCGACCAAAGGCGCAGCGTAGGACGTCCGCCGACAAGATGGACAGACGACCTTGTGAAGATCGCAGGATCGCACTGGATGCAGACCGCTCACAACCGGTCGTTGTGGAAAGCCATGGGGGAGGCCTATGTTCAGCAGTGGACGTCCTTCGGCTGATAATGATGATGATGATGATGAAATTATTACCACCTCGCAACTCGGCCATTCAAATTGATAGATATGATTAAATGCGTTTCATTCTGTAGATCATAGCCCGCTTTTAGTAGTTGGAAACATGGAAGTATTACCATTACCTATATCAAATAAAGTGACTCATATACTGATATTCTAAAGAAGTACGTTTGATTATGTAGTATTTTCTATTTAAATCATAAATGTTTAATGAATTCACCACTTATCCAGAGTAACAAAAGAACATTGAATAGATGCTGAATATTGGAAATTCATAAACAAAATGTGGCTAATCAAAGCACGGCTTAAATACCATACAACCGGCACATAAAGAATTTTTAAATGAAACATTCCGATTGGTGTGGCTTATTGAGTATTTTAATCTGAGTTGGTATTTAGCACGTTGATTACACTTTAACAAGTAGTAATAGTATGGGGGGTTCAACTCCATCAGGCGACTAAGTTAATTTTGGTAGCGCCAACACGTATTAAATTATCGGGAACAAAGGCCCTGTTTGCCGCAATGAATATGTATAAACTAGACCAGTGATCGGAAAACTTTCTATTTTGGGACGCGAAACTAGTTTCAGGATAACAACGGTTACCGGCGTGTCGTGGCCTTTATTTAGAACCGAATCTCAGGATGTTTTCTTCGACAAAAATAACACCGTTTATGCAGCGGCCAAGTCTGACTGAAACAAAAGAATTTTTTTTTTCGCCTCATCATGTTTAAATTTTGTTCGATTCTCTGCTGCATCAAACATTGTGATTTATGTATAGATATATAGATATCTTTATAAAATGTAAAAAATAATATTGGTTATTGTTATACTTTTATTCCAAAATTCTTCTCAATCAATAAATTAAAGCGCCATCTGGTGTTCGACAGGTAAAGTCGTGTCGGGACTTCCGAAATAGCTTTCCACAATATGTCAATTCTGATATTGTTGATTGGGGGAAAGTTACATTATTTCAACTCGGGTACTTCGAAAAAGTTTTTAGGCAATTGGTTAGACATAGATAGGTAATTCTAAAGGAATTCTCTGTGTTAAGGTGAAAGACCTTATTATTTGCAAAGAAAGAGATGAGCATCAGAAGTAGTCGTAGAGTTTTGTTATAATATATTGACTTGGCACCCATTTTCTTAAAACTGCATTCATATCATAGGACTTTCCACACATGGCGTTATTCTTTTCAGACATAATATGATGATGATTGTTTACTGTTATAATTATTAATTTATATATTTGTTAAAATTTTTATTTTGCTTTAATCTCTAGTCGAATTAATATGTATGTCTATTTGAAAATGATTATGGACGAAAGCCTTACAAATATTAAACATGAAAAGCAAGTCTCTGTAATACCTAATGTTGTCTTGAAATAAATTCGCTAACTTCTATCTATAGTATTTTTTATTTTGGCAAGCCTTCGGTTTTCCTATGCCGGTAATAAATTATTAAGCTTCACGTTGCGTATTTTTCTTTTGCGATCCAATTTAGTCTCGCGGCTAGCAATTTTCTTTAGCACAATCCACCAGAATTTTAAAATTTTTACTTACCTTTGTTTTCGAAAGCACTATGTCCATGACATCTCGATAATTTGCGAGTGAAAAGGCAAAAAAATGTACTGGTTTTAAACACGGATTTCGCTTTAGTATTAATTGATATTGGTATTTGCCAGACCGTTATATATATCTCATAATTATGTATCTTATTATTGCTAATTATTTTCGTAGATTAATGATCAAACTAGTGGACAAAGTTTATGGTTATTATCCTATTTGGGGCCAAGAAAAATACAACAAAGTAAAAATCATGAAAATGGGCCCGTTCTCGAGCTGTAAGTGGTGTACTAACACAACTTTATTTTATGTATGTGATGTAAACCAAAATAACAAAAAACCGGCCAAGTGCGAGTTGGACTCGCGCACTGAGGGTTCCGTGCCAACTTTAACTGAATTAGGGATTCTTACTTCCACTTAGCCAAAATACCACAATATTTTGTTGACCGCAAACATAACGTTGTTTTTCATAGTGTTTGTATGAAAGACAAAGTTATATTTGCGGTTGATAAAAATGTACTATATCTCAAAAACTGCTAGTTCGATTTCGTTCAAACCAATTTTCGTTGAAAGTTTATGTTGAGATCTACATTACATATTTCTTTTCAAAATTTTCACTTCCTTAGTTCAAAAGTTAGATGGGGGGGGGGGGGGACGCCCATTTTACCACTTTGGAAGCGTCTATATCTCAAACGTTAGACTTTTAGAAAAAATGTTGAAAAATTTAAAACTTTTAGAAAAATGACTTTTAGAAAAATTTTAGAAAAAAGTTTAGAAACCTCAATGTCATTTTGAAAGACCTATCCATAGACACCCCACACGTATAGGTTTGAGTAAAAAAAAATTTTTTGGTTTTAGTTTCATGTATGGAAGCCTATAATATCATTTTTTCAATTTGTGGCTGTGACATACGGACGGACAGACAGACAGACAGACAGACAGACAGACAGACTTGACGAAACTATAAGGGTTCCGTTTTTTGCCAATCGGCTACGGAACCCTAAAAAGGGTCTTAATAGTCGGTGCGCGCGTTTTTATCGATGCTATAAAAAGTCGCAGTGTGTAAGGGGTCTATACTGCATCGATACTAACGCGCGTTAGCATCGAGACTGCATCGATGCTAAAAGTAGCGCAGTGTGTAAAGGTTGACATTTTGCGACTGCATCGATGCTGCATCGCAACTGGATCGCGTTTGAATCGCTGTTAAAAGTCGCAGTGTGTAGGCCCGTCTTAGGCCGCATTGTCACTCACCATCAAGTGTGATCGTTGTCAAATGTCTGGCTATCATTTTTATATCTGATAAATAATCAGATATCTCTACAAACGTTAAATCCCCTTGAGCATCAAGACACGAAAGTACTTCAAAAAGATTTTACATCAAGCAAGAGTTAAGATACACTATAATTTAATCGGACCTCGTACGGAGTTGCATAGAAAATCTTTTAAGTGCATAGCTTTTAAAAGTTACAGTCTGAGCGTTGAACAACTGAGGCATATAAATCTTGAAGCAATTTAGAGTAGGCACTGTTTTGATGAAAGATAATCTTGCTTATAGATTTAATGTAGACAATAATCTTGCTTGGGAAAAGTTCATTTGTTCAATCTTCTATCTAGCTAGAATAATATAGATGAACATCAACTTTATTTAGTAACATCTAATCCACTGTAATCAGGGATGCGCAGGATATTCCTAACATAATGTCTTTTGACTACTTAAAGTGAAGTCTCGCCAATATGTTGCAACTAGTTACTGAAGTAAGCGCATTTTTTATTTTATTTAAATATTTGCCAAAACAATTCTGGTGTTTTATGACAGAGTTTGAAAAGAAATGACTTGCTTTCTATCATTAAGTACATTGTATGTTTCACTGCAGGCAATCACGGCGTTATTGCGAAATCTGAGACATTGTCCGTTACCGGCACAGTGCTCTAGAGCTGTAAAAATTAAGAAAATCCCTTAATGAACGTCGTAAACGGGATAAATTGTTGAATTATTTCACTGAGAACGGTTTCGTCCGTTTGAAAAAAGCGCATTAAGCCTCGGCCGAGTAAGACGCCACCTGCCTTCGTCGTTATCCCGGATATTGCTGGGAGTATCCAAAGGCTCTATTCTGAAACTTTGCTTGTATTCTCATGTCTATCCCTCTCCGTTACTCTCGCTAGATTGATCGTGATATAGAGCGTGATTGGTAGAACTGCGGTGGAAGTCTCGACATCATTTACCTGTCAAACACCAGACGGCACTCAAAAATCGCTGAGACAAAATGCGTGTTTTTATTGATTGCGTGTTTGAATAAAACTAAAACAATTCTAAACAATTGTTTTAGATTTTTTTTTAATTAACCATGAAAACATGATTTTTGTCTAAGCGTTTTTCGAACACCATCTAGTTTTCGACAGTTAAATTATGTAGATAGAGACTTCCACCTAGAGTCTTACAGAATGGCGCCTCAGTTTAGTATTATGAGATATCACGGCGATAGATATGGCCCATTAAACGGTCTTTAACCTAAATCAGTTGTAACATCATAACTTTTTTATTACTTTCCGGTCCTATTGTTTTTAGATTTAGGCCCAGTTGCGTGATTTATAGTTATCTCAACTTAAAGTTAAATGTCGTCACAGGCGGTTGAATATTTACGGTTGTGCGTATTTTTTAAGAAAAAAATCCTCAACCAAATGAAATAATGGCTATTTTAATCACGATCACGCAAATAGGCCTTTATTGTAAAAGTATTCATGAAAATAAAATTGTAACTTTGTTCTGTACTGAGAATTCTGTAATTCAATTCCTGAGAACAGAAAACACATCTACAAGTTCACAAAACTAATCCGAAGGATTGGTGTGGCCGAAAAACGGCTACAGATTAAAAATGTAGGTACAGAAAAAAATCTAGAATTCAAACCCTTTGGGATCCACAGAGAAACCTGAAACTTAGCTATTTTTTTTAATATTTTCTCAGAATTAAGGTAGTTCTGTTATTTTGAGACAATCAATGCAAAAAGCTCTTTTGTCGTCAAACAAAGAAGCCCTGCTAATTGCCTAATAGCAATCTCTCATGATCAGCTTAGTTGTACTCAAACAAAGATATTACCAGTCAAGATTGACGTCGCACTAATATGCAAGCGGCAGACCTATTACGTAGCTTGCGATAGCGAAAACATGAAAGTCATAGTACTGGTATGGCCAGGATAGACTTAGCGATATTGGAAGTACATATTTAAAAGTAAATTATGAAAGCTTATATAACTATAGATAAAGAATTACAGAACACTTAAAAAAACGCATAGTAAATAAAATTACATAATCCAGCGGTTCTCTGCGGTGTCACCCGTCTAAATATTGTATCTCATTATAAAATAATAGCTTTTGTGTTATTCCAATGTATAAGCTATATTATTTTTAAGTTTCATTCAAATCCATTCGGTAGTTTTTGCGTGAAGAAGTAACAAACATCCTCACAAACTGACATTTATAATATTATAGTAAGATAGTTCGGCCTCTACTAAACTATAAAATGCACTCGATCGCTTTGGTATTTTTTTTTCTTTCACAAAGTAAACAAACACTGTTTTTGTTTAGCTCGACACGTATACAAATCAGCGTTAGTTAATAAGTAATCCAAATAATAAATAATACTAATGCTTGCCATCAAAAGATACGTAATAGCCTCAATCTTGGTAGTATTAGGTTCGAGATCGTAATTGGTAGAAGAGATGATTATTCGGAGTATGTGATTCAGCGTCTATCTCATCTTGATATAAGAGAAATTCGATATTGCATTTCTCTTACATAATATTTTTATGACGGGATTAATATGGATTGAGTCAAACTATTATTTACAGTAACTAATTAATGAATACAAAATAAAAAATATTTTATTGGTTTTACATCTTTTAAAAATATTTTATTTCAGTAACTAAGTCTAATACAAGAATAAGTTGCAAGTCTGATATTAATACTAAAGAGTAAGTAAACATATTGTTTTAAACTTTCATGGTCACTAACATTAGAATAGTTAGATACGGGATTGCTACCATGTACCTTATTATTTATGAGCTTCCGATATTTCGGCACTGTTTGTTGTATTCAGTTACTCCGTGATCATGGCGCTTGCAACAGTGCCGAAATATCGGAAGCTCATAAATAATAAGGTACATGGTAGCAATCCCGTATCTAACTATTCTAAAGTAAGTAAACATGCCTACCGTGCTTCATCAGTACCTTGTTACTTTAAAGCATGTAAAAATATAGCAACTGCATCTATTATAGCGTATTTAAATGAAATTGATATGAACACTTTTGTTAACGTTATTTCAATTACGATTACATACTCTATGAAATCGATTAAAGTTCATGTTTCCATTGCACCGGTATTCTTATTAAAAAACTGCACTCTGCACTGAATTCTTTTGATGCAAACAGAGCCAACATTACTCGTTATGGCAAACAGGTTTTCCATTCGTTCATGGATAATTAAAAACTTTCCGAAACAACAATTGTATTTCATAACTTGTGCTATAATTCAAACTTTAACTCGCGTTCCCACAATTAACTGTTGTTGGGCACTTCCTAAATACACATTGATTTATATTAATTACGAAGAATATCATAGCTTTGAAACCATTTTGTTTGGTTTGCCTTAAAGTTTTTGCAGATTAGGGTCTCAAAACTTGCTCTGGCTATCGTTTTGACTTACCTAACCTATCAAATTAAATAGCAGAGAACAAAAATAACCTAATGGCTTTTGCTAATTCAATTTCTTGTATAACTTCACAAAGGCATACGAACAATATGAACGAGTAAAACAGAGTATTGAATGAATCGAATATTTCATTCATCTGGAATTTACTACTTGCAAATTGCAAGCGAACAAGCTGAAATGTAATTTTTAAACTAGAACATTTAAGGTTAATCCTACAATGTAATTGTTTGTTGTCCTTAATAAAGAGAAAAAAAATGTAGATACATAGATTTCAAAATAAGTAAAACTACCTAATCTTTTAGGTCACTCTTTATAAATAAAAGTTTTAACTCTTATAAATATTATATCAATGAGCATGAGCATTAACATTTTACACCATTCGCAAGTTCCATTGAAGAGGTATTAAGATTTAACTCAATGAGATCTATAACAAACGTTATACAAAACAATGTTAGCTATCCGCAGGTACCTTAGTACCTGCGGATAGCTAACATTGTTTTTATCACTTATGATAAAGAAAAAATATATCGACGATGTTAATTCTCTAAGTGACAATCATTCACACAACATAATCTTTAATCGTGTTTTCAAAATGTCCATGTCTAGAATTCAAGGATTACTGAATAGTAGCTAGTAATGTCAAACTAACCGTGTCACGTAGTGTAATCTTGCATGGAAGCCATATGTTACATTGCTGAGCAGTAGACTTGGGAAAATAGCGCTGTTTTAAATATCGATAAATCGGTAATATAGATTATACAAACCAATTTGAAGTTTCAGCGTAGTATTAAATGAAATTGTGCATGAAAGCAAGTAAAGTTGTTATTTTGAAAAGTATAGTACGTACATATTAATTAAGGTAATATAATTGTAAAAAGAAGTCATGTGGTTTATGAATAAAAATCGTTTCATATAATCATAACTTATCAAAAAGTATAACTACAATAAAATACTTTTTTGGTTTGATATCGTAGTTTGTATATTTCATAACAGCTCCTAAGCTCCCATTTTACAAGCTTTCATTATAATAAATGTCTGA
The DNA here is from genome assembly GCA_963584085.1 of Pyrausta aurata. Taxonomy (NCBI): domain Eukaryota; kingdom Metazoa; phylum Arthropoda; class Insecta; order Lepidoptera; family Crambidae; genus Pyrausta; species Pyrausta aurata. The sequence goes on from OY757265.1 coordinate 8,681,626, forward strand.
GTCAATGCATTTCTAAAAACATTCATCAAAGCGCATCCATTTTTTTTAAAAAATCGAGTGCAATATTTCATTGGTCGGGTTTAATGTTTTAGAACTAAACTCTCTTTTCTCTTTTTTAGTTTTGGTCGTTTCGGCAAATTTATCGACAAATACTTACACAAAACTATGGGCGGATCGTATCGCGGACGTCAAAGCGAAGCGTACAGTACCCGCTGGATGCAAATGTACTGAGCGTTCGTGAAATCAGAATTGTCACACGCTGAAATAGTGGTCTGTATTTATTAAATCCACTATTTTAAGAAAAAATATTGTAGAAACGGCATGTTCAAACCTCAGTATTTAGTAAAACGCTCTACATACATATCATGAGCAGATTAAACAGAACTTTTAAATTGACAATGCTGAATATCTAATGCTTTAAATTAGTATATTTATTTGATGAAAAATTACAAGGTATATTTACACCTTGTAGCTAATGGATATTTCCTTTAAAAGTGTAATTTCGGGATCAACAGTTGTAGATAACGTTATAATTTATCGTATGTCTTCGGACTACCCTACAAAAAATTGAATATTACTAAATGAAAAAATAAATATGCGCCAGACAAGTCTTGGTTTCGAAGTAAGTAATTTTCTTTCACGTGTAACGAGTACTAGAGAACGATTATGACTTCAAGTATTATATCAGCGTTAAATTTTGTAACGATTACGATTGATTGACGACCGATTTAGCGCAGTGGTTAAGAAATTGGCTACTGCGCCCGAGGTCGCGGGTTCGATCCCCGCACATTACAAACATTTGTGTGCATGAACATGTCTGTTTGTAGTGGTCTGGGTGTTTTCTATGTATCATATGTATGTATTTACAAAAAAATGTATTTAAGTATGTTTATAACCGTTGTCTGGTTACCATAGTGTACAAGCTTTGCTTAGTTTGGGACCAGATGGCGCTGTGTGAAATGTCCAAGGAAGGATTATATCGACGTTAAGTATTTGTCACAGGCACAAATGTTCGTGCTCATCACATTTTCCTCTTGCGGGGTTCAAACCGGTGACCGCTGGCGTAGAAGTCAGAAACCCTAATAACTACACCAAACGTGTCGTGAATACTAAAAGTCATAAAGTCATAAAAGTCGTTTATTTCTGCATATAGACCCAATGGGGGCACTTATACACGTCCCAATATAGACCCTACCACAGCTTCGGGACAATTGTGGGCTAGTGCTGAGAAGAAGCTGCGCAAGAAACTCAGTCACTATTGTCAATGCCTCTTTTCAAAAGTTTTACAATGTTTGTGGTTATCATGCAAGTCCATACATTATTATCTTTTAAATAATCATCTACTTTATAATACCCTTTCGTCATTAGGGTTTCTTTAATAACAATTTTAAATTTAGTAATCGGTAAGTCAACAATGTATTCTGGTAGTTTATTGAAAAATTTTATACATTTCCCCATGAAAGAATTACCAACCTTTCGAAGCCTGAATTGTGGAATAGCAAGCTTATCCTTATTCCTAGTATTATATTTGTGTATATCACTTTTTTTCGTAAATGAATCTAAATTTTTGCGTACATACCTCTACATTAAATTTTCATAAATATACTGAGAGGCTACAGTTAATATTCTAATTTCTCAAAACACCTCTTTTAAGGAATCTTGAGGTTTTAGACAATAAATAGCACGCACGGCCCTTTTTTGTAATACAAAAATTGATTCTATATCAGCAGCTGAGCCCCACAATAAAATTCCGTAGGACATCAAGCTATGGAAATAACTAAAATAAACTAACCTAGCTGTTTCTACATCAGTTAAACGCCTAATCTTCCGTACAGCAAAAGCAGCCGAGCTTAGTTTCCTTGACAAGGTCTGTATATGAGGACCCCATTGTAGTTTGGAGTCTAACTACTGTTGACGGTTCAAAAGATACATGCATCCAAATAGTGCGTTTGTCCCTCTACGCACTATTCCCACTATGCACCACTCTTAAAATACCTACTAAGAAGTAAAAAACCGGCCAAGCGCGAGTCGGACCCGCGCACTGAGGGTTCCGTACCACTCTTAAACTGAATTCGGGGTCTACTTACTTCCACATAGAGAAATTATCATAATATTTTTTGACAGCAAAAATAACTTTGTTTCCCATAGTGTTTGACTAGTTAATTTTTTTCCGTACCACCCTTAAACTGAATTCGGGGTCTACTTACTTCCACATAGAGAAATTATCATAATATTTTTTGACAGCAAAAATAAATTTGTTTTTCATAGTATTTGTATGAAAGACAAAGTTATATTTGCGGTTAGTAAAAATGTGCAATATCTCAAAAACTTCTGGTTCGATCTCATTGAAACCAATTTTCGTTGAAAGATTTTGTTAAGATCTACATTACATATTTTTTTCAAAATTTTCACTTTCTTAGTTCAAAAGTTAGATGGGGGGACGCCCATTTTACCACTTTGAAAGCGTCTATATCTCAAACGTTAGACTTTTAGAAAAAATGGTCTTACAAACCTTAATGTCATTTTAAAAGACCTATTCATAGACACCACCAAAAAATTTTTAGGTGTTAGTTTCATGTATAGGAAAATATCCCCCCTTAAATATCATTTGTTTTTACTTTTTGTATTTGAATCGGAAAGCGGTAAACAAGTTACACCTACCTACCAATTTTCAACGGTGTGATGCTAATAGTTTCAGAATAAAGTGGCTGTGACATACGGACGGACAGACAGACAGACAGACAGACGAACCTATAAGGGTTCCGTTTTTGCCATTCGGCTACGGAACCCTAAAAAAACTGCACTGATAGTTAAAGGGACTAACCCCAAATAGCTTTTTTTTTCAAACTTATATCTATCGTTACAGGATAATCATAACACCCAATGCGATAGTATAATATAGTATGTTACTTACTCTAGTACAATTTTGCAACAAATGTTGCACCTAGCTCGTCCGTAGATCTCGTTTTCGATTATTCCCTGCGCGCTATGCCCGCGATATTCGACAGTTACCACGCTACGTGCTGATGCATCCGCTGCTATAATCTGAAGAGTTATTACGTATTTTGCATGCAATAGCGATTAGTTGGGGAATCTTTGTGAGAGACATTATAATTAGTCCAAGCAAGAAAAAAAGCAGTGATATATTATTTAAATCATCAGTGCTGCAGATTTATAATAATTAGGAATGTAAGTTGGAGATTTACAAATTCTGTTGTAGTGTTTGTATCAGTATCTCTAGCAAAATGGATACAAACTGTCTCGGTTACAGATACGCTATTTGAGTAAATATTCTCTAGACCCCATAGACAAAAACTTAATTCTAAGCTTGAAACCGTATTAAGATATTAACTGACCAAGTCAAAATGTATGTGTCTTAAGAGTACTCAATAATGGAGGTATACTTTTCAAATTGGCCGGGTGATTTTAGTAAACTTGTACCATCTTTTTAAGGAGGTAAGAGTCTATGCTCAAAATATAATAAGATTTATCTGATGTCATACAGTTTGTTTCACACCAGACCTGAAAATTTGAGAGAAACTTGCCGTGGGGACAGCAGATTTTTGTATGGGAACCCAAAATTGTCGCCTGGGTCACCTAGCCAAAAACGAAAAATTTAATTAAAATGTTAATCAAAAAATCATTTTTATATTTCTTAATGATCTAAGTGTAAGTTTATTTCATAAAATATATTGAATAAAGTCCCTTTTTCTTGAAAATTGCTTTTGAAGACTTGGGACACGAAAAGACAAAGAAAAATTGATTGATCCATGATCTACATGCGTGCTTATGCGAGCGAGTCAGTCTTCAGAGCATGAAAGTCGAAATGACGTCATTAACAATTGCACTGCAGTAACTATAGATAGAGTTAGATAGTAGCCCGCTCGCAAGCGCATTACGCCGCCATTAGTGACATACTGTCACTCTTATGGAGATATCTCCGGAACAATGTGTCCTGCATCCATGATTTGCGAACGTACGGGTAATAAGAACTGGTTAATTTTGAATTGAATAATGATATTATAGGTAGCACAATAAACATGTCAAATTGTCAATCTTCTACGAAGGACAATTTAGTACCCAATCGATTGTAGTTCTAGCTAGATTCTTTGTAGTTAAAAACAAGCTCTTTTTCTCCCTTTCGTAAGTCAAGCTTTGCAGCCTTCGCGCTGTATACTCTTTGCTTTCAATATCCATGCTGACCTCTTTGTTAAAATCTGTGCCTATATCGAACTTTCAGAAAAACCAATTCCACTTCACAAAGGCGGCCAATTTATGACCGAACACACGCGAGCCCTGTGGGGGACGAAATGTATATTGAGAACGGGAGTGGCCGAAATACGAATTAATTTCAAGATGAAAATTTGATGGGCACAATTATGTTCGGAATTAATGGCATATACACAAAAACCGCGCGATGAATAAAATTCGAACGAATTTTAGGGATCTGTTTAAAAGTAGATTAGAGGGATGGACAAATCGTGCCGTTTTGGATTGTTGAGTTAAAACTGAGTAAGTATTAATTAAATAATCTTCGCTTATTTTTGTAGTGGTAAACTGGACAATGGTACACATTTACTTACATTGTGTGTGTGTATGCAATCATTTAAATGTTACCCTTACAATAGCAAAAGTACCCAAATTGTTTTCAAATGAATTCTTGAAGATTTATTAATATTAAGTTTAGTCATTAGTAGTCATTAGTCATAGTAATTAAGTTAAGTCTAATTAAACCATTTTTAAAAAACACCACACTAGTACAGATAAGCTGATGGTTAGCTTACAGCGCTGTTATGGCTAATTACGATAACGATGTCACTTTAAAAATACTGCAGAATAGTTGCTACTGTTTGTATTAGAGATCTAGTTCATTCATTCATAGTTAGTTCATTCTAGTTCAGTCTATAAAGTATTTGTACTATGGGCCATGTGTAGCCTGATAATAAATGAATAATAATAAATAATAATATTAATAAAATGCCCTATAGTCGTTATATAGTCCTTTGGCTGATAATGATGATGATGATGATGATTAATAAAATGTGTATAATCAAACAGAACCTTTCCCTCTAATATGTTGAACTACTCAGCTGCGGAGAGTGTTGTCACAGCGATCATTTCAGATTGAGCTGGGTCGCTGATGTCACACCATTTGTGACTCATTCCATCGCTATTATCAGTTATATTAGCTGTCACTCGTTTATTCCGGTACCCCGTCAAACTCACTGATTAATTCCTTTGAACACGGCTTCTGTTTAATTAGCAGACTCTGAACTCATTGATATGCGATTGATAAAAAAGTCAGTTGACTTTTACGCTTCGGAATAAAGATATTAATAATACAGATGATGAAAATTAAGATTTATTTGTCCATTTTCAATTTTACTAATAAATAAATAAATTCAAATAAACAAATTTATAATTGAAAAACTAAACTACTTACATTTATACAATAAAAGTGAATAAAAGTTTATTAATTTAGTTATTGTTATTATTATTACTTTTTAATTTTTGTATATTGTATATTTAATTACAAATAAATAAAATTTGCAAATAAATGTTAATGTAATTGAAAAAACATAATGACCACACTGTTTTAGTGGAGACAACATATGAGCTATTTTATTTGTATTTTTAGTACCCAGATGTGTGCGCAATACACAAGTGCACTCTTTGTTCCTTCACTCTCATTTATACGGTGAAACGGCAGTCCGACATGACCGATGAGAGATCAGGCGCACGAACAACGGTTTAAAGTGCTTGCTGAGTTACGGGGGTGTCATCACCATCAACTTCGTGGCTCCGAGCTGTTTCGGAGTATTTTCAAGATAGAAAAACCCAGAAACAAATTTCCGCCCGACTCGGGATTTGAAACCGGGACCTCTACTAACCGCTGCAACCAGGAGGCAGTCAAGTTTACAATTAATTGGTAACCGAATCGCTTTGTGCGATGCCCGAGTATCTATTCTTGGTCATTGTAATCAAACACTTTCTATAACAATCAATACGAACTTGATCCCAAACAGTGAAACTCTAAACTTTGGAACATTGTAAATGTCAACAAGTACAACTTGAATGGCGAATATAGAACTTGGATAATCCAACCCGACCCTTCAGTTAAGAAGGGTATATCTTTATTACCACAACTAGCCGTCCTGCGTGACTTCGTCCGCGAGTTATGATTTTAGTCCGTCCCCGTAAGTCCTAGCTTGATGACCCATAATTTAGACCCTTTACACACTATGACTTTTAGCAGCGATGCAAACGCGATGCAGGTGCGATGCAGTGCGATGTGCGATGCGGTGCGATACAAAACGTGCGTTAGTATCGATGCTAAGAGTCGCAATGTGTAAAGGGTCCTACCCTTTCTTAAAAATTAGCTGTCTAACACTAAAACATATTTTACAAATCGGACCAGTACTACTTGAGATTAGCGCGTTCAAACAAACAAACAAATAAACAACTCTTTATAATTTTAGATGGATTCAAACATAATTTCTAGTTCGTGGGTTGATTAGAGGTGTATCTGTCCTAATTGCTTGGTAACAGCAGTAATAAGTATTATACAATAGTTAAGTCGTGTTGAAGATAGTTTAATGACTTTATTGATAGTTCTAAAACAATGAAGGGGCGGGGATACAAACTTTACCCCCTCGATAGATACAAATTACTTTTGTGGGGACGTTAATTAATGCCTGTGGTTCATTTTATGTTTATTGCGGCTATCTAGCGTAATATAGCATTAGGAAAATGGTATATTAACAGGTTAATTCCAAATATTATGTTATGTTGGCTTACTTATACAATATATTATCATTCATCATTCATTTCATCATTTTATGTGTTTAATTATGTGTGGAATATACGAAGAATAATTAATTTCCTACCTACTTTAGCACGAACCCTATTGGGACCGGTGTGATTAAGATTTTTAGCAAAGTTTTGATCATAAAGAATCATTAAAGAGCTATCTGTTATCCTTTGCCACAAGAGTAAATAAAGCTTTGGAAAGCTCCTAGAAAAAAAGAAGTTACGAGTATAATAATTTGGCCGGTGTGTTTCCAAAGTTGTTAAGTGCACCTCAAAGTAAAGATGTATAGTTTGGCCAATAGTTTGACGGGCCCAAGTATTACAAACTTTGACGCATTCTGGCAAAAGCTTATACCTAAGTTTGGAAGACCAAGCAAGTTAGGCAATATTGCGTTACTTTCTTATGATTTTATGAAAAATTATATTGTTATTACGTGTGTGCAAAACGCTAGCCTTATTGATTTCTAAGATACAACCGCCTAAGATTTTGCAATAAAACTTCCAGTAAGAACACCTATAGACGTAAGAGTCTGGCCGTGGTCTCTCCAAAATCTCTAACACATCGAGTTTGTGTAGTATGAGCAATCGTTTTTGTTAAAAAGTGGTTAGGCAAAAGAGACCTCAATCATACGTTGGTACGTAAGTATAAAAAAAACTAGTCTAAAAATATTTCATCATAAACCATTCTTTTCCATTAAATCATTAACACAAAAGTAGAATTTAATTATGGGAGGCAAATAAATTTGTTTTCCGTGTTCATTGGTCCGGAAAAGAAAACACAAAGAGCAAATGGTGAAAACAATAAGCAACAAAAACAGTGAAAGGTATAGCGATATTGTGTCAGTGTTCATTTAATTGGTATCAATGCGGAACAAGAGATATAAAATGTCTTTATTTGTTCTATTTCAACCTTAAATGAGATTCCAAAATAATGCAAACATGTTGAAACGCCCTCAAACATTATTGTAGTCGGTCTCGGTATTTTAAAAAGGTATCACCAACTCGCTTAAAAGTAAAACTTAAGAGCTATTGCTTTTTACAACTGACAAATCTTTACTTCTACGACATCGCGGCATCGTGATTGTTTATCTAATTACAACATTTCAATAATACCAAACGGTCGCTGTTTTTATTATGGTAATACGATCAGCCACCTGTCGCCAACAACAGAAGGCATTTAATTAAGGTCCATAGGGAAACCATAGGTCGACGTCGCATCGTGTTAGTTAAGTAATGAACGGTGGAGCACTTAACTCAACTTAACTTACCCTTATAATGCTTCTACGTGCACTTTAGGAACTTTATGTAATTCAATCATTTTCGTTTTCAACGTCCCGCCTAGAATCGTATGCCCTCTGTAACTTGACAGGCCTATCTCTATAAGGCGACTAATAGTTAATGTGGACCGATAATAACATTTTTCCGTATTAAATCTAGCACTGCCTATAACCGCAACTATTTCATTTCCAACACCTATGGGTTGGCTGGAAGAGATCTCTTTTAGGGATAACCCCACCTTTGTTCACATTGTGACTTCTTGTATTTTCTGTACATCTTTAAAGTGCAATAAAAAATATATAATAATGACTCATCAATGAAATATGAAGTAACTTTAAGAACGAGTAGGTATAAGTATAGTTAACATAAAAATCTCAAATATAAACCTATATTATTATTTTATGCTTGCCATATGTTACTTACTGTTTGGCAAAGGCAAAATACATAATATAAAGCTAAATATATTATTTCTGGGCGACAAAGGCCTAAAAATACGGAGTAAATCCAGCGGGCTCCTAGTACTTTTAATACCCCAGCGATTCAGGGAGACAGGATACTCGTATAAAGTAATCATATTAAAGTCTCGATCGCAGAACGTGGATTCGTTCAAGCGTCCTCTTTTCTTTTTCAAATCTTTTATAAACCGTCCGTTATTTTTAGTCGCTTTACAGCGCTCGATACCATTTCTATTTCAATGTAACAACTATTTCTGTCTACCCAAAGCGGGACCAAGTTACAGGAGGGGTATTTTGTCCTAAATACATTATACCTTTATATATTTTTTAGCAAGATTGAAAGATAAGACTGGAGAGAATAAGACGAACTTTTTGAGGCGTTTATTAAAAAAAAGTGAGTACTAATAGTGAACTTATACTTTAAATAAGACAATAACAAACCAATTAGGAAAGTACTCTTTTGTAATTTAATGTCGTCATTATTAAATTATTTTTGAAATGATTGGTAACTTCAGTAGGTACTAAGAGTACAATCTTTGTTGACCACATTGTTGACTTACATTACTTATTTTATATTTGTTGGTAGTGTTAAATAAATTATCTACACGAAAAATTTTTAAATAAAATAAATAAATAAAATAATGCGATAAACAACCATAGACACCAATTGTCTGGTTTCAAAGTAAGGTATTTTCTTCCTTTTGTTACGAAGTGCCAGACCACGATTATGATGGGGGCGTCACCCGTAAATATAAAAGCCATGACTAAGGTACAAAGATGTCAGTCATAGTATGTTTGTGAATAACTGCTATTCGCAGATTATGTTTAATGCATTGAAGACGACCAGAACCAAAGTGATTGTCTCTAGACTATTACTGGGTAGTAATTACGTGTTTAGTATTCAGTTGTCAGTAATTTATATATATATGTGATAATCTGCTGGTCGCGTGGGCGGTGATTAAAGTGATTGGATTGTCTCATCTAAAATTACACTTTGGCTTATGCATCGCCCTCAATGCCACCACTTGTCAAACACGATAAATTCAAACGACTCAAAAGTCTCAATTTTATTAAATTTCAATAACGCTAAAATATGTGGCTTTAAAATCTCTTTTGATTCGTTAAAGTGAGTGTTCTTTCAAAATAAAATAATTTATACATATTTGGGGATGATTCTTATAGGTTACCAAAGTTGCTATGTAAATTTTGCAGCGTGTAATAACATTAACACGTTCCGGGACAGTGAACGCTAGGCGTGAAAACAATAAAACATCTATTGTGTCTGGAATAGAATCCCGGAACGTGTTAAAAATCTTTTGAATGCATCTATCAGCAAAAGCAAGAGCTAAAACCAGCTGAATCATGTTTGTGCTATCAATCATCTAAGTTGTTGTTATATTAATCGGCCTTAAAAGAATCTTCTATGATTAAGGTAAGAAAGATTCGGCGTACCAGTTTGCACTGTATTGATTCTGACCAAAATAAATTGAATTAATTTGGTATTGTTAGCTGCATTCAATTAGTTGCAACTAGTATTAACTAATTTAAAGCCTTGAAATTCCTATACGTTATATATTTGACTCTATCTACGAATTCACATAAACAACATTAAGCCTATTACGCATAAACCATACTTTTGTACCATCATGATTATGCCTACAAATAAACAAAATAGGTATGTATTAATTGATTTCGTAGTAAGAATGGTAGTCGTAGCTTGTAGTAAATCTTGTCGTGTATTCTGTATTCTGTAGTACAAGTTTCGTAGCACATGCTACGACAATAGAAGCGTAGCAGACTACGGCTAAGCTGAAATGATATACATATGCTGTCTTGAACTATAGCATGCATGCATTACAAAAATTGCATTTAGCTTTATCAGATCTTAGCAAATACGTCAGTGTCAAGATATTATCTTCAAAGATTAGATGCACCTGATTTTACATTTGCTATCGTTCAACATAAAATATTATTGCAATTTAATGCAAAACACGTGATGTTGTTATCATGTTTTGCAATATTGTTTGTCTGCGGAAAAACCGGCACCACATTACTCGTAATTTAATCTCAGAGTGAGCGAAAATGATTTAGCATTTGACATTGTTACTCATGACCCAATGATAATAATGAGAACGAGAATGGGATGGAATGGAGACGGCATGAAACGTGGAGCCTTTGTATCCAAACTAATCACTTAACAGGCCCTGAGAGGCCGATTATGCCAACTCGCCTGTGTTGTACTGCGATGTAAATGATAACATCAAATTCACTTGGTTACATTAAAAACATCGTCCACATAGGTATTTCACCTATTAGTATATTATTATCTTACGCCAAATCGTCATTTACTTCTTCCATATCAATACTAATATTATAAAGCTGAAGAGTTCGTTTGTTTGTTTTGATTTGAAAAAATATAGTTATTTATTTTATTTAAAAACTTTATTGCACAAATAAAAGTGTACAAAAGGTGGACTTAATGCTAAAATCATTCTCCTCCAGTCATACCTTTAGGTCTTGCAGAGTTTGTGATGGGTGCAGGAGAGTGTTGTAAATTGATATTTATTAAAATTATATTTTGTTGGATAGCTTATTTATCTAGGAAGGTTTTATGCTATAAAACAACACTCTGCCACGGGACGGGAGAGATAGGAGCAAACTCAAAACGGGCAGATGCATTCGCGGGGCACCGCTAGTGACTAAAACACAATTTTCTATTAATGAATTTCTTAATCATGCATGCATGAGCAAGAGTTTACTTTAACTGTTGCATTTGTTCCTTTTTGATACAAATACTTTTATGTCATTTCCTCATTCTAGCTGAAGTCTATTTTTTTTTATTATATTTTCATTTAACAAATATATTTTCTTATTATTTCTTTTTATGGCTAACCTGTGTTGTTACATTCGCCAACGTGAGTATCGTTTACCAATATCTCAATAAGTTATGCCAGAAGTATCAATTTCTATATTTATTTACCTCTCCAATCAAAGTTTTTAGGATAACTTTCTCAAACGATCTCAGATGTGCTCTCCTCTCGCGGGCTTTATATACGTGTGCGTATTTATTAATGTATTCCAAATACCTTCACCGCCTTCATTTGTTTATACGCCCCCAACAAGCCCAGGCACGAGTAATTCATTACAAGGACGAACAACAGAACGTGGGAGCGTTGAAAAACGCAACAGGAAACATTTATAGGCCGAATATAAAATAACAACGCTATTCATTTAATTTCGTGGATTGTAATGTAACGGAACAAATTTAAAAAAACAGCAGTTTCATCAAACTTATTTAATGATATTGTTTTAACTAAAATGAATCCTTTGCTTTCTTTTAATCAATGGATATTGGGCACTCAAACTCAACACACACAACTTCATTTATTTACAAAGGAATATTATTGAATAATTAAAACAAACGACAGTTACATGCTTAAATTATTAATATAATTGTCCTATGTACGATAAAAGTGTATCATAATGTCAATATAATCAGGTACCTATAATAAATAGAGGCAATATAAAATAATATTAACTTTATAAATGCTCGACATCTATTTGATTTCAGACAGTGGTCTCTATAATCCTATAATTGTGGTCAAAATTCCGAGAATATAAACCAATGCGAGTGTTATTCAAGTATATAATTTCAGACGAACGAACTCTATATTTTAATCACTTGCTTGAATATGGCGCATGATTTACGTTTTAAAACAAATCTAACAATATTGAGTTGTCTTTTAAAAACATTCTCGTCATTGAGTTTAAACAGATGTTCATTCGAAAATCGGAACAATGAAAATCACACGCCATTTTGAAGCGAGTGATTCAAAAATAGAGTACATTCGTCTGAAATCAGGCACAGTGCTGTGAAACTCAATGCAGTATGATGTAAGGCTTTCTAATATCCGACAAAGGCAGCGGCTGTTACGCACTGAATAGCTCCATGCAACGCTGTAATAGATTTTACATTCCAAGTGCTTCATCCGATTAAGCGTGTGCGAGATGTCCAGTATCAAAACCAGCGTAGGTAGGATATACTTATATTTCTTGCAATATCAGTAAAGCGAGAATACAAAAGAGCTTAACCATGCGTTTGGGATCAAGTGGCTGAAAGATCAGTTAAATATTATTTATTAGAACTGGCTTATTTATAACTAACGATTCATTTGTGACATGAATACAATCAATTAATGTTTGGGATTCTAATAACTTGCTGACTTGGCAAGTAAGTTCAATCAATAAAATTACTTGTATAAATAACTTCAGAACTTATTATTTAACATTATGGAAAAATATTAAAATAGACAATATGATATTATTAATAATAATAATAAATATACTTTATTGCACACCATAAACAATAAATAATACAGAAACATCTTAAATATTAAATAGGAGTACAATTCAATTAATTATTCTATGCATTTAATAAATGGCTTGTTGACTACTGTTTTATGATTAGTACTTGCATTATTTGTTGTCTGTTAATTTAGTATAGCGTAAAATAGTATGTTATGCCAAAACTGCACGCGTGAGTTCACAGACATTTAGAAATTCACAGTGTTTGTGACAATTGATTTATTCATGACACACTGCCGGCATAACTCCAGGCTCATTAGAATAATAGATTGTTTATTTATTATGTAGCACACATAATTTAGTAAATGTAATATTACAATTAAATAGAGTATTGTATTATCATGAGATTTCAGTAATTGGGCTCTTTTATTTTTTTCGTTTGGACGTCGACAAAATCAAGTAATATATTTACGTGAAAAAGACTACCGCACGAAAGGAATCAAAATGCATAGTGAGTCTGAGAAAGCAAAAACTACAGGGACCCTGGGCCCAGATCTTCGTGGAGTTCGCATTTAAAAAAAAGTTCACCCATCGAATTTGCCTTTTCGAAGAGAATGCATTATCAGGATCACGATTTCAATGCATTTCGTTTTTTTTCATGCGGTAGTTTTTTTATGTATAAATATATTCCCTTATTTTTCGGAAAAACAGTGAAACTCGTAATCGAATTACCACACGAAAATTGTTCGATAGACGCGAGTATCTGAGCCATGAACTGGTTTAAGTTCCTATTGTGTTGGTAGGAGAGAAGTAACGAGTTTAGGAAGTTAATTAACGCTGACTTTAAGATGCTAATTTAAAAGAAGAGTGGCAACTGGCAGTGCACAAAGGAGTCAAAAGACAAAGAAACTATCCTGCTGGCTTCGCGACGTTGTTGCTTGTATCCTGTTACGGTTACACAGACATTGAAGAGTTTTACTTGATCATACTAACAGGGCAATCCAGGAGTAAAACTATCGTTTATCGTCGTTCCTAAATAACCTGACGTATCACGTATACGATAATGTTTTTACCGACTCCAAAAACTAGAGGTCTTCAATTTGACCCGTGTATGTGATATTGTTGGAATTGGATAATATTTGAGCATGATGATCTGGTAAATTAAGCTTCCAAACACAATAGGCCAGGTTTCGGAGGTATGTATTTTTGTATGTCTGTATGTCTGCGGATTTCTCAAAAACTAAAAGTCATATCGAAATGATGGTTTTCTAGTTCAGTCAGGTATATTTTAACAGAATAGTGCAAGTTGCATTAAAATCGGTTAAAACATATGGGTATAAAACTAAAAATAAAGGAGTTTCTTCGCCTATAAAAAACCCACTTAAAAGCTTATAACACATTTGTCTTTAATTTAGGAGTAACATAAGTATGCATTCAAATATTTGAGCGAAGACTGACGCGGAACGAAATCGAATCCAAACTCAATCACATCGAATTGAGTACTAACCTTTGGATATCTGTGACCACAGTCTTTTAGGTCGATAGCTCTCGATCATCTGTCACCGTGCGACGTTCAGTCGATCATCTCGCACAAAGGCGGTGATTTTAACGGAAATTGACTTGCCACTTCTATTCTGAATGTACTGCTGTGTCATCGAGGAAGAGGTAGCTTATTAGTTATGGGGCACAAAATCTCATCCACACATGAAAATGTAAATGCGGAGTTTGTTTTGATTAGAGTCTTTAATTAAAATAATTTGTTATGGGGTTAAAGGTTAAAGTTGTGCTATCCAAAATTGTTTATATTAAAAGTATAGTATATAGTATCTTTTGAGTACACTTGGCATTTTTAATCAGTACAAGTACTTTTGCAAATAATTGTAAAAGTATAAATTTTACCTACACAGCCAATAGAAAGCATAAAACCATTAAACTACTAAATATTATTAGCGTAAGGAACTGACATCACGAACAAATTTTGTGCTCCGTGAGTTGACGACACGGTCATCAACTCATAGTACAAATTTATAATTCGAAATTCGAATTTCAAAGAAAACGTCACAATTTTGTCGTCGTTTTTGCGACTCATTTTCTGCTTGGCATAGCTTCTCTATACGTAGTAGTAACAACTCACTGCATAAAACATACTTAACACGTTCCGGGACACTATTCCAGACACATTAGATGTTTTATTGTTTTCACGCCAGGCGTTCACTGTCCCGAAACGTGTTAAGTTTATCTCTTCTATGGTACCGTCTCAAATCATGTTACAGATGGATTTGCAAACAACATCCTTTAAATATTTCTGGCGGTAAAATGTTAGATGAACCCAAAGTAGAGGTAGAATGAGATAATGCTATTATCTAATAAGTATTACGTCATAAAACGGGACGTTAAGCCTAATGCACATCGGAGCCATTAACACACATTTGCATATTACACTAACGTTTGCATAAAAGCTGGCATAAACGCGTAACGCAATTAAAATAAGCTTTCAGATGAATTAAAGCTGTTAAACACTGTTGCTCAAACGATAGCTTGTTAGCTGTAAAATATTATAGCTTGACGACTGGACGGTTTATGGGTGATAATGGGAAATTAATTAAAACCTACTCGTACATGCAACATCCTATTTCCTATGCGTCTCATAAAAAATAAAAAAGCTGCTCATCGTGTCATTTAGTCGTGACGTCACGGAAAATGTAAACCTAAATAAAATATCTCATAGTCCCATGAGATACGAGCTTTATTCAAAACCGTAATCTGTAATCCTACAGCTCGCTGAAGATGTGTTCGACCCTGTCTAGAGAAAAACAAGTGAGTTACCATGACTAATTCCATGAATAAGTGAAGCAAAGCGGATCATCTGGTGGAATCGATCCCGTGACGTCAGGGGCGACGCACCGTCGCGACGCGCTGTCGCCGACGCACCCTCGGAGATGGGGATGACCTCGATATGCTGGAGGTTTATAATTTATTCCACGGATTTCTAGAAAAAAAAATGATCTATTCTGGTTGATATTATGAACGTAATCTGTTTGTACAAAAAAAAACTACCGATTTTCGATAGAAAAAGAAACAAAAGGGCTAAAGCTGTTAATAGATCTTACGAATACGCAATTTTCAATTATAAAATAAATTAACCATCAATCGGACTAACTCTGTGACTAACTTCATAATAAATTTAACTATTTTAACTTAAATCAATTATAGATCTAAATGTAAAAAAATAGTACTTCCGTCATCGATTGGAGGCAGCGGGTCCAAGCAAAGCTATAATGGCAATAATATAATGAAATCCTAACATATTTACCGCCTAAATGCATGTGTCTCTTAAAAAATATATTTATCATTCATTTTCCAGTTTCTGAATACAGGTACATGATTGATTGATTACCTTTGCAGTGTTTTAATTTATAAGTAAGTATGTGTCTTATCGATAAGCTAATACCGGCAGCTTATTCTTATTTTTACATGTGGTTTCCCGCTACTTCACACGCGAGAATGTCAGATTACCCTGACAGAACGTTCGTTTTACAAAATTACAAAAAAGTTTCAACACGATTAGAAGATTTAGAGTTTCAACACGTTCACTTTAACAAATTAAGTTAGCCTGCGAACATCCCACTGCTGGGTACTCTTACCTCAAGAATAGGGTATATGAGCTAACATAGTCCATCACGCGGGCTCAGTACAGATTGGCGGAGGGATGTTTGCAAGCGACGAACCTTGCAGTCAGATTTTATCAAGCCGCCCCATAGGGCCTCTGACAAGCCTTAACGACTAATATCGACAGTTCACGTGCCCTCCGAAGCACGAAGATGCTCGTGATAAACGTCACTTATATGGTCAGAATGGTCACCCATCCAAACACAACCGCGCCGTAAGTTGCTTAACTTCGGTATCACAACCAAAGCGCTGCCATCACTGCGCTACGAGCACCTCACACCATATATCAAAAATACATCATATAACTTTAATTTATTGGTACCTATACTTTAGTACTGCGAATGAATAAACTTCGTTACATATGAATAATCCTACATCAGAAACTATTCATGGAATTCACGGAAACTCTTTTTAAGCTATTTATTTATGAGCGTTTTATTCGCTTTTTTGGTGTATTTCCGACTCATAACAGAAATTTGTAATAAAATACGATGATTCCAAATTACAGGTAATATGTGTTATTACACTCGTAGTTTGTTTAATCCGACTGAAAATAATTTTCATGGTAACAATTTCCAATATTTATTTATTATTCAGCATATTGGACATTTTTGTTACAATTTATTAAATTAGCCATTATAATTAATTCTCAATATTATATAAATATAATAAATAAATAAGCTCCAGACAACTAATTATCTTGGTTTCGAACTAAGGAATTTTCTACCTTGTGCTACGAATACCAGACAACGGGCGTCTTCCATAAATACTTAAGTACCATATAAACATCCATGACTCAGGTACAAATTTTCATGCTCATAACATAAACATTTTCCCCTTGCGGGATTCGAACCTGCGACCGCCAGCGCATAGTAGCCAGGAGCGCTAACCACTACACCAAACGCGTCGTCATTATCCAAAATAATCTTCATCTGCATTCACGTTTATTGATTCTTTGCTGTCTCTAGCTCACATTTTTATTTTACTTGTGCTCTATTCTTTAGATATTTATCCTTTCGTCTTATTTTATTGAGAACACTAATGCATTCGCTTAGAAATTGCAATAGTTCACATTCCATGGAAAACGCTCAGCGGAATCTCTTCTTATTACATCTAACCTTTTGTAACATTTTATGTAACGTATTTATTCTGTTTCAAGCGCCACTGAAGCATTCGTTGATAAGATTGAGATTAACTTGATAATGAAATGTCCGAAAGTTAAGACGTGGAAACGTCCCTTCCTCGGTATGATCTGTAAGCGGCTTAATTTCGTTCAACTACAGCGTAAGAACCATTGAACTACTATTACTAGCGTATGGATCTGACACCTGAAACATATCTCGTGCGCCATGAATTGACGCCACTTGACATCAACTTATACAAATGGTTTCATATTCGAAATTAAATTTAAACCGAGCTAAATGGAGAATGCGGACGAGGAAGGCCGACCCCAAGTAAGGAGCAGGTCTAGGGGGAAGAAGAAGATTCTAAATTCAAATATAAAGGAATACGTCACAATCTTGTCGTCGTATTGCACATGTTTTGCTTGGCATAGTTTCTCTATACGTAGTTATAACAACTAACTGGTCCGAACCAATTAAACCGGCAAATAGACGGGAAAATTCGTGGACAACCTTGAATGTAGTCTGTTTGCGTGTTCCAGTAACCTAGAGGAGTCTAGGGTGACGTCACGGGTAGTCGGGCGCCGGTGAGTCGCGCCCGCTAGTCGCCGCGGCGCACCTAGAGTACTCTCCCCATTCCAAAGGGGTCCCGATGATAGACACGTTTACCTTCATCTATCAAGCAGTCAGAAACCCGTCAATTACGAAGTGATATAAATACATTAACAGTCTTCCAGGAAACTGCTTATCATTTTTCCTGAAAGTTATTAAAGACCCCGCCTATTTCTAGGGTTGCATAAAATAGATGCCCTTATTTTATCACAATGCACAAGTTTAGTATAACTAGCATAAAGCGTATTAGTTATAAGTACTAAGAAAGACTATAATCTTCTCTCGTAACTAAGGCTTCATTATTTCAAGGAAACATGCATAATGTTTTACAGTAGTTATACGAGTATGCCCATTTGCTCATAACTACGATCTTTCGCTAATATTCATTTGGGCGAAAATAAAGGGGCTACCTAGAATGTTTTCCGGGAGTTTTGAAAATTACTTATCGTTTAGACTTTGTGTGCTCTTTTCGATTTTAAACTTTTCTCTCGTATCTACATTGGTAACAAAATTAGTTTTGTTCAATATATCAGCCGTCACGTCGCATCATCAAGTTGTTATCAATTCAAGAGCTATCTAAATATAACTACATAACAATGTTTGTGGATAAGATATAAAAAAAAGTCGTGTAAAGTTGAGAGAAGGAGCTTCCAGGCGAATCCCAAGTGGTGTAGCCTTTGAAATTGCAAATGTGTGTAGGCGGTCGCTGACCACTTCAGCGGACTTGTCTGTCCTTTCGTGTGCAAAAAAGGGAATTGAATAGAAAGATGTACGACAGGTCTTGGTCCGAAGGACTAGGTCGTTTTAATTTAGATCCTTTGTTAGATTTAGAGACTATTGCAGGATAGATTAGTTGTGCACAAAGGCTTTCTTTATTTGTTTGGTATTTGAAATGGAAAATTGTTCATGGAACATGGATTGGTCTTGGCATGTAATATAATTAATCAAAATGTAATTTAATTTTTTGTTTTTAGTATTTTGTCAATACAAACTTTATAATATAAATTTCACTTGTTAAAAGCAAGTGTGTCAGAAAAGGACACACTTGTCTGGCACAGATGCTTTTTAGGGTTCCGTAGCCGAATGGCAAAAAACGGAACCCTTATAGTTTCGTCAAGTCTGTCTGTCTGTCTGTCTGTCTGTCTGTCTGTCTGTCTGTCTGTCTGTCCGTCCGTATGTCACAGCCACTTTATTCTGAAACTATAAGCATCACATAGCTGAAACTTGGTAGGTAGGTGTATTTTGTTCACCGCTTTCCGATTCAGATACAAAAAATAAGAAAAAATAATATTTAAAGGGGGGCTCCCATACATGAAACTAAAACCTAAAAATTTTTTTTTACTCAAACCTATGCGTGTGGGGTGTCTATGGATAGGTCTTTTAAAATGATATTGAGGTTTCTAAACCCATTTTTTCTAAATGTGTAAGGTTTGCGATATAGACGCTTCCAAAGTGGTAAAATGGGCGTCCCCCCCCATCTAACTTTTGAACTAAGAAAGTGAAAATTTTGAAAAAAATATATGATGTAGATCTCAACAAAAACTTGCAAGGAAAATTGGTTTGAAGGAGATCGAACCAGTAGTTTTTGAGATATTGCACATTTTTATCAACCGCAAATATAACTTTGTCTTTCATACAAACACTATGAAAAACAAAGTTATTTTTGCAGTCGCAATATATTGTGATGTTTTCGTTAAGTGAAAGTAAGTGGATCCTGAATTCAGTTAAGGGTGACACGGAACCCTCAGTGCGCGGGTCCGACACGCACTTAACCGGTTTTTTTTATTTAGATAATATAAATATAAATAATGTAGTAAGTAAAATATGTAACCTAATGCCAAAACCTTCTCTAAAGACGCAAAGTTGTGGTTTAAAAATCAACTACTATAGAATGCATCTTTGGAAAAATTAAATATCCAATCGGTTTCAACTAAGTTTTCAAGTAAAAGCCAAAGGTTTGAGCTTGCAGTAGTCTTATTGGATAAGTTTTAACCCTTATACAGGTGAGTTATATAAACTTTTAGCAGAAGACCGACTTGTTACACAACCACAAACTTCACTGAAGATTTTGTTCTGGATAATGTAAAACTGAATAGTGCATACCTATTAAAAAAAAAATATACTTGGAAGTTTTCTTGGCGAAACTTGTTTATAAAAGTGCATAATATTTTACATGTTGCGCAATAATGCGTAATTTACTATTATGACTTTATTAAAGCATTCAAATTTATATTTTCGTAGATTGAAACTTACCGTGACATAATAACGGCACGATTTCCGAATTAATCTTGTATTTTTTATTTATCTTTTATATTAGACATCAATGAACAATAAAACTAAGCGGGGACAATTCACTTGAAAGCTTTCTTAAATCATGGAAAATGGTGTATTTCATTCTGTTTTTTTGTATAAATACAGAAACATGGATTAGCTAAACGGAGTCTTAATTAGAAGCTACTCAGTAATTCTTAAGTTGTCCAACGACAACGTTAATGAATGCTGAAAGTTTTAAATACCCAGGTGAGCTGTTTGCTTTTGAACTATTGAACTTCTGTCTAGAGCAGGGATGCACAGACTTATTAAGACTAGGGGCCACTCGGGCAAATTATGAACTGATGGCGGGCCGCCAGAAGTATAGGTAATTAAAGACAATAAAGAATTGATAATTATGTATTAAAATTGAAAAAGAATTTATTAATTTGAAGCGTGGCACTGCATAGTGCTTACAATCTTTTTTATATTTGGCTCAAATTTACTTGTAGCAACACGTAAAACTGCTTCCAAACTTTCATTTGCAAGGCGGTTTCGATTTTTTGTTTTATTATTATTTAGTATTGAAAAGGTTTGTTCACATATATAGGTAGAACCAAATAAGCTGGCACATTTCAGAGCGTTTATGCGCAACTCTTTGTACGTATTTTTATCAATGCAGCGGTAAAAGTTCAGCAAGTCTCCTTCGTTGAATTTGTTGTGTAAATCTTGGTCGTTTTGAATGTCGATAATTTCTAACTGCATTGACTCTGGCGCATTTTCAACTGAAATCGTGAAAGGATTGCTGAATATGTCCAACAGAGGTTTCACTTTTTTAAACTCCGAAAATATTTCTTGAAAAGATTGAATCAAAATATCTAGCTTTTCTACATAACTGAAATTAATCGCAGTTTTGTTGAATTTTTCAGCCATTTTCTTATAATTCGGAAAATGATTGTAATTTCCAGAATTCAATTGCGATCTGAAAAGTGTCAGCTTGCATTGAAAGGATGATACGTGAGCGTAGAGCTGGGATATCAGTTGATTTTTGCCTAGAAGCCGTGTGTTCAAGACATTCAAATGATTTGTAATGTCAACTAAAAAAGCCAAATCACACAACCAATCAGGATTTTTAAGTTCCGGGACATCCTTTTGCTTTTCCGCCAGAAATATTCCAATTTCTTCTATTAAATTTAGAAATCGTTCCAGGGTCAATCCACGACTTAGCCACCTTACTTCTGTATAATACAGTAAATCTCCATATTCGCTTTCGATGTCATCAAGGAATTGTTTGAATTGCCTGTGATTGAGTCCTCGTGATTTTATGAAATTTACAGTCGAAACTACCACTTTCATGACATTTTGAAATTCAATTTTTTTAGAACAGAGGGCTTCTTGGTGTATAATGCAGTGAAACTGCATGAGATCTTCAGCGTTTATGTTTTTTTCTTGCATATGCTTTTTCAGCCCAGAATTGACACCAATCATCGAAGGAGCACCGTCAGTGGCAACTCCCGATAATTTTGATAAGTCCAAATCAGTTTTTGAACACTCATCCAAAAGTACATTGAGTATATCAACTCCTCTGGTTTGACCTTTCAATGAACACATTCCTAACAACTCTTCTAAGACTTCAAAATCTTGAGTAACACCTCGTATGAATATGAGAAGTTGAGCTGTGGAAGTAATATCAGTGGATTCGTCGAGTGCTAATGAAAAAAATTCAATGATCTTAGTTTTTTCATTTAATTGTTCCGCAATATTACCTGACAAAGACATAATACGTCTTTGGATAGTCATACGATTCAGTTGAATTTTCTCAAACTTTTTTGCTGCTTCTGGACACATTTTCTTAGCGGCAATTTCTATGCATTCTTTTACAAAATCCCCATCATTGAAGGGGCGACTGCGCTTTGCTATCATTCGAGAAATTTCATAACTAACTTCTGTAGCTGTTTCTGAATCTTGGATGGGTTTTGTAAACATAGCTTGCTGACCAATAAGCTCCCGTTTTAAAGACAACATTTTTTGCTTTCTTAATTCGCCTGTAAACTTGGTAAAAGTAGGATGCTGCGTTTCATAGTGCCTTTTTACATTATATTCCTTTGCAATCGCAACAGAATTCTTGCAAATTAAACAAACGACTTTATTATGCGACCATACAAAAAAGTATTTCTCAGTCCAAATTTCTTGAAACTGCCGATTTTCATCTTTAACCTTACGTTTTTTACTAGGTCCTGGCTTGTCCATGTTGCGTTCTAATCCTGGCTAGGATTAACACAGCACCTAAAAACAATTACAGTACCTACTTAAATTACCCATCCTTTTTTATTTAGGTAGATTGATTTAAATAGGTAGGGAAACACTTATTAATAACAGAGTTTTACTTACGATTTCACAACACAATTATACACGGCACTTGACGGGAAATCTACGTTGAATGTGGATCAAAATATATGACACCGGCTAGTCGAGTTAAAATCTACACTAGAACTATTGACACTTCACTCAAATTAAAACCGAACTATCGGTCGCTGCGGTTAGCGTGGCTTTTATACCGCGCGTATAGAGTCGAAAACTGTCTGGAGAAATCTCGAAACCGACTCTGGAAGCTTCGTGTATCTACCTACGCGAGCAATCGGGAATTCGTGCACTTAAGAGCGCGCGCGCGAGATTCAAATTACTTTTCGAACATATTTTTTTTGGTTTTATTCTGGAATAGAATTCAATATTTTTCGAATGTACGAGAGTATTATTTTTGCTGTCGGCGGGCCACCAGTATTCGACCGGCGGGCCGCAAGCGGCCCGCGGGCCGCGGTCTGTGCATCCCTGGTCTAGAGCAATCGTGGTCTTGTGTGGATTTAGACTTACTGCCGGCGGACACATATACATTCGTCAGTGACTCTCACGGTAGTCGGCGCTGGCTTGACCATTGTGTCGTGACTAGCGCGGCAAGGGACACTGTGTTAGGTGCAGCCGTGATTTATGACTCGTATTGGTCAGATCATTACCCTATGCTACTAGAGTGTAATATTGATTTGATAAGACCTAAAGTTAGATTGACAAACCCACACCGAAATGGTATTATTTGGGGGGAAAGAAACACTTCTCAAATTGAAAAATATAGAGATTTCTGCCATTATAGACTGAGAGAGTTGCATTTCCCCTCTGAGTGTACCAAGTGTGCTGATGACGTCTGTTTCGAAAAGAATCATTTGTGTGTAATAGATAAGTTGTATAAAAATATTATAGATATACTTAGTAATGGTGCACTGTTTTGCCACAATGTTAGGAAAAAACGTAAACAGGTTGCTGGATGGAATAGACATGTCAGGGACGCTTACAGGAATGCTCGTTTTTGTCTCCAAATTTGGCAACATTACGGGAGTCCACATACTGGGCATTTTTACGAAAAAATGGTTGAATCCAGGAGAACTTTTAAGTCTAAACTGAGATGGTGCCAAAACAATCAACAACAAATCAAAATGGATATTATAGCTCAACAGCATTTCAGCAAGGACTTTAAACAATTCTGGAAGTCAACAAATAAGTTAAATCCAAAACCGAGCCTACCTGTGAGCGTGGCTGGAGTTGATAATCCAGTTGGCATTGCTGAGGTTTTTAAAGACAACTTTAAGGTGAAATCGCCACTCGGGCCTGCGGCTAGGATGCTTGACGACGATAGACCCTCCTCACATCGCCTTAATATTAGATTTACCGCTAAAGATGTTGCGCGTGTAATAAAAGATATGGTTCGTGGAAAATCCCCTGGGCATGACAATCTGAGCGTCGAGCATCTACGCTATGCAGGAGTCCATCTACCGAGGGTGCTATCCCTGCTCTTTAATTTATGTCTGAGTCATTGTTACTTGCCTGAGGACCTTATGCGCACAATAGTGGTACCTGTGATTAAAAACAAAACTGGCGATGCTTCGGACTTGTCGAACTACAGGCCGATATCTTTGGCGACGGTGGTGGCAAAGGTGCTGGACCGCTTGCTTGATCAACACCTGGCTAAGCACATAAAGTTAAACGATGCTCAGTTTGGTTTTCGGCCAGGTTTGTCCACTGAAAGCGCTGTGCTGTGTCTCAAGCAGACGGTCCAGTACTACACATCCAGAAAGACGGCAGTGTACGCCTGTTTTCTGGACTTGTCCAAAGCATTTGACTTAGTGTCATATGATGTTCTATGGGAAAAACTGAAGAATGAAACTACTGTACCTTATGAAGTTATGTCAATGTTCCGATACTGGTACAACCACCAAAATAACAGTGTGAGGTGGGCCGGCGAGTACTCGGACGTGTACAGGCTGGAGTGTGGAGTGAGGCAGGGGGGCCTTTCATCTCCTAGGCTCTTCAACCTATACATGAATGCACTGATCGGGGAGCTCAGCAGCACTAATGTCGGCTGTCATATTGACGGCGTGTGCATGAATAATATCAGTTACGCGGACGACATGGTGCTGCTGAGTCCCTCGATCGGGGCGTTGCGTAAATTACTGCGCATTTGTGAGTCCTATGCTGTGACCCATGGACTCAGGTATAACGTGGTTAAGAGTGAGTTTATGGTGTTTAAGGCTTTTAAGAAGTGCCCCCTTAAAGTTCCTTCTATTACGCTGAACGGGTCTCCTCTTAACCGCGTGTCACATTTCAAGTATCTGGGGCACTGGGTTACAGAGGATTTACGTGACAATATGGACATTGAGAGGGAGCGCAGGGCGCTGGCCGTCCGCTGCAATATGGTGGCCCGTAGGTTCGCTCGCTGTACTCGGCATGTGAAGACGACTCTTTTCAAGTCTTACTGCCAGTCCTTTTATACGAGTTGCCTATGGGTTGACTATACGCAGAGGGCGTACAGCGCGCTGCGTGTCCAATATAATAATGGGTTTAGGATGCTGATGGGGCTGCCACGGTATTGTAGTGCGTCTGGCATGTTCGCCGTGTCACATACTGATGGCTTCCATGCCATCATCAGAAAGCGGTGCGCATCTCTTTTACTCCGCCTTCGAGGAAGCACCAACCGCATCCTTAATGTTTTTGCGGACAGGTGGGACTCTCCGATGCTGAAGCACTGGATTCGCCTCCAAACGTTTGTGAGGTAGGCTCAAACCAAACCACACTCAGTTTTGGACAGTCCTCCCGTCCAACTTTTGAGTTTTATGTTTCATTTAATTTAATTTTACTAACTTTTAATTAATTCTGTTTTTTTTTTTTTTTTACTAACAAAATTATGGGTCTGTACACTGTGTCTGTTACCTGAAATAAATTATTATTTATTTATTTATTTATTTATTTAAATAAAGGGCATTTAGGATCTAATTATTTTCTTTTCCCAGTTATTTTTCTTCCAGCTTACAGAACAAGAATATTTATGGCCACGAACGAGTTTTTGCCAGGTCCAACACATAATTTATTGTGAATGAGTTGAAATAACCTTCGCGGTTTACTGTGAAGATTTTATATTTAAAGAAAGAAAGAAAGAAAATACATTTATTCGACTCACAAACACATATACAAACACTGACTCGTAAACACAAATACAATAAACAGACACACATAATTACATTTACATCAAGAATGAAAAAATCACGTGGTAGAATAATAAGGAAATAGTAACGTATTATATGAAATTATGTTATGGGATTCTAATTATTGGGATCTGACTAACTTGTCAAATGTCCTATTGATTCATTTTTTTTCCCTTTTACTTCAACGATATTGAAATAAGATGGTATGGTAACCATAAACCATGACATTAAATATGACATGTGTTAATTATGTTAAATGGAGTCAATGGAAGTTCAATGGAAGTCTTAATTATTTTAAATTTTGGATTATGACACATAAACATAGTCTTATAGGCAAAGCACTAACAACAAATGATTGCATCTTAAATTAAACAACAGTTTTCAAGCTTTTACGGCCCCGATCATTATTCTTATTATTTATTTATTGCAGGTATACCACTTATTACCCCCAAACAGCCCACTCAGTCAGGTATCTTCGGTAAAAGTGCTTGACACATATTATTATTATCGGTAAGTAGTTTGGAAACCACCAAACTAATATCGAAGTAAACATATGTTGCCCTTACTTTTCCTTTGTCACGCTGAGTAGTTATTCCAAAGTAACATGACCCTAATAGAGGAAAAAGGGCCATTTCTAGTAAATATATAAGGTTAGGTGTTTGGGGTTAAAGTGCCCATTTTGGGCCTATAATTTTACATATCAACTACACGAAATAGATAGTAATTTTCCTATTCATGGTTCGATATTTTATGTATCTTTAGAAAATTGACATACATTTTAATGATTCACCATGGAATTTGGATCACCTACGTAGATTCAAATAACCCATGAAAAGTAATTTATAGGTGTGTAAATCCGAGTATTGTATTCAAGGATTTTTCGGTAGAGTCGTTGGGCCGACACTTTTTGCCATAAATTCATACAGTGTAAAGCCACCGAGATTCACAAGGAAGTAAATGCAGCGCACTACCATTTATTTTACTTTAGGTTAGGTACTTGGATTCTGGGGTTATGAATTCATTCTGCACCTTGAATGTTGTAAATTAATTGATATAATGTGCTTTTAGACTCTGAAGAATCTTTGAACCAAGATGATACTACTTCAACGCGAGACGCGAGGTTTTTTGATGATTCTATCGATTTTTGTAAGATTCAGACGTGAAAGCTATTTAAAAAATGGCGGACATTAAGTATGCCCATTAGTTCCATGCTATCTTGTCTTCTATAAGTATGCTACTTTCTCTCATGGTGCCTTAAAGCACTTCTAAACAATTTTCTATAAAACTGCCAGGGACTGTTGTGACTAGTAAAATTTTGTTACCAGAGTTAATTATCGATCACGCAACTGGGCCTTAGTGCTAATCAAACGACGCCAGCCGTAAGTAAAGAAGGCCCTAGTAAGGTATGTCACGTACAGTGCACCGTCAAAAATGGTCTTCTTTTTTTGTGCTTCGCTTTTATTAGGCCCTTATCCGCGTGTGTGATCGGAGTGAAGGTATTTCGCATCAGGTAGAGAAGACCTTACACTTGAATACTTACTTAGCTTCTTAACGTTACTTGTAGTTATGCGGCTTCGTTATCGTCTACCTACGGCTACGTAACAACTATTAAGTATACGCCTTGACTTATCAGGCAGAAAAACGGGTCTATCTATCAATCGTCAAGTTTTTAATTAGTACATTTAACCAGCCAATGATAGTTCTCAGATGATCTAACTAAGAACTTTCACAGTGTCCATGAAAGTTCCAGTTAGTGCTATCTGCCAGATTTTTCGTACGAAATATCATTATTTATTTGAATAGTATTCATTGGGTAGTTCTTACTTGGACATTGTAAAATAGGCTTTCAATCTGCAAAGGTTGATTCTTTTGGCCTTTCACGTCATTCGTTAGGTGCAAATCGAAATGGCACTGTCCGAATCGATTGTCACCAACTTCACTCCACCTATATGTTATCTAGCAGCTGCATAAATAGTTTTACTTCTCCATTGTTGCATCGCTTCGACAGCTGATTGAAAAAGGGCATTCATGTTGTTTTACTAGGTCGGGTGGATTGAATGGTGTTGGTTTTAATAGCGACAGCTCTGTGTGAATCGACCCGCAACCATGTTTGTGGGGCTTAACGTCCGCTATAAACCATCTCACGTAGATATGAACGTAAATAAACTAGATATAGGAGGTTAGAAAAAGTAATACGATGACTGGTGAAAATTGTAAGAGAAAATTAAGAACATAGTATTGTTCAAAGTTCTTTTTATTTTAGTCAATTAATTGAAACAAATGTTACAGACATAAATTAAGTAACAAGGTTTAAACATGTTTGTATGTTTCAGAATGACCTAATAAGTGTATCAGTACTTGACGTTCCATATTTGGATTATTCGTTGGTCTATGTTCTTAATGTTGAATAAAAACCTATTATGTTAGTCAGCAAGAGAACACGATTTATAAATAACTCCACAGCAATACAGTACGACAAGTCAAACAAATGCAATTTTCAAAGAAAACACTCCTTTGACGAACTCAATACTTTGCAGATGAAAAATAAAATCGGTTATTCAACAGAATGTCTGTTACCAACGACTTTGTAACGCGATAAAGAAAGTATAACATCCGACAAATCCACCAAGTTTTGTACGTAAATTGTCGCAGATCGAAGTTGGAACTTGTAAATCATGCAAGCATTTTTATAGCCGCATCTGGAAGGATCTGCAACATCTGGTATCGTTGCGGGCTACTTACACATTCAGTCGGTACCCCGAGAAAAGCCTGGGCTTCACTCAAATTACTAGCATACGAGAATATGATGGGTACTCAATCCTTTGATTATAATGTACAGTTCTGCTCAATATTTTGCGTTTGGTGGGTTTTGTTTTTACCGATTTAAAAAAAAACTGGGTTATCAATTAGACGTATGTGATATTGTTGGAATTTGATAATATTTGATTATGTTGATCTATTGAGGCTTCCAAACACGATTTGCAATGATTCACGATGCAAAATTTCGTAAGTGTATGTACGAGTATGTTCGTTCACGAATTTCGCGAATCGAGAAGTCATAGCTAAATCTATCAAATCATTCTATTTTGGTTTAATCCTACTACTATTATAAAGGCGAAAGTTTGTAAGTATGGATGTATGGATGTATGGATGTTTGTTACTCTTTCACGTAAAAACTACTGAATGGATTTGAATGAAACTTTACCACAATATAGCTTATACATCAGAATAACATATAGGCTACAATTTAGGGCTCTGCAGTGCTTAGTTACCGTATTTCTTACTTATTACTAGACTAGACGGGACGAACCTGAAGTCCACGCGAACGAAGTCGCGGGCAAAAGCTAGTTAGGTATATTCTAATTCAGTTACGGTACGATGTAAGTTTTATAAAATCGGTCCAGTGGTTTTTGAGATATTGGTAATAAGTAATTACTTTAATCGTTAATTATAGGTGAAGTGTTAGTGGATCGTTGACAGAAGCACTTAAAAGACTATGGGATGAAAAAAAGTAAAAAAACTTTATTTGTTTAAAGTATATCTTAGAAAGAAATAAGAATTTTATCTATAATTGTGAGCTACTAACATTGGACAATAATGGTGAGCTACTTTAAGGTTGGCAAAAAATATTCTGAAATGTATCCGTGATCTGATTATGAAACCTCGCGACTCGCCGTATCTGAAATTCGCTCACTCTTACAAATTGAATTATTAATACAATCATTTCCAGCTGGCCCGTGGATAAAAACCGTACTTAATTGCTTCCAGAACAATTATCACGATCGCATTGTTAAATTACTTTCTTCTGCTTATATATTAGAAAGAAAGAAAGATGCGTTTATTGATTAGGGACATCACAAACACACGCATACAAATACACAAAAAAATGCACACGTGTGAGTTCTCGATAAAATACAAAAATAAAATTTGGAAATAAATATCAATGTAAAATGTGCGCCAGACAACACACACACCAATCGTCTTGATTTTGAGCTAAAGTATTTTCTTCCTTGTGCTTCGAATACCAGACAACGATAATGACGGGGGCGTCTCTCGTAATATCTTAAATACATTTTGATCTTTAAATCCAAACAACATGAGTTTATTTCGTATGAGTAACTCTCTTTCATTATTCAGTTTCCTAAAAGAGAATTTATAATAATATGAATTCAGCGAAAGCTTCTATCGAGTAGGTACCTAATAAGTTATAGGGCCTAGTTTATCGTTTCAATAAAGTGAATTTAAGTACCTAAGGCATCAATAACAAGCATTTAGCCAAAGGGATTTTTCTTCATCAAATATATTATTTTGGCTGCGTCAATAATATTTACTTTACCTAATAATATTTAAGATCATTTCGCAGAAAAATATTTTGTCAGGATAAGCAATTAGGGCAAAGAAAATAGGTAAATAACCATCCAAAAACTTGGTACGAGCCTACTTATTAAAAAAAATAGTATGTTTTACCGACTTCAATAAAGGTATTTGTGATAATTTTTGGAAATTGATAATATTAAGTATAAGAATCTAGGTACCCTTTCAGAGACGAAGGACCCTATTGTCTGGCTTCCAAACACGAAAAGTGATGTCGAGATGATTCTTTTTTATTTCAGCCAGGTATATTCTAACATAGGAAATAGTACAAGTTTCATCTAAATCGGTAGAGTAGTTTTTTTTGTCAGAAATTAAGTTTCTAAGTTCTAAGCAGTTTTTTTAAGGCAGCTTAACTATTTAACTTTTTTTAATATTAGAACGTGAATGATTGAATGAATGTATGAATGAATGAATGATGACTTTATTTGACACAACTAAACAAAAAACACAATAAAGAAAAAAAACAATTTAAAAAAAAAACAATGAAATTACGTGCACTATGTTTAGTCGCCATTTAATCATTGATCAAATCCTACTCATTCGTTCAATGAATAAATGGTACACAACATAGCACGCAACAATACTCAGACAGATTTGAGTAGACTTAGAATTTAATGTATTCTACTTACAATTCGAACTTTACCCAAAACGTTTGGGTAATACTAAGTAAACCTGAGATAGCCTAGGTTTACTATGTCTTCAGTTATAAACGCGTGCACTCGTATAATATTTAAATTAGCTTCACTCATTTCCATAGCAGTGCGGATATCCAGCGTTATTAGCTATCGATGTTAACGCACATATTTTTCCTCCTCGTCACAAAAGCTTGTCATTAACCGGACATAAAGCAGACCGTAGCGTAGAGCACTTATGATATAAATTAATAAGGCATACCCCCACGTCCCTGCATTTCGCCGCTTGTGAATATGACCATTTAACCTCTTATAACCCTCCGTAATAAAGTTAGTAAGATGGGATTCCATTAGTAGCTGACGCCTAACCACTAATAATGTTATAACCGTACATTGTGTTAAATAACGCCGACTATAAAATAACTATCAAGGCGAAATTGAAGAGCCTTAGGCAGGAAATTGAAATTATTTACCTTATTAAGTACCTACTACAATACTTTATAGCAACAAAACATTACTTGCAGCCCACTAACCAAAACCAATGAAATGATTTTTATGTATAAATCTACTGTTTCGTGAAAATCTGTTTGATATCTGTAAATTTATATTAAAACAATAATTGCCTGAATGACATAAACCGAGTAGTTTATTTTTTTATTTTTTTAAGCTCAATCGAGAACTTTCATTGTGGCTTGATTCGATTTGCTCATTCATACGTAACAGAGAATTTATCTCCAGTAATCAGTTGCGCTGTTTCTTCTTTATTTACCTAATTGGCTATCCTTTTGCGCGTCTAATTTCAGTGGACAGTGAGAGGAATGAAACAAAGCCCACTGGGTAGATCGTGCTTCAAGTCATAGACAAATATATCAATAGACGCTTCATATGAGTCACGTAGCGTTAAGTCCACCTTTTGCAAAAAAAGTTGTTCTAAGATTAAATAAGCCAATAAACGTGACACTGTTATTACTGTGACTAAAATTGTTTTTGTTTGAGCCGACTTAAAACAACAAAAATCATTAATCAACTGTTTATGAATACCATATTTACCTTTATATCGGCAGGCTATTTTGATTTTATAAAGCCGGGCAAAGAAAATTACAATAACTTTTTTTTTTCAAAAAGCCTACTAAAGCACTAAGGTACTACGAGCAGACACAGTGCAACTTAAAATTGAACATTGTATTTTGTGATGTTGATCAGTACTGACAGAAGGCTGAAGATATACCTAATATATCAGGAAAGGCTTTTGACTGGGTATTAAGAAGCGAACCCCTGGTTCTTAACTTTCGATTAAGAAGGCAAGAGAGAAAACACCACACTAAGTATCTTCCTTAATTTGGAGTTTTAATGGAAATAACTCAACAAAACATGTCCAATTTGCTATCTTGTCCTGCGTACTCTGATGCTTTCTAGAAGACCTATGTGTGCTAACGACAAGGAAATCCACGTCGCCGATTACAGGGCACAACAAATTTAAGTTTCTTTACCATCGACACGATAAAAAGAAGTAGATGGAAATGACTCTATCGACAAGAACCTAGCTCATAAATTTTTTGATGATGACTCTCACAAATGTGAGGCGTCTATCAGCCAACTAGTCTCCCTTAGTGGACAGCGAGCGGCCCCAAACAGTCACAATCACAATTAGCCGCCTGCAGCCAAACGAATTCAATTTACGGGTAGACACATGCGAGCTACACAACGTTCCACGATTTCGTGTGCGAATCCTTATAAATTATTATTAAATTATGTTTCACCTGATAAGTTTAGGCGAATCATACGAGTTTGATTACCATTATTACTCTGTTAGTATCTACTTTTAAAAACCGGCTAAGTGCAAGTCGGACCCGATTATATCCACTCATGAGATCTTAGACAAAAACACTTAAATCTAGGCTTAATCCAAATTCTGTAAAACTAAAACATTTCTATACATACACAACCTCAGCACAGCATCAAACAGAACACAGAGCAATCATTAAACACCCGAGCGCATATGAGTTCCGAATTGCAGTTGCGATAGTTTCAAACCACAACTAGCTCTGACGAGACAGGCGAACTGTTTCAAACACAATAACCTTGAATATAATATGAAGCGTGTGTCAGTCGTGCTGGAATTGGATTTGATTAAATACCATATTTACGACCTATTTGCACCCAGGGGTTAGGATATTAACTCGGGGTTAATGGCACCGTGTCTATGTAGGAAACTGAAAGCAAAAGCAGTTAAGTTTAACCCAGAGTCAAGCTAATCCAAGATCATGCGCTTGAACATAGGCTCGACTGCATCAAATTATTACCAAAATTTTCCGATGCATTAAAATTAGTAGGTATGCATCATACAAGGTGTGGCCTGTAATGGAAGCAAAATAAAGGCCCTTTTAATAACTAGTACACAATTCTCAATGTTTCTTTTTTTAATGTGAAATAAAATAATCGTTATTTTCTAATAAAATAAATCAAACCAGCAATGTATTGCAAACAAATGTGTTCAGTCATACAACTTGACATTGCCATTTACTACAACAATATTTTCTAAAAAACATGGTTGTTTGGTAAAGTTGCTTTAGGTGACCAAAACTATCTTATTAATCGTCATTACAAAAGGAGGTCTCTGAACTCATCACCAGTTTAAGTGCGAATTCGGTCGTTAATTACTTTACTCGTCGCATATTTCCGTTGGCCTGTTAGTGAATTAGCGGTTTATCTTCGTGAGGCACGGCAGCCGCGCCTTTTACGACCGATGGCGAATATCATGTAAACTGAATTCCCTGGAAACTACAAAGCAAGAAGGTAAAACATTCAGCGTTACTACAGTTTCATGTTTCATCTGGAATGGTAAAAGATTTGCTTAGTAATCTAACACTGGTTGGATTACCAGCTGAAAAACACAGCCGGCTCTGTATTTGAAGGTAGAACACTGTGCGAGCTCGCATGCATAAGTATCCTTTACGTCAGAATATAATACATTTGTACGGGGGATGCTAGAAGACGTTTTAGTAAGCCTAGGTTTACCTGGATTTACTTAGAATTACCTGAACGATTTGGGTAATGTTCAGCTCTCTAAAAGTGGCACTATTTAGGCCCAATTTCTTTATCAATAGTAATGGTAAAGTTACGTTACCAATTGAATATTACGATTGTGTGTGTGAAGAAAAACTATCTTAACCAAATGTCAGAATTGCTATTTTATTGACCATTGGTTAAGGTATTTTTCTTCAAAACACACACAATCGTAAATCTTCAACCGCTGGTAACTTTAACATTACTAATGATGAAGAAATCGGAGCTTGGTCACAAAATAAACTAGTGGCAGTTAACTGACGCACTCATTGAGTACTTCAACGATTGGTGGTATCATTTTATCCTTGTAATGGTATCCCTGATACTTCGAATCACTTTAAACTATGCTTTAATACCAAACGATTGGATAAATAACTTGTAACGAGTAGTTCTTGTGTACTTCAATTCTTCTCGCACTAGATTAACAAAAACAATACGTAAGCAATACTTAGCCTTACACTAGCTTTAAGTCCAATTTTGTGAAAAATAAATATGTATTATTATTTATTTTATTTCATAGCGCAAATATTATTGTTGCAAAATATGACCCATATTAAAAACCGACAATAAATCCAGACTTTACAGCGACCTTGTTTGTTTCATCAAGTGCATATACGAGTATCACCTGACCGTGATAATGATACATACCAAACCTCATTTTATCTAATCAACACGTTTTCAATTTCACTGGATACGTAATATTAAAATTAGTAAATGATTTTAAATTAACTTTTTTTTATCTAGCATACCTACATTCCGATTAATTTTAATTAATGAACTTGATGTAATTTCAAAAAATGATAATAAGGAATAAATATTCGGAGAATGCAATTCACGAATTTCAAATAAATCAGTCTCAAAATTGACTTAGATGATGACATAAGCCGTTTCGAAAAACCAAGAAAAATCTGAATACAGTTTAAATAAAACAAAGTAGGTGTAGGAAAAGCCACGAAACAGTCCATAAGAGTTTTTCAGCTTTTCCAATCGCTTTCCGCCGTCACTTGTTCGCTTTTTAATGCCGTTTTATTTATAAGGATAAGCAACAAAGTCGGCCGCAAAGTCGTAACACCGTTATCAGCTTTTTACGCCCTCGTAGGTGACGATTTATACCTCAAATCTAATAAAGGTGAATCGGTTTAATATAAAAAAAATCATGATGAAAGTAATTTTCCTTGATGCCCTAGGGAGTTCACACCACGCCCGGTCAAACGAATGGCTTTTGATATCCGAAATTACCTGCTCAGCATACAGCGCCTCGGGTATCCAAGAGGATGCAAAGATGATAAAACAAAATAAAATTAAAACCAAGAGGCCAATGAGTACGCGTTGCCAGTGGAAACTGTTCTATGAAATGTAGATAATAATAATTAATAATAATTTATTTATTTAATCAAGTGACATGACACATCATTTGTTAGTTACAATGAGCTTATTTCTATGTTAGTAATTTATAATTTTATTTATTTATATAATTATATTTTTTTTCTCACAACTCCTGCGGATGTTGTGCAACAGTAATTAATATAGCGGCAGTCCAGTCTACTCGCAATCATAGACAGGATGCTGTTGGGGCTGCCCCGAACCCTGCGCACCGGGGAGGCGCATCTCTTCCGCACGGTCTTCAAGCAATCTACTCGCGCCTCTGCAAACATCCCCGAAGCGCTGCAGTATCTGGGCAACCCCATCAGCACCCGGAACGCGTTGTTGAATTGGACTCGCAGAGCGCCATACGACGCCCGCGAACAATTGGCCCACAGGCTACACGTGTAAAAATAATATGTGTTTTATAAAGAAAGAAGGTACAAGAAATAACTAATGTTTGAGATAGTGCTCAGTCACACATGGCCCTTAAAAAAGACCAAAACAAGGTAAACAAGGCCCACTTTACATATCAGAATGTCAGAGTTCTAATTTGAATCATTATTTAGTCTCTATAAACATCAGAGAAATACGAGTATAATTATCATTTAACCAAGAAACAGCTAGCCCTGTCATTAGAATTGGTCTTTGCTATCATAATATTCACCGGGACCTAAGAGGTAATTAGAAGTTTAAAAAACCCGAGCTTCAGAAAATTTATAAAATAAATTATCAAGACTCTGAACGGAACAAATCTAAAAGTGCAGATTCCTGATATGGATTATATTGATGACTATTAGTTAAATACCAGCCAGACAACACACCAATTGTCTTGGTTTCGAAATAAGGAATTTTCTTCCTTGTCCTACGAATACCAGACAACTTTGCTTAGTTTGGGACCAGATGGCGCTGTGTGAAATGTCCAAAAAAAAAAAAAAAAAACTATAACGACGGCCGTCTTCCATAAATACTTAAATATATGAAACATCTATGATAGGTTTAAATGTTCGTGCTCAACATATAACATTTGCCCCTTGTGGGATTCGAACCCTCGTCCGTCGGCATAGTAGTCAGGAGCACTAACCACTACATCAAACGCATCGTCGATGACGATAAGTGACTGGCGCTTGCCCTCAAGAAGTTTTTTTTTAATTTTGCTTATATATCAGTCCGTGCATATTTCTTTGACCATTAAATTCCATGACACTATAGCGTCATTCCCATTTTTATTGGTGCGTAACCTCATTAGTTGAACGAACTATAATTGACACACCGGCTGACCTACCAATTAAGTAGGCGTATGAGCACGCTGCATGCTCTTTCTTTCCTGTAGTGTTTGGTGATACGCGCCCCAGAGATATATTCAGTGTCAGATGCCCTGATTTGTATAACCAACTTTTGATTACGATTTTAGTTTTATTTTATTATGTGAGAGGTTACCTCGTCCATTGTGGTGCATGTTATAACTACGTATAATATTACGAGTAGAACGTAAGCTCCATTTATTTATGTTCCTTCGCTATGATGTATTATCACGAAAGATACTCATTATATTGAAGGTAACTTTTTTAAATATTAAAAAAAAAAAATTTAGGGAAGGTTAATCCTTGGTCACATGCACCATATTTATCAGGGCATAGTCATACATTATCTTATTAGACCAAATTCATCTGCGAGTTTATAAAATTTCGTACGTACTTAGAAAAACTGTTCAAAATTTTTACACCATCACTATTACCAATCGTGCCAAAAAAACGGAATAGCGCTTAAAAATAAGAACACATAATTATCCCCCTAAAAATACAGTCAGCAAAATTGAAAAAGGCAACATTCCACTCATACAGACAATCGTTTGGTTATTTATTTAGTTCATCTTTGCAAGCAATCCGGATCACCGGAAGATTTTTCCACGTGAGCTCAACGTGACAGGAATGATCCGGAAATCGAGCACGAATATCGCTTAAATATCCTTTTATATTAATTCTTCGAGACGTTCACTGGCTTTCATCAAAGGAGCCAATATCACGGTGGATTGACTGATTCAATTTGTAGCGTGACCTGTGATATCAGTGATAAAGGACAATATTCAGTTTCTGTGAATCGAAGACACACTTTAGGGCCTGCTTTACCACATACAAAAGCAAAATGTTCTCGTCGAGAGATTTTATTTATAGTAAAATAAAATGATATTTAAATGAAGAAAAAAAATTATCTTTCGACGTAAAACGAAAACCAGACAAAACATAAACGTGTCAAAATAATAAAAAGAAAGATTCAAAAACAATATATCTGGAAATTAGATTGGTTTGCCACATTCTCCTCTAACCAACGAATAATTCAAATATAGATCGGCTCCTCGTATGAAGTATCTGGCGGACAACGCTAACCAGAATTCATTAATTGAGATTTTGTGAAACAATATTTTAATGTAACAAACGAAGAAATAGCTGGGAATTTTTTTCCCTATATAAATATTAGAGGACGTTCTATAGAATACACTAATACAAATCAATAATAATTTCGTGGTAAGGAAATATCTTCTTTGTGTTACGAAGTACCAGACAACGATTATGACGGGGAGTCACTCATAAATACTTAAATACATGTAACATCCATGACTTAAGTACCAAACATTTGCCCCTTGCGGGATTTGAACCCGCGATGGCCGGCGTAATAGTCAGGAGCGATAACCAATACACCAAACGAGTCGGTAATAAGTTTGATAAGATACAATGAATTCACAGAACCGGTTATAATTGAGAAAAATCCGTAAACCTTAGTTTACAGAAAACAGACTGTAGTTCATATTATAGCAGTCCAAGACTTTATTCTTCTTCATCTTTATTTTAGATTGATCGGCCGATCTCTTGTCGGTGTAGGTTTTTCCATTTATTGGTAGGTACAATATTCTATATTATATAATATTCTAAAGGTACATCAAGCTAGAGCGAGTAGTTTGTGATGATACCAAAAAAGCATCATCCTTGCTTCCGCATCGCGAAAATTGCCAATTACTTCGCCTACGACTTGTCACACCGCCTTCTAAATTTGGATACATAGCATTCGGGATGTTGACAGAATAACTGGACCTCTTCAATGGACTGGACCTCTTTTGAATAATGAAAATTGCAGAAAAGGAGGTTTTCCCTTTTCTGTATCTTTACCGTAAGATGAAATTGGCTAATTAGTAATACCCAGTTTAGTAAACGTCAAGGCAAAGTTCTACTAAGTATTTGTACTAGTAGTATTATATTATCTGAGGTATTAGAAATACACGGTCGAGCACTATCACTAAATGTAGAGCAAAAACTTTTATTGCCCATATGAATATTTAAACTCAATAGGCAGCAAAGTTGCATTAACTGCACAGTTTAAAAAACAACCCGAAATGAACGCAATGGGTGATGTTGAAAAGTAGATTTTTCACTGACCGTCGAATTTTTCGCTGTTCCATCAGTATATTCGTACTCGTATTTAGTTCTTGAAACATTCCGGTTAATAGAACAAACACCATTGATGACATAATTAGATGACTTGCCGACAAAGTGGATAAATGCCATGTGCCATTCAACGCATGTAGTACATAACGTAAACCCACCCATTGTTGCACTTAGTATTAAGTTGTCAATATAACGTACACCTTTGCTATTTTTAGGTGACAACCATGTCCACTTATAAATAAAGGTAAGGGTAATAATGATTTATTTTTCTTTAATTTTTCTCCCAAATTTAATAAATAAAGTCCGTAACTCGAATTGAAGTTAAACTTTCGTCTCTACATTTTCAACAAATTACGTTTTCCAATTCACATCAAGACCAAGTAACGATTCGAATCGAAATCTAAATCAGGAATACGAAATATCAAAAAATCTGCACGCGGAATTGAAAAAGTAACAACAAACTCACCTGTGCAAGCAACAGCAACGAGCAGCGCGATCGCAGCCCACATTTTTCCACAACTCTCACACACCATAAACTCCGAACGGCAGAAGCCAGTACGGCTGAAAGGCGAAAGTTTGCCGAAACTTTTCCCGGATGATTCGTGCCCGACACAGCGGAGCTAGATCCCGAGAGAGACTACCCGACTGCCATGCCGTCGGTGCGCGCGACAGTATCGCGCAAGCGCGGTTTGACCTCCGCACTATTAACATTACATTAAAATCGCAATAAAACTTGTTGGGGACAGTGCTTGCTGGTAATTCTTCTGACCGCATTTGCTGACAATTGTCACGCTGAAACTAGAGGCGGAAGAAATCAAGTAATTTTGTTCTTTCAAAAGTTAGGTATTTATTTGCGTATGCTTAGCCTATTTGGGCTCCACACCATAATTTGCAGCGCTAGAGAAATAATGCCAAATTATTCCATGTACTATTTTTTATTAGTGATAACTATTCATTTTGAAGTTTTCTATAACTTACTGCGACACTAAAGTTATCACATGGTTGGTTATAAAAAAGTCACTCCTTAGTCTTAACTGATTTTGATGATTGGATAATAGTTCTTCCATAAGTAATAAATTTTCCCTCTAAAGTAGTAAACAACTGATATTAATTCAAACTAATTTCGATAAGTATCTATTTTAAGTACTCGGACTATAATAATAGTAGCTACTTTTATCTAAAGTTTATCTAACAAAGTAATATTAATTTTACATTATCTTTAGACACTATCGATGAGTCATATAACCTTAAAAATTGCATTGGCAAAAACTTCGTAGGATAATAATCAAACGCAATTTTCGTCATGTATTTAGTTATCATAATTATAAATATTATCAACAAAACATCTCTAATGGATTCCCCTTGCTGATTTCCGGAAATTAAACTTCAGATGTTTCTTTTATTTCAAAAGAAATTATCAAATTGATTGTTGATAACGATTGAGGTTAATTGCATTTATAACAATCTGTTTTTATTTTTGATTATCACTTTGATATAACTATGATTTACCTACTGATTATGCAATATATCTTGGATTAATCATTGTTGAGTCACTGCACACAATGTGGCTGATAAGGTAAAGACTTTATTACCAAAACAATTGAATGCAATTATACACAAAATATCCAAATAAGTTTCGGTTAGTGCTATCTGCTAGATACTTCATACGAATGATATTATTTATTTGAATTATTTTTTGGGTAGCGCTTACTAAGAAATTGTTAAACAAGCCCTACGTGAGAATGAAGGTGTTGAATGGTGAATTAAGAAATGACGATGAAAGGCAGTAGCTAACTCCACTGGCATGCTTTTAAGAAGCCTATTTAAACTAAACCTGCTTAAAATAAAAATCGAAAGAAAAATATTCTTAATTTCTTTGCAACGTACTTTCTGTATAACGCCCTTTTCTTGGTTAAATCTATGATGCGGCAGGAAATATTTGAACTAGCCAAAAGTGGTCTTCAAAAGTATTCAGTGGACTGCTGAGCTGCATACTTCTTAGAAGAGACCTCCTGAAGACATTAGGACCAAGATCTTTTGAACCTTTTTTTTTCGATTCCCTCTTATCCTTGGATCATTTGACCGAAATATTGCGTATCGCGTAATTCCATTGCCAAGTAATACTGGGTCAGCTGCGAGAGGCCCGCATAACTTATCCCACTTGGACGTACCACCGAGACCCCCTGCCAACTTTCTTACTGTATGCGTCAACCCCGAAACTATCGACCTATAAACCCACCGTCTTGGAATGCGGTGGATCAAATGATTAATATGACGTTATGAAACCATCCCCGCCAACAAGAGGTGGGCAAACAATATCGGATTGCTTTAAAATTAATTAACTATAACTACCTAATATTTTTGTAGTATCCGTTGCAATAAGTAACTTCCGCTATAGTTATTGTAACGTTTGGAAATCGGTCACTCTTTTTGTTCTTATTAAAACGTTCAGAAGAAAAACTTACAACATATTTTATTTTAAGGTTGCCATTGAAGACTTAACTGTATGGATGTTATTTTCACTGTCTCAGGCTAATACATAGTTATTGCTCATTTGAGCACAATACGAGGAAGTTTATGTATTTATAGGAAATAGAAACGGGAATGATACCATCACTCCGGGGATCGAATACAGGTCCTCAAAGGCACCATAAGTACAGTTCGTAAAACCTAAAGCCACCTGCCGAAAAGCTCTTTTATCAAAAAATTTTATTAGCCATCGAAGTGTCAACACAAATGGTAAATCTCCCGCTAACAAAACGCTCAAGATCCTAACTAAACGCTGTGATTGACAGATATCTAGTCGCGCCGAATATACGGGGTATTGCGACCCTTATCGTGAGACCTGACAGGCGACGTTGCTGGCATATAGTAAAGTCTCTACCCAACAAGACGACATCTATATTTCACCATCTACTATCCTAGTCACTCAATCAACAAGTAAGTACGAGAGCGAATAAGACTCAAACGTAAATTTGGCCATGTGTTCGCTGGTCACTCCCCAAGAGGTCCCGGGTTCGTATTTCTCTTACGTACAGAAATGTTAGCTTGTGTGAAAGAGAGAGATGTAAATATTACATTCATGGAAAATACCCCTGGGCGTA
Source organism: Pyrausta aurata (assembly GCA_963584085.1). Lineage (NCBI taxonomy): Eukaryota > Metazoa > Arthropoda > Insecta > Lepidoptera > Crambidae > Pyrausta > Pyrausta aurata. Next base: position 8,723,632 of record OY757265.1, read on the forward strand.
GACCCCCGGCTGAACTTTACGTCTTATTAAGGGAGGTTGATTTGAATAATGTCACATTATGAGCTTGTAACTTAATGACAAAACAATATTTAGAAAATTAATTTTCAAGTAATATGCGAGCGATGAAAATGTATTTATTTATTTTCATTTATTTCGATATAATTAAGTCATACGTATATCTTCAATTATTGAATTATATTAAATTGAAATGCACACACATTAAATTTAATTGGACAAACACCAGCTTGCATTTGGGTATTTGTCCATATAAGAACCATATAACAATGGTTGATATACAGACAGTCACAGCCTTACCACAAATCACTTAAACAAAGTTTTAGGTACTGTTTAACAAGATTTTAAGAAAATCCTTACCACAAATCAGTTTTTGGCGCTAAAACACTCTTTTAAACAGTGTTTTAGTTAAACACCCTCCCCCCTAGTTTATCTTGTGTTTAACCTCAAAAAATAGACAGATTGACATTTGACAACTTTCCTATAGAAAAAATATTATGGATGATTGATTTCACAACAATTGATTTATTGGACTTAATCAACAAACAAACAAAACTTTATAGACATTAGACACTATTTTAGACATACTTTTGTAAAATCAAATTCCACTCAGCAACTTTATGACGGTTTGTGTTGGTATCCGTGTTTCTGTTTTCTACCACGTCTTTCGAACTGTCTATAAGCTGTATTAAGGCCGTCTTATTCCGTCAAATTATCTCATAAGCCCCGCCCCCTTGTTAAAAGTGCGGGGCGCTTCCCCCACCAGCACCCCCGCACAAAACTTTTTCTGTCAACTTTGTCTTACAAATCTCGTGTATAATTAAGCCATCTAGTGTTTATTTAAGGAACAAAATTTTCTTGAATAAGATACTTCATGCGCTTTTGTAAGTAACATACCCACGCCATCTAGCAGAACCCCTAAGAACTTTTACAAAATGGTTTCTTTAGTACACCATACATGCTTTTTAGTCTAAACGTTTATCGAAAGAACAAGGAACGCAAAGAGTGGCATTTCATTCTCACACGACTGGTCAGCACTTTATGCCAGCAACCTGTAACCATTATAAAAACAAGAAAGAATATCCGATAACATTTATTATATTCTTTATTGCACTTATAAGATGTACAGAAAATAGGTACAAGAAGTCACAATGTGAACAAAGGTGGGCTTATCCCTAAAAGATGCCTCTTCTAGCCTCTTCTAGGGTCTGCGCAGTATGTTTCACGCTTCCGTTTAACATTACAAATATGGAAAGCTAAATTAAAGGCAAAGGTTTCTTTATCGTTTCAGTAATCCTTTAATAATATCAAAGTTATTTATTTACTAGTCGTCTCCGGCGACGTCGCCCGCGTATATTTTGGATGTCCCGTGAAATGGTTCAAAGTAATTACTATCGAGGTCACCCACACCACACCTTACCACGCTTAAAATACTCGCTTAATATCAGCTTGAACTATAAAAATGACTTGACTATCATGTGTTAGAAAGTAAGAAAATAGTAAGGCAAAAGTAGTTAGTAGTAATCTCTCATTTAGATGCAATACTTTTTTCGGCGAAGTTCACTATCAAATATACTGAGCATTGAACTTGGCTATCATTTTTCACATTGATGTTTTTAGTGGGATATCATAACTTTTTATAGAAATATTTATTTGCTTATTCATAAATCATGAATACATATTTTGTGCAAGCTTCCATCCACTTAATTATAACGGTTTCAGACCCTACAATTAAAACACTTTCTTTTGTTTTCAGATTTTTTCCTTCGCTTACACATTATTACCTAGCTAGATGCTATATTTCAACTGTCTAGGTTTGTTAATTAGAGCACCGCACCCACACAATTACTTTGATAAACCATATATGGTTTTGCCATGTTTGACTTTTTGTAGTCTAGCTTATAGACCTTTTTTACTATAAAACTGTAATTTGGCATGGGTTTCTTTATATCCTAACCACACCGCCTAAAATATGTATTTTAAAATATTTTTGAGACACCTCCCTACAAGGAATGAATTATGATGAGCATGAGTTCCTACACCGAAAGGGCAACACCAGGGTTTATCTCATCAAAATGATAGTAAGACAGTTGAAATTTTCAGGAAGGATGTATTCATGTTGCCGTTGAAAAAACAAAAACTTAAAAAACAGTTTTTTTTTCAGGTTGCTCTCAGACAACTTATCTACTCTGATAATGATAATAATGAGGGGCTGCCCCATTATTAGGACTTCATATCTTTTGTATGGGACTCCCTGACAACAGATATGATGTTTATGCCATTTTCATAGATAATGGTACGGAACCCTTCGTGACCCCGAAGCGCCATTTGGCGCTAACTACAAGATTATTAGAATTATTATGTGTCACAAACACCAAAGTTGTTTTGGATATTCAGTAACAGCAATTTGAGGAACGGTTATAAAAATAAAATTAAGACAGTCTCCACACATTTTCGACAGAACAAAATTGAAAAAATTATTCAGATTTGACATTTCTGAATGCAAATATAATTGGATTATACTGAGTAATCTTCATGTTCGTCGCTCAAGTCCATGTCACCAAATAAGAGATAGATAGTCAATGCATTATTACTACACGATTCAGAAAATGTGTACGTAGTACGTACGTACGTAAATAACATGGAAACCTGAGTTCCATACACGAAGAGAGCTAGACCGACCTTAACTTAACCTCCAATGTTTGTATTTTGTCACAGGAGTCTAGATGTAAATAAATAAATAAAATTAATATAGACCTATCACCTAATAATTTTCTCCCTCCCTCAAATTCATATAATATTTTCTCGTCTCCAATATACTAGAGTCACCAGGGCACAGCTTTAGCATTTGAGATTACTGCTAAACCTACAGTTATGGTTTAGCTCTGATTTTTCCAAATAGAGAAAATGTTCAAAACTACAATAATTTGACATGAGTGTTTTATGCTTTTTGTTTATATTGTTACTATAGAAACGGATTCATCTCTACGATTGGTACAAAAATATAGTTCATTTATTCACAACAATTATATATGTCGCTACAGCCTTTCTCTTTTTATTTTGCTTAACACGTAGAGGTTGGGGGTTCCATCCTCATGGCATTGAGGAGATTTATCCGCATGGTGATGATGTTTTTGATACTAATTTTCTTTTTGAAATTTATTTTCATTGTTATGTAGTTTTTTTAATAGGATTTGCTACTTTAAAAAAAAACCTAAAAATTTAATAAGTTTTTTTTTTTTTTTTTAAATGTTAAAATGTCCAAAAATTAAAATAAATACTTATTTCGTTTTCTAAAAAAATATTGTGACTATGTAGAAAAATATTCATGATACCCCCGATTTGAACTCGCGACCTTTGATTAGTATAAGACTGGTGCTGATCCAACTGAGCGTGACGCGGCGCGGCGAAATTAGCTATTATTAGTTCTTAGGTGTTTTACGTAATTAAGTACGCAAATAAAATTGCAAAAATTGACATAGGTCCAGCGTTCGCAGTGGCGTCAAGGGGAATGAGGAACTGGTATCTCGTGCTTGTCATTTGAATAAAAAGATAGCGCTATTTCTGCTTGCATGTATAGAACAGAGATGACACGACGATCAACTGTTGCGTCAAAGTCGTTACGCGAATCACCATCGTCACAAGTGTGAGAATCACTAAATCAGTGTTTAATGAATGAAAATGTTAATAAAACTGGAAAAAAACGATTGGACGCCCTAAACATCTTTGGTGTCTAAAGTAATCTTAAAAAGACAATTGGAAGAATTTGCTGCTTGTAAGAAAGAATACAGACTAATGAAAAAAATGGACCTTTCTTTGCCTGAACATAACACCGATAAAAACTTTAAAAAAATCATTTGATTCATAGCTGAGATCTCACTTATGTGGTCAAAATGTATATTCTTATAATCCCCTGTTCCTCACATCTGTGTAGCTTGAGCAAATCAAGATCAAAAAAGTCGAAATAGGTCAAATAAAGTGTTTTTAGATATTTCGATTCGATCTAAATAACAAACATTTTGAAATCATTTTAACATGTATATGTGTAGAATGGAATTACCTACTAAAATATGTGATTTTCATAAATATAAGTCCAATAATTTGAAAACTACATAGAAAATACGAAAAAAAAGGGGCCCACTTCTGAGGCAATTATTATCGAGCAAAGTAATTACAATCGTGTTTCCAACCACAATCCAGCTTTCTAGTAATCTTCTTCTATAACATATATAGATTCGAGATTTAAATAATTAGTGTTTCCATGTTTAAACTCAATCGAAACATCGTAAAAATGGAATATCTGGGCCTTAAGGATATCCTGAAATAAAATAAACAATTACAATGCTATCACGTTTACAAACCCCACATACGGCGACTATGGAGTAGTTATTATTATCCATTTTATTTACCTTTTCGTCTTTTGTCCAATTGACCGTGCGATCTTTCTTTTTTTGATTCATGTTGAAAACAAATCAGTCAATACACAACAAAATACGAATTTTTAGAAATGAATTGAAAACAAAACAAAAAAAGTCAAAACAAATCAGGTATGGAATTGTGTAAAGCAATCGTATTCATTTGACAGTTCAAAACGTACGATATGATCTGTCAAACGGCAAAGAACAAAAGGTTTGACATATCATATCGTACGTTTTGAACTGTCAAATGAATACGTTTGCTTTACACAATTACCCCTCAGATTCTTCTCATTCTTTTGTCATTACAACTTTTTTTAAAGATTTGGGTTTTGTTACTATTCAGCCATCACTTCAAGAAGCTTTTGTTCATTTACCCTGAAGTGTGTTAAATGCAACCTGCGTACTAGGAAATGTAATGAATGAACTGAGTGAATGAATGAATGTTTGTATCTAAAACTGGTGTTTAGCTAAACACTGCCCAAACACCTATTTGTGGTACAAAATGTTAAACACTGTTCTAAACCCTTTTTAAATTTAAAACAGTTTTTAACTAAACATGACTTAAAACCAGTTTTAACGGATGATTTGTAGTAATACTGTCAATCTCTGGGAGAGCATCTTCAGAATGATGTTCAATAAAATATGTTTTAATAATGTGAAATATTTTTCTACATTCTAAGTTCCTGTTTCACAATTATTCTGCAATATAAAAATACTGTTATGACCTTAATATTCAAATATTCTTACAGAACTCAAAAAATTATGTTTTTTTCCTTTTGTCCAATTTTCAATCAACATTTTACGTATGAGATAACAAAAAATATATCAAATTGATCATTTGATTCCCTTGAAGATAAATAAAATGTGAATTTTATCACATCGGCTTGATTATAATCAAATTGATTCGTATTATAAATAACAATATCTTTTGAAAATATTGCATTGTGTTGCGGGACAAGTACCATCAAACATGTTGAAGGAAGTTTTTCTATTTCTTGCCGTTTCAGGTAAGTTTTGGCAATATTCAATAACAATAGCTACTCACATTTATTTATAAGCAGTACCTACCTAAAATGTTATTGATATTGTTTATTCAAAATATTCAAAAATAATCATTCCATCAAATAAGTAACAGCACATCAATTGTTCAAGAAACTTATTTTTGCTTGAGTAATATTAATTATAATAGATTAACCTTTAGTATGCATTGTAAATATATTTTTCAATGACAGCCATTAATTATACACATGTCATAGTAGCACCTATGTAATGTTAAAGTATTAGAATATTCATGATGATTTTAATATTATTAAAATTATATTTTTTTTTAGCTTTTACCAAAGGCGAAAATAATGGATTCTCCCGATCAGGCACTCGCAACACATACACATTGTATACAAAGTAAGTCCAGGCATACGTCCAATCCACGTAAACGAAATCTATAACTTTTTCTTCTTTTTCTTTTTTGCCTGCTCCTTTGCACCACTAGTCCTGCGCCAGCAATACTGGTGCAAGATTGTATTATGATGGTGAGGAATTGTGATCTAATGTTGTGTTCCGAGTTGGTAGTTCATTATCTAATGATTTTACTATTATGATGGTGAGGAATTGTGATCTAATTCTATGTTTCGAGTTGGTATTTCATTATCTAATGATTTTACTACATCTTTTTGTTTTAAGTTTATCTGCCAAAGACCCAGTTCAAGTGAAGAAGGTATTCACATCCTACTAATATAATAAATGAGATAGTTTGTGAGGATGGATGTATGTTTATCGTTTCTCCTTCACGCAAAAACTGCTAGATTGATTTTAATTAAATTACAATAATATAGCTCATACATCGGAAAAATACATAGGCAAAAATAAAAATAAATTTTATTCTATATAAAATAAAAATTCATTGTGATATTGTTTGACAACCGACATTACCGCAAGTGATGCGGCTGGGAATCGCTAGCCCCAAAAGACAATGCTAAAAGTAATAATTACCCGTTTAGCATGCCTAATTCTCAGTTAACACGTCGAGTATTTTCCAGGGATGATATCAGACAACCGTACCCCATATCCAGTAGTGCTGACTTGGAAGGCACACCTTTCAACGAGTCACTTGTCACCGTCGTCATCCTACACGACCAACAAGGCAGCGGGTCATCTACCATCAACCCGTATTTGAAGGACCGTAAGTCCAGCATTTTTAGTCGATTTTTAACAAAAATCGTGTATAGCTATCGCCATAATCAATACTGATTTGAGAAACTCGCTAACTATCGGCGCTTACTGCTGAATGGAAACATAAAAAGTGTAAGCGCAACAGCGCTACAGCGATCAGTCAAGTTCACACATTTTGTCTACAGAACAAACAAAAAATCGTTTTTTGTTCTGTGGTTTCGTTGGACAGAAGATAAACAGCCAGAGTCAGCGTGACTCTGAAATAAACCTAAGGGCTCTATAGCTTCATTTAAGTTTTTGCTTTTTATGTCAACTGCGTACTTTGCGCAAGCCAGAATTAGCGCAACTTGGTTAAAATTTCAATACATAATGGCTCAATTTATGATATTAATAGACATATATTATTGCACTTAGTTAAAGATTATTAATGCCAGACCATTGCGACAAAGTGACGAAAAATCCACACTAATCTCCCACCCAACAATACCACTCTCATACCGCTAGTTCAGCTGGTTGCTGAGATATGAAGATATTCTTGTTGAATTGCCAGTTGATAAATTCAAAAAACACGTTAAAAACATGCTTATGTCTACATGCTATTATAAGGTTCAAGACTATCTAAACGACACGAATGTGTGATCCGTCCAGCCTGCACCGTCTGATGTACTTACCTTTGATGATTTTGATTTTACGGCAGCTAGCGGTGACTGAGTTTGTTCCGGCGTTTTTTCTCAGCATTTTTCTAAATGTCTATGTTATGTCTCGAAGCACTAGTAGGGCCCAAAATATAAGGAGACATGTTTCGGCCCTTTCAGGGCACATTTTTTTTACTGTATTTTTGACTAATAAAGATTTTGAATTTTTAATTAATGTTTTTTTTTTCCAGAGATGCTTACATACGAGGATGTCAATGTCTTCATAGTAGACTGGTCTTACTACGCTCAAATGGGCTACGAAAACGCTGTATCTGCAGTACCAAGTATTGCCGAGTACCTCGCCAATTTCATTAAAGATCTAATAGCACTGGGTCCCGTACCCGAAAATAACATCCATCTTATCGGCTTCGGTCTTGGGGCGCACATATGTGGCATCGCTGGACGGGATCTAGGAGGAACCATCGGTAGGATTACAGGTAAGAAATCAAGTATTTCAGTCTTTATGACTTTAGGTCACAACTTCTGAAAAATAACCACCCAAAATTATAAGTCTATGCCCAAAATATAACGCTTATTGAATGATACACAAACGATGAATTAAGCTCACTCTACCCCTGTTAGCCACCTTGTATTCACTCGAGCGATATCTAAGAACCGGCTTTGTCAGCCGAGTACAAACAACGCGTACGACGCGCACGCACGGCGAAGTACCTACTACCTCGGCTTATAAATAGTTTTCCACCAACGTTAGTGAATAGTTTCACGGCAAAAAACATAAAAAAATAGTTTAAAGACTACTTTTTAAGCACTATCAGTTGCTAAATTAGTCAATTAATAGTTTAAATTCGTCTGTCACAGGTTCACAGTTGCTTTTTATAATGCAATTTATAATAGTTTGAATTGTTAAAAATTGTGCAAACTTCTTAGCTTTAGCTCAAACCTAAGTGGTTTCTTAAAAGCTATGTCATTGAATTGTTGAATGAAATTGTTGAAATTGTTTTTATTGGTAAATAAATAAATAAATAAATAAAGAGTAACGAGAATATATCGATAATGTTAGGTATGCTATATAGATCACACTAGACTGACTGACTGACTGGCTGTTACGATAGTTATACTAGAGCCCGTTTGGACAATTGACCAACAAGACAGCACTTACCAACGAATAATTTTAGTGTAAAACCTTATTTCATAAGAAGCAAACAACTTATTTTAACATCACGAAACAGGCCCTAAGTATTGATGATGGAAGTACCTAGGTTCTTTTAAAATAAACAATTATAAAAAAAATTGCTAACAATTTTTTGATGTGATATCTAAAATTAGCTACCCAATCTGCAGGTCTTGACCCCACTGGCAAACTCTGGGGCACTGGAAGCCAACGCCTATCCGCAGCTGACGCCAAATACGTAGAAGTGATCCATACAGATGGCGTTGGCCTTGGAAACTTCGGCATCGGAACAGCTCTCGGACACGTCGACTTCTTCATAAACGGAGGCGGCAACCAGCCAGGCTGCCTCAGTCATAGTTGTTGCCACGACCGAGCCTGGGAAATAATGGCTGCGAGCATCGGGCACAACATTGTGGGGAACAAATGCAACAGCATGTTCCAGAACAACTTCAACCTTTGCCGCGGGGTCACTCTTCCAGTGGGCACTAACAGTGTCAACAAGCCAGGGTAAGTCAATATTTACACGCCACCTTTACGTGTATGGCGTCATGCAAGATGCCTGGGTCCCAATTCTCACGCAGTTAACTCGTGAATAGATAACCGATCGAATTTTCTTTGTAGATGAAAGTTATTGTTAATGTCTTAAAGTCACTATTTATGCTCGTATGCATTTCGATTTCTTCCTAGCTCTTTTTTTATATTACATGAAGTTTTCGTTAAAACAGTGAAACTCGTCAATCGAATTAGCAAACGAAAAAGTGAGTTTGGCGTGAAAATCGGGGCCCTTGTAGACAGAACACTGGTGGACTCTACACCCAGTATACGTGTAGGTAATATGTGTTAGCAATGTAGTGCGATTTATTGTTGATAGTGTCATGTATGAATGAGGTTTTTTTTATATTTTTATGTAAGTTTTATGTAATACTTTATCTCTTGTTTCAGATCTGGGATTTATAGAGCCAACACACGTAGGACTTACCCTTATGTTTAAGAGAATATGTTTTAGGATTATTTGATTAAATATAAGCTAGGTTAAAAAAATAAATAAAATGAAAATGTGTACTTGTATTTTTTTAAATTAATTTTAATTTTAAGTTTCGGCAAGGCATAGAAAAATATTACCTTTTTGAACTAGAATTTAAATATTACCGTTTGAAATTAAGTATCCAAGTTGTTCTCTTTTACAACACAATAATACACGGCCGTTTACACTTTTCAAATACAAGGAGGTATAATGATCGCCTATCAAATGCCTTTAAGCTAATCCCCAGATGAGTTTACTTACTTAGCATGGCTTCTGTCTATACTTCTTAGCTGGTCACCGAACTGTGACTCCGGAAACGATATTCTTATTTTCACCTTTGACTACAAAAACGCCAAAAAACTGAAAAAATCTTTACAAGAAACCTATCGTCTTTCTAGAATAAGCATATTATTAAGCAATTTTTTGTAAACATTTCAATGCAATACAAACCAGGTTTTTTTGTTGTCTAAATGACTTGAATTGAGTCACTAAAAATAACTCAAGCCTGTTTTTTTTCCTACTTGATATAGTCTAAAAAATAACAATACAACTACATATAAGTATTACTAATTTTAATCCAAAGGTCATAGGGTGATCTTAGTAAAATGCATGTAAATGGTTTTTATTCAAAACATAATGTAAGGATCAAATGCACAAGTTTAGTATTAAGTGTACGTTTACATTGTATAATTACTATTCTATGACGTAACGATTCAGTGGAAAATACTAGTTAATGTCAATATACAAGTATACAAGCTTTAAAGTGAATATCAGCTGCATTATTTAGATGCTAAATGCTTAGCTGGAAAATTCGACGGGTTAGTTATATTGTGCTGACATTTATACTGACATTTCTTTATGAGCCGACCCCAATTCCTGGAATTGGCCCCTAGCTCATGTCAGTACCAGTACCACTCTTGGTTATGTGGCCTTGGTAAATTTTCATATAAATGATTCATTTGTTTATATATTTCGGTACATCAATAGTTTATCGTATACAGTACTTAGGTACTTAGATTATGACACAGTTTTGTTCTACTAAGTACATTACAACACAAAAAAAAATAACCGCGTTTTGTACTTATAAGAAATTTCAAAGTACAAAACATATGTTTTGTGTGCTTACCACAGATACACATTTAGGGCCTGTTTCACTATTGGCTAATAAGCAGAAACCAACGAATAAATCAAAAGGAACGACATTTTGTATGAAGTATTGGACAGATAACGCTAACCAGAACTTGTTACAACATTGTGAAACAAGATGTTAGTATTCGGTATCAGTTCTATTTCAAGTATTATAACAACATGCGCCTTTCAGACTATAAGTGAGAAGGGCTCTTAAATAAATACTTAGGTATTGTAATTAAAACTGCAATTAGTATTACCTGCCTTATGTAAAGAATTTATAATAATATTTATTAGTACACTAGCATTAATTACAGGCGTAGTTAGTTTAGAATTTGATATCCGTATTAACAATAGAAGGTGTTGAAATATATTTGCAGTTACAGTTATTTAACGTGTCAAAATGAGAGATCATAACCAGAGATCTCCTATAATTGATTTTTACAAAGGAAAAACAATATTAATTACTGGTGCTACAGGATTTTTGGGAAAGGTTCGTTAATAATTTACGCTTTTTCAGCACACATTTTATTTTCTCTGTAACTTTATTATGATCGTCAGTCAATTATTTTGGGAAAGACTTTTTGGCAATTACTTATTCATGGTTTCGAATATCGATTTGCATCAAAAAAGCGATAATTTATTGTTTCAGGTTTTGGTAGAAAAGTTACTTTTCTCCTGCGACGAAATAAATAGAATATACATTCTTATAAAACACAAAAATGGGAAAACAATTGAACAACGATTTTCAGAATACTTGAATTCACCAGTAAGTTACATTGACCTTTTAACATCAAATGTAGACACTTACGTTAACGCATTTTGAGACAACAACTGTAATGCTCAACAATACATTTTAGGCCTTTCAAAGAATCAAAGACAAGAGCCCAGACTCATTGAATAAAATTATACCAATATACGGAAACTTAGAAGAAGAAAAACTTGGACTTGACGAAGACGACATCAAATTGCTGCAAGAAGAGGTAAGTAAGTAACTAAGTGTGAAAATATTCATCATATTAATATAATCATCTCTATTCCCTCATTATTACCTATAACGTATAAAAAAGTTTTTGTGATTTGCTCCTTCTTTTCTATGTTTGGGGCCCTATTTTTGAATCACTCGCTTCAATATTACGAGTAATTTTATTTCGAAAATTAATTAAAATACAACTCAAATCACGATTTATTTTGTAATTCACTACCGTGTAGATTACAAATGATTTTCACTGGAATATTGACCATTAATAAAGTAAGTCACACGCCACATCAACGCGAATGTTTCAAAATAGGGACCCTAGACGTGAAAATGATCCTCTAACGATTAGTTATTTATAATGTTGTTACCTAGGGCTGTTACATTCGTAACCTTTTCATAGCATTTTCATTAAAATTACATAAATTGATACAGGTATCCATAGTTTTTCACTCGGCTGCGAAGTTAGTATTCGACATGAGCGTTGCAAGTGCCGTCAACGTCAACACCAAGTCCACGCAACAGCTCATTGCCATTTGCAAACGCATGCGCAATATACAAGTGAGTACATATTTGCTAGTATCTCTGTTAAGGCTCTATCATCATAAGTTACCCGAGAAAGATCTAAACATCACATCATACAATATTGAAGCAAAAAAATAAATTATACCATTGCATACCATAACAAGATCAATAGATACCACCTTTTAAATGGTGTTTACTAAAATTTTAGGGTTTCTAAAGCTAAAAAACGGATAATGATAAGTATATAGTCACGGTGATAGTTTAAAAAGAGGAGTAAGTACAACAGGGCCTTGCTATTTAAAATTTGATTAAAATATACATTAATTAGTATAAACTCTAAGGCCCACTTGCGAACGATAATTTAACCCAGGATTAAATCATCATTCTGTCTCTGTCAACGTCAAATAAACTGACAGAGATATTCCTGGGTTAGCGAAATCAGGGGTTAAAATCATCGTGCGCAAAAGGGCCCAAGTCAATCTATTTAGTGAACGCCAGTTTTGTTTTTCAGGCTTTTGTCTATGTATCCAGTGCTTATAGTAACGCAAATAAACCAGTGATTGATGAAAAAGTATACCAAACTGGTATATCATTGGATACATTGTATGATACACTCAAAGCCAGTAACACAAAAGGATTATTTGATAATTTATTAGGTAATTATAATTTTCTTTATTATTTGTAAGAAATTAAGTGTTCTAACCAATTCTTTCAAAAAGTTCACTGTTTGATATTTTAATTTTTGCTCAGATTATAATAATAACATTTTCAGATGGCCGACCAAACGCATATACGTATTCAAAATCTCTAGCAGAAGAATTGATTGAAAAGGAATCTTATGAAATACCAGCGACTATCGTCCGTCCCTCAATAAGTAAGCTTAAAAAGTACTACTTACTTGTAATTTTGTTTGTGACGTCCACCAGTTAAATTATTTTACTATTTTTTTGGAATGACCACAATCGCACATTGGCTAGGGAAGTGAAATAAGCACTCAACTCTCTGAGCCGAATCAGCCAATGCACCCAATTGCCATGCAGTTCACATTCGTAAGAAGGTCACCAACCAAGTTTTCTTTTTCGAAGAAAACATGGTTTTTGTTTTCTCAGTGTCAGCATTTCTATGCATTTCGATTTCTTCCATGTGATAGATTTTTTATCACACTTTTATATATCACTTGATTTTTTTGGTAAAACAAGGTAAGACTACACGGGAAAAGTTCGATTGACCTGAGAATTGGGGCCCAGAAAGTCAGTCGATATGGCTTGTGTATGCACACCCTTAAAATGACTATTTATTATACTCGTATTAACTCATTCAGACACTATAGCATCGCCACCATCAAAATGTATACCATGGTATCCCCATGAACCAGGGATCTTTGCGCCGTTAGTACACCCACATAATTATTCGCATGCGGCAACGATGCGGGCTGAACTATCACATCTATAGGTAAACCGCGAAATTGAGACCTCGCCTGCGGGGCACAGGGGCGCGGGGGGAGACGAGAGCGGGTGTATTCGCGCCGCCCGCATCTCTCTCTCACGCCACCCGCTCTCGTCTCCCCCCGCGCCCCTGTGCCCCGCAGGCGAAGTCTCAATGAAGCGGTTTACCTATAGCTATGTTAGAGCGAGACATAGCATGCACATGTCAATTTCACGTGACCCATAAAAATGCGTTGGTATTTATAACTGTTTAATTGTTTAACATTGTTTCACAGTTGGATCATCGCTCAAAGAACCAGTGCCAGGTTGGGTCCAGGGTTGGCAAGGACTTACTAGTGTGATCGCAGCCGCCTGTAAAGGTTACTTGCTGATCTGGCACGGAAACCCTTCTTGTGTCTTGGACGTCGTCCCTGTGGACCAAGTGGCCAATCTTCTTATTGCTGCTGCTTGGGACACCAGTGAGAACAGGTGACTTCTTCTTCTTATTAAGAGACTACTTCACCTATTAATTGAGGCAGATGTTTGCCTATAGTACTTTTTACTATCCTACTAGCGGTCCCAGCGAACTTTGTTTCGCCCCGGCCCCGTCCCGCCCCAGCCCCGGCCCCGTTGAACGGGATAAAAAGGATCCTATGTCCTTCTCCTGGTGCTAAGCTGCCTCTCCACTGTTTCGCCCCGGCCCCATCCCACCCCAGCCCCGGCCCCGTCTAACGGGATAAAAAGTATCCTATGTCCTTCTCCTGGCTCTAAATTACCTCCCTGCCAATTTTCAGCTAAATCGGTTCAGCCGTTCTTGAGTTATAAGTGGTGTAACTAACACGACTTTCTTTTATATATATAATAGATTGACATTGACAGCGATGATCTTAGGTAAAATTTTAACTCTTCATCCCCAAATACATTAGTTCGAATGCCCAGTCTGTATCACGGAGGTATAATGCAAGAAAATGAAAACGTTCCTTAAAAGTATGAATATAGATGGCTGTAAGGGAAGACGCCTCGAGAAAGATATGGATGAACTGTGTAAAGCAAGATATGAGTGTGAAAGGAGAGGATGATTCAGTGGCGCGTGATAGAATATGGAAGAGAAAAACATGCTGCAGCGACCCCAGATAAGCTGGGAAAGGGACTAGAGGATGAGACTGTATTTTCATCGCTTTCCAACGGTAAAAGAAAAACATCGTAATAAACCAGCACACTAGTGTATGAGAATAGCCAAGAGAGTCGTTGTGTGGGTTTCATCTCACATAAGGGTTTCTGCCTACTACACCGAAGCATACCATGACAGTGCTGGGAACGTGTCAGGCAAAAACATAATCTTTGTATAGAAAACAATGACATTAAATACTTAACACGTTCCGGGACACTACTCCAGACACAATAGATGTTTTATTGTTTTCACGCCTGTAGGCGGGCACTGTCCCGGAACGTGTTAATGAAATCATACGTTACTTTGCTATTAAGGATGCAACGCCCGCCCTCCCTCACCCTGCATTTTTCTTAACTTATACTCAACGTGGTAACGGTTCGTGTTGTTGGGTGCCTGCGCCGGCGTCGCTTTGCGGAATCGTTATTAAATATCTTTATAAAATTTAATTAAGACTTTGTTTCCACTAGACCATTCCGTCACCGACAAACACCTTCGCGTGTCGTGCACGGAGCGTATCAGCACCGGTAAAATACGCTCTCGCTCCATGACAGAATGCTGAAGATCCGTTCAGTAGACAAAGAAGAGCGTATAGTGTTGCTTTTGCGTCTGATAGTTACTAGCACGGTCATGATAATATGGTACGGTGTAGTGAGCACAGACCTTATTGATCAAAACCAGTGTTTTGAGGTATTCTGTCATCCCATCTTATTATGGCAAATGCTATGCAGTTCTCGTTATTACTAATATGGCCCTCTTTTTACCATAAATTATCATTATAATCAGCCGAAGCCAACTGATATTCTGTCCATTTTGGTGATGCATATGCTGTTGTTTTTATCGTAGTTATTAATAGGTATAGATAGCATTGGTATTGAACATTAGAGGAAATCTTCAGAGTAATGATCTTTGATTCAGGCCTTCGGTTGTGTGACGGGTTAAGTACCTATTGTTTGCTTGTTTTATGCAACCATTTCAAAGCACGTCATGTTCTTACGAACTTATGATCTCAGAGGTGACTGCAACAGTTTGCAGTCATGTATGAGATCATAATTCTTTAGTTTTGTAGTTGTAATAAATCTTATGAATATAACAAAAAAACAATCTTACTCCTCGTACCTTATAGTAAGGCCTTACCTCAAGTATGAGGTAGTATGAGCCACACTCCACCACCACGCGGGCTTAGCGCGGATTTCCTAGGCGAGTAACAAACCACGCTATCAGATTTTATCAAGTCGACCATAGGGGCCTTTGACTAGGCCCAACGACTAAAATCAACCGATATTAACAGGGACATCCAAACACGAACGCGAACTTAACTTTGCTATCATTACCAAAGCGCTGCCACCACTGCGCTACAAGCACCTCTTACCTTATAAAATGTATTATTTCAGGCCTATAGGTGATTCAGTGAAGGTGTTCAACTATTGTTCTGGCACGTGGAACCCCATGGAAGTAGACCAGATATTAAACAGGTGTATCAAGCACCGAAAATATCTTGGAAGTAAGTACCTAAAAATATGTTTTCATATAAAGCATAGAAATGGAAGAAGGTCTTACAAACTTGGTGCTTCAGAATCATGAGGCATGGAATAAGAAAATTATTTATTATGTTGTTTTGCTAATTAATTATATATTACAGGTAATTTATCACCAAAATGGCGATACACGAGTATAAGGAACAACATATGGTACAAATTCTGGTTGTATATTTACCACGTAATACCGGCGTTCATAGGAGACCTTACATGTAGGATAACTGGAAAGAAACCTGTGTAAGTTTACATAAAAAAAACAAATTTGAGAAAACATCTTTGCAGTAATTTATATAGTAGAAGAAAGTGGTTGTAGATAAGATTAGTTACAATAGTTAGATACGGGATTGCTACCATGTACATTATTATGAGCTTCCGATATATCAGCACCGTTACAAGCGCCATGATAACGTCGACGGTGCCGAAATATCGGAAGCTCATAAATAATGAGGTACATGGTAGCAATCCCGTATCTAACTATTCTAATGTTAGTGACCATGAAAGTTTACAAAAATATATTGGTTGTACATAGAATTTATCAGAATCCGTACTTATATTTTAAATTCGAAAGTGTATCTATGTACTTCTATTATCTTTAGAACGATTAAATCAATCGTTTAATGAGTGCTGGGAAAGGAGATTGGGTAGTTTTGATCTCAGAAATCATTCCTAAAAGGCTACTACACTTCCCAGCCGGCGGCAATGCCGGTGGCATACGTCAATTATTATAACTGTCTTCTACTATGGAAAATACCGCTGCGACATCCGCCCAGCCGTTGCAGCATGAGCGGCATGGCCGCCAACACGGCCGCCAGCACATCCCCCGGCATGTGTTCAGTAGCTTTCACGGAGTGAAAATGACGGGTGAATATTGGAACGGGAAGTCTTTTAAAGCAAAGCAAAGTTAGAAGGAAAACCTAGACTCGTAAAAGAATCTTTCGAAAAGTCGAATTTTATTGGTTTCATTTGTTTTTGTTTCAGAATGATGAAGTCGCTTGAAAAGCTACTAAAACTCAGCTCTTTACTGGAATTCTTCACACAGAATCAGTTCCTCTTCATAGACAGAAACGTTCGGAAACTTTTTCAAACTATGAAAGAAACGGATCGCTCAACTTTCGATTTTGATATCTCTAAGCTTCAATGGGAAAACTATTTGCATGATTATGTTTTAGGCATAAGTAAATACAATCAACCATAATCTTTACCTACTCATGTTATAAATTTATATGAAAAATATTTCTTGTGAATAATCTTCTAGAGATTAAAAAAAAATAAAGGTGTATTTGTGTAATTTACAATTGTACTTATTAGAAATATTATAAATTACTATTTTTATAACAGCACGAATTTGCTGACTGTTGCTACTTATAGGTAGCCTTAACGTAGCTTGGTGTGTTAAGCGATGCAAAGCTCACCGCAAAGCTACACATAGATGAGCAATTTGCTGGCGAGATTAATTAAATTGTTACCATCATAGCCAAATATTACTAGGACTAGTATTTGCTCCGATTCTATTGAAAACGCTAGAAACAACGTTAGAGGGTAATGAAATAATCAAATGTCGGCAACACTGCCTTTTAATCAAGGTAGGATATAGGTATATCATTAAAAATTTTCTAATAGGTAATAAACAAGGCTGTGTAAATAAATAAATAAACTAATGTAATGCTTTAACTTTAATATAACGTTCCTTTGCTTAGGGAATACTCGTAGAAAAGAAAGAAAAATTAGTCAATTCATCAAAAACGTAATATTAATGAGACTTATAAAAAAAGTTTTTGGCACATCAATGTGCAAATGTCTAGCAACATATCAAACTTGTACGAACTATCAGGTATACATCAAATCTCATTAAACGAACAAAAAAAGGGATTTTCCATTCGTTGCAAGGTATTTTAAAATTTACTAAATCAATATTGGAACCGCATGCTATTTACCTAGCACTTGAAAGAGGGCATTACGTCTCCGGTAGTAAAATAATAAACCTACTTGTGTGAAGGAAATAAACAATGTTTTTTTCTTACCATTTTCCTTTCGTATTCTTAACTAATATACTTTATCAGTTATTTAATTACTAGTTATAGATTAGGTAACTATTCACGTATTTGCAAGCTTAAATACATAAAGGAAAATATTTTTATAACAATAAAATTACGTAATATGTCATGATAACATTTTTATTAGAAAACTAGACGCTAATATTTCAATCACCGAGATCCGACTTATTCTTTAGTCTAATATTTACAAATAAATTATGGTAAGTACGTTAAAAAAACTAATGTTCATCTTACACCGAAACCAATTCACTGAATCAAGTCAACATTTTTTTACGTGTGCTCTTTTTTATTATGTCCGCTTTTTCCCCACAAAAAGTCGTACACAAAGAACTGTCCTGTATAGTAAAACAAATGTTCCATAACAACATACACAAAAAGTACACTGAGTTTAAAACTGTTCATAGTTTTCAAAACCGGATACAGGTATTCACCCTTCGTGAAACTGTCTGCACAACTGTAAAAAATACATATAAAGTTAAATTCTACTTTGAATTTCATTTCAGTTATGGCATTGTATCACTTTGACTGTAAAAACACAAGTGAAAGAGATAAAAGTAAAGACTAATGGTGGAGATAAGAAAGAGCTAGAGCAACATGTCAACCTACCTTAATATTATTATTATTTATTCATTTATGTCAACAAGTGGACCAATTACAAATTGCAATTACAAAAACAAATCAAAATATAATGTCAATATCAGCCCGTGCATGTACCATGTCACAGTGATACTATGTCTTGTGTGTGTGATAGTGATAATATGTCTTTTCGTAATCTTTCAACCCAATATTGATCAAATTCTTGTATTACCCATTTTTTTTCTTATATTTTTGGCCTACGATGTTTGTTTTTAAGGCGATCTACTAATAATACATTTTGTCAAGTGACAAAATAAAATGACAGTCGTGGCAGAAAAGTAATCTTTCGACTAAAAACGCAGCGTAGGACGTCCACCAACAAGATGGACAGACGACCTTACAAAGATTGCAGGATCACACTAGATGCCGCTTGCAACCGGCCGCCGTGGAAAACTTTGAGGTAGGCCTTTGTTCAGCAGTAGACGTCATTTGGCTAATAATGATGATGATGGACAGAGACAAAAACAATTCGTTACACAAAAATACAAAAAAAAATACTTACACATATGTATACGCAGCGATGAATACCATCATCAAACTCAAACCTGGTATCAGGCTGGTTGGTCTCTTACGCGGGAGTAGTACCAGGTCTAGCAAGGTAAACACCAGGGTAACGGTGTGCATGCAGTGCTGGGTCCAGAAGGGTACAATCGCATCTACCCCAGGTGGAGCTAGGAGCAGTCGATCCTTGTTCCATAGCCGCCAGAATAGGATGTCTGCAAACTATACACAGATAAAAATAAGTCCAGTAAGGAAAAAATAATAATAATAAGTAAATGCAAGCAGCGTTTTAAGTGATAATATTTTATTATTTTTTGGAAAATCGAGATTTTCATTTTTATTGTTTTCCTTAAAAAAGGCAATATCATTATTTAAAACAGCACCCTGACAATTTAAAAAGTATACTACGTCATCGGCTTCGCCTCTCTCATTTCAATGCCCAAACCTTCTTTTTCTCTAATCTTAACCCGACTGCGTCCGCGCGTTTGTATTTGCTCCTCCCCTCCCCTTGCAGCGTGATGTTTTTTTAAAGCCTAAAGCCTTCCCCGATAAATTTAAAATAAGCTGTTCAACACAAACACAATTTTTAAAAACGATCCAGTAGTTCCTGAGATTAGCGCGTTGAAACAAACAAACTCTTTAGCTTTATAATTGTATTATAGATAGTTATGAAAATTATCGGTCTTAACGTTAATTCATCCAAGGTCTTGAACTTGGACGAGTGTCTTGAACTGACCTTAACAATTACATTGCGTAGGTACTATTTCTTGATCCTTGATCCTGAGTAGACATGTTATTATGTTAAAGACAAAGAAAGCGATTAAGAATTATTGGCAATAGGTAGGGACTTATCTTTTGTCAGATAAGAAAAGTAAAGTCACATAATCCCCAAAGAAACATACTCGTATATTAAAACAAAAGGCATAAAGACTCATTCCAAAATAAACAAACTTACAAAAAAAATTGAAAAGGATAAGTTGGTATCTACCTACTAATTGATAGTCAAATAAATTAAACAAATATTGTTTAATCAATCAAAGAAGTGTAAACAAGAAGGATTCTAAGTTTCTGGTAAATAGTTTTGATGGAACCAATCATTGAATTAAGTAGATATAATATTTTTTTATGTTACTAACTTTTTAAAAGTATACAAGGTGTTTCAAAACAAACCCGTATAGAATGAAGGGAACTCAGAAGAAGGGAATTCAGAATCAGTAACTTAACAACTTTCTCCGAGAAACATGGATCGAAATATGCAAAAAAAAAAACGACTCTCTATAGAAATCAGAAGGGTCACGTGACCGATTTAGTATGGGAAGTCATAAATTTTTGGCGTTATTCGACCTATGTTTCCAGGAGAAAGCTGTTAAGTTACTGATTCTGAGTAGCTTCATTCTTTCAGGGTTGTTTTGTAACACCTTGTATGTGAATACTCATTATCTTTAGAATATACTTACAGTGGTGGTTGGGAACAAGAAACTGGTGAATAAAGAGTTTCTGATCCGATTGAGCTGCTTAACGTGTGACCAAGACTCTTTTCTGGTAGCCCTCCACTCGCAGTATATGCAAATAGGTAGATAAACCAACGATGTCAACTAGAAAAAGATATTATTGTTAATGACTGTTAATTATGTTTGCTTACTTCGTAAAGTTTTACGATAGCAATATTATTGGGAGAAATAGATGAGTATGACACCGTATTGTATTTATATAGCTAAGCGCTTCATGGAAAAAAGGCAATTTAATTTTATTTTTAAACAAATAACAACAAGAAGCTACTTTTCTTGCGGAAAACAAGACTTAATTTATGAAAAGTCCTTAACAGACTCCCGGAATCATGAGAATCATGGAATCATGAGACCAAGGGTCTAAATACTCGTTCATAGCTGACATGCCGTGCCAACATTTTCCATAGTATCTGACAAGTCTTGACGTAAGCCGCTGGCAAAGCCACCTTGGTGCATGGATCCACGATTGTATCCAATCTTTTGACACCCACGTCACTTCTATCTACTATATAAAACCGGCCAAGCGCGAGTCGGACCCGCGCACTGAGGGTTCCGTACCACCCTAAACTAAATTCGGGGTCCACTTACTTCCACCTATTGAAAATATGTTAATTTTTTTGACAGCAACAATAACTTTGTTTTTCATAGTAATTGTATGAAAGACAAAGTTATATTTGCGGTTGATAGAAATGTACTATATCTCAAAAACTACTTGTTCGATCTCGTTCAAACTAAATTCAAGCGAAACGAAGTTCGCTGGGACGGCTAGTTGTTTGTGATAATTATGATGTTGGTCGTCTCTTATTAGACCTGGCATAGACCTAGGTGTTACTTAACTTGACTTTTTAATACAAAGGGATAGAGTATCAAGTAATAATTATTGTATTACATTTTAACCTATCATTGGTAGGATATGTTTTTTTATCTTTGAACATAAAAAGAGTCCCTGTATGTAAGGCGTTCTTTTTATTTTCCTGTGTTGCGTTTGCTTATTAAATTCAATCTAAATCGAAATTACTTCATTCCGTGCATTACCACAATAACTATTTTGGTCGTGTTTAACGTTTCCCCTCGGTGGTTTGACTCTGAGGTTTTGCCACAATAAACTCTGCTTACAGAGTTGTTACAAATATAAATTTGGTGTAGATGTTCTATGTTAACATTAAAATCGACCACAATCACTATTTTGTTCGTGGTAAATAAAATTTATTCAAATTATTAGATACACTTCATGTTTGATGAAAGAGTAAAAAAAAAAAAAATTAATTAATTGTTTTAATCTTGCAAAGTTTGTTCAAAGTTAATCAGTTTTTTTATCCACACTTTAAATTTTTGTGCAAACACAACCAAAACAGAATCTTTCAAACGACTTCATACAAACTTCATACATTGTATTTTTCGGTAAAACCCAGCTTTCTACTTAGGAATGAATTTGATATTGGTGCATTAGTGTCACAAAATAGGTATAGAGATAAGCATGTACACATACTTCGCATAATAAATTGGTGAGCAGTTAAATCTTTTGTTTTTGAAATGATGTCGTTATAATTTGTCATTAATCTTAATGAAACGTGCTGATCCGCTTAAAAACAAAGGTTGTAACCTCCATATATCTTGACCATAAAGTTATTATTTGTATGGTTAATATCAAACTCTTCACCTATTGTTATAAAAAGGTTGTGTGTCAAACAATAAAAGCAGCTGTCATCTTTGACATAAAAACGGATCAGAAGCATTTAAATGCAAATACAGATATTTGTTTTGCATATGATGGGCGCAAGATACAGTTGAATTAATACTATTCAACTAGTACATAATGATAATTTATCAGGCCCTCAAGATTCATCAAGTCCACGGCCTACAAACAGTTTCGTGATTTCGATTTTGATTTGTACTCTATCGAAGTCTTGAAAAACCGGCTAAGTGCGAGTCGGAGCCGCGCACTGAGGGTTCCGTGCCACCCTTAACTGAATTCGGGGTCCACTTACCTAACCTAACGAAAACATCACAATATTTTTTGACAGCAAAAATAACTTTGTTTTTCATAGTGCTTGTATAAAAGACAAAGTTATATTTGCGATTGCAATTTTCGTTGAAAGTTTTTGTTGATCTACATCATATATTTTTTTCAAAATTTTCTCTTTCTAAGTTCAAAAGTTACATGGAGGGGGACGCCCATTTTACCACCCTGGAAGCGTTTATATCTTAAACGTTAGTCTCATTATAAATTGCTACATGTATAATTAAAGGCTCCAATGACATATTATCTTGGAAGCTTTGAATTGTCGTCTTAAAGCTATGATCCTGGGACACTATTTTTGAATCACTCGCGTCAATATTACAAGTGATTTTCATTCGAAAACGTTTTTTTCGTAGACTTTTAATTTATATTTGAACGAAAATCACTCGCCATCTTGAAGCGACTGGTTCAAAAATAGAGCTCCTGGTCATACATTAATAACATTAAATAAATATATTAAACCTGTCACTTACATTGAACCAGCAGGTAATAAGTTTCCACCTCACATCTGCATAAACCCACAGAGCTGGATCATCAGCCTTAGTGAAATCAATAGTCAACAGCCTAATTGCTATAAAAGCTAAGTGGACGAACGCTGCAGTATACACACACAGTCTGACCCTCACTAGCGTATCACTTGTAATATACACGCGTTTGTTTGTCCAGTCCAATTTGCCATTCAGACAAAAAACTACGTCTTCTAACTTCCACATTGTGTCCGGCACTTGTAAGGTTCGTAATACAAATGACAGAAGATTGTCGGCCCATATACTATATCGGCGCTCGGCTGAACTAAGTACGTCAGAGTTCATCACAATATAATTATCCGTATTTACTACACACCTATAATTGGCACTGCTTGTGACCGCACAGCGCAAAGACATTGAACTTAAGTGTCCAAGCTATAACTATAAGGTCTTCACTGGTCGATGCGGTAAGGAAAAGGTAGCCGTAACGCCAATGTCAATCGATTAAAATTTGTTTGATAAATAGGAGCCAAATAATATAACAGGGTCCCATTTCTGTTTTTGGTCTATATTTTACACAATGTTTAGATTTGCCTTGACAAATTATGTACCTACTCGTAAGTGCCTAATCAGTACACATGAATAACAGCTATCTTTTAATAAAATTGACATGAAAATCTCAGTGTTTTTTGTTTATCGTGAAGAGATAGACAGATATACAGGCGCGGCGGAATTCGATTTATATGTAGAGATGCTTTCTATTGAAAAATTATAAGAATATTATAACAATAAATAAACATATCTGTTTTACAGATTTATATCTACAGTATGTAGTGATGTTCTCTATTGAAACATTTTAAGAATAATAGTCCCCCTAGCCGATTTCGACTTCGGTGGCCAGTCACAACGACTAACCGACTGCGCGGAACATGTAACAGTGCACAAGTGCGTGCGCAAATACAGGTGCACTCTCTATTTCTTTCACTCTCATAGTCCGATGGGACAGCAATCTGACACGACCGGAGAGAAATCAGACGAAGGAGCAACGGCTTTACGTGCTTTCCGAGGCACGGGGGTGAAACACCGCCAACTTCCAAACTCCGGGCTACCCTGAGAATTTCTAAACAGAAAAACCCAGGTATATATTTTTGTCCCGACCCGGGAATCGAACCCTCTAGAGTCTAGCCCTCTGGCGCAGCCGCCGCTTATAAATGCGACCCTCTCACCGCTGTGCCACCGAGGCAGTGAATTAATTTCATTTTAAGAATATTATCATAATAAATAATCATATCACTTTTACGCTTGATAATTATGAACTCTTATAATATTAGGAACGCGTTATTTATGCAAACACCTACACATTTGACGGAAAATACCATAGCAACATCAAGTTCGAATCTGTGATTTCGCGAAATTCGACGTAGGATCATAAAAATCTTTCTCACCGTGACTCATTAATACTTATTATGTACGCGATGGTAAATATTTTTTTTCCAACAGCACCAACCTTGAGTGCTGTTAGCACCTTCCCACATTTTGGCTAGATACTTCTAAGTAAATTTTGTTTTGGGAGCCCCCAACCGCAGATCCGGTGTTCGATTCGCGTAAAATCATTTTGATTCGGAAATCACAGATCTGGAGCTTTATTTTTGAATCACTCGCTTCAAGATGGCAAGTAATTTTCGTTTGAGGTTGGATTAAAAGTCAACGAAAATAACTCGTTTTCGAATCAAAATGACTCGCCATCTTGAAGCGAGTGATTAAAAAATAGAGCTCCTAGGGCCTTATTTTTGAATCACTCGCATGAATATCACGAGTGATTTTCGTTCGAAAACGAGTTATTTCCTTTGACTTTTAATTCATATTCGAACGAAAATCACTCGCCATCTTGAAGCGAGTGATTCAAAAATAGAGCTCCTGTGTCCAATTAATTGAGATCATCCAAATTATTGTAAAACTAAAAAGCCAAGTGTTTGCTCATCAACGAAATTGGCTACATACCTTGTAGGTGAAAATTTGCTTGATTGTCATGTCTGTCTAAAAATCTTATTTTTGAATAGATTAAGAGAGTTTTT
The DNA here is from genome assembly GCA_963584085.1 of Pyrausta aurata. Taxonomy (NCBI): domain Eukaryota; kingdom Metazoa; phylum Arthropoda; class Insecta; order Lepidoptera; family Crambidae; genus Pyrausta; species Pyrausta aurata. Next base: position 8,749,105 of record OY757265.1, read on the forward strand.
TTTTACCAATTTCTTCTAAGAGTGCAAAATAAATACCTATTTTATCTAAGCCTTGTTTTTGAGGCGACATACAAAATTATTTAGTCGAATTCCTTAGCATTTAATTTATAAAAAAAAACATTGAATACATTATCCTACTCGTATGTAGGTATTCGAACACCTATAAATTTTGCGGCCTGGAAATTGGAAATATGTATTTAAAATCCTTGAGTCTTCCTGAGATAAACAAATAAGAAAATATTTGCCTAGCGCTCTGACCATGAGTTGTGTTGTATGACTTGAACGTAAAAATAACACTTTAGTCATTGAAAATAAATATGTTTTTCGATTTCCTTTTAAAGTGGTATTTAACCCTAGTATCCTACAACAGGACAACGTCAATACTATTTGGTTATGAAAATACCTACTGCCTAAAATGCATGGCAACCAAAACCTACGAAGATGTAGAAATAAATAGGTGTCAATACGTTATTTATAGTAATTATAGTACTAAACTCAAAACAAATCATGCCTTAATTTTTTTTTATTTATTTATCCACCTGCGCGACGCAAAATTGAAAGACTTATTTTTGATCATAATCAGTACAAAAATATTAGTTAATTTAAGTGCAAACCGAAAAAAAAACCGAAATAAACACAGGAGGGACTTAGATAAATTTTGCTTGATTTTGTAAGTACTCACATCTAAATTTCGCGTGGTTTTCGATTATTTTTTATTCGTTTTCGAAAGAAAATCACACTCCATATCCAAGGGTGTGATTCAAAAATAGAGCCCCTGATTCACTATAAATCTAACCTTTTTTTTAGTTTTTAACTTTTGTATCCATACAAACCGACAACAGACTCACCCACTCCGAAAAAGCGCTATCTACATTACATTGAAAACAACTCATTACATTACTGACTCGTAGCTAAAAAGTATAAGCTCTATAATTGTCACGTAACCAGGTTCTGGGCCTGGCACAAACAATTAAATGCAACAACTCCGTGTACAGATGGCGCTAGCAGCGTTCACTCGTAACATACGCATGGTCTACTATTCATAACTGTGTTTATCTGTGATTCTACGTATACTACGTTTTGCGTTTATGATTACGATATTAGCGTAGCGAGACCGGTGAAGTGCACTTAGTTTGGCGCTTTGCGTATTTATGAAAGTAAAGGTACTTAAAAGTATATGATAATTATTAATTTTATGACATATTCCTTTGGTTACTACATCTATATCCCAAGCCATAAAATATTATTATTTCCTTAAAACCGACCGGATTATCCTACTGTTCCTTAAAATAAACACCTTATTTATTAGAAACGACGTATAAAGGAGCTGGCTAGGTATTTAGCATTTTTACATGTGTTAAGTTAGTGAAAATTAATATGTTCTATGTTCTTGCAAAATTTACCAACACATTTATCATAAAATTGAACTTTAGATAAATCCTTATGTATCTATCTAGACATTATTTTTCCGGTATATCGTAGTTAAAGGAAAAACTACTGAAAAAATATTGGTGATAAATGACTCTACCTCAATACGAGTTAAATATAGATTAGTATCGAACGCGTAAATCATGCGTTGAAAATAATATTGCAATGGGTAAACTTAGATTATCTCAAAATTAGTTAATTCTAAGTATAATAATCACAGATTATAATACTATGAATGAGACCCACAGAACGCAGCTGTAACTGAAAATTATTCAAAGTAATGGGTATCATTTCAGATTCAACAAACTAATGAAAAAGTTAATCAAATGATGATAATTTATCAATAAGTCATTCATTATGTACCTAATATTTAATTGTATTTCTCAAGATTTCGTTTTCTTTCAGTGACGATGAAAATTTATTACAAACACCCGTCTTGTTTTACTTGACGGCACTTGTTTTGCATTTTAATTATCCACAACACTGACCCGATGTTCAATGTCAGCTTTGTTCTGAGGACACCTATCAGCCTGTCAGATTCCCATTACCCTAGGCGACGGGGCACGATGTCAAATCTCCATCTACTCTACATTAAGAGCACTCTCGTATCTAATTAGAGATTAATTGAGTCACGGTGCGACGAAAAGCCCTTTGTCGGTTATACGTACAGGCCCTCCAACTAAGTACGCACAAACCACGAATGTGTGGCCTGTTCACCTCAACACTTTCAGGCAACTTTTCAGAAAAAATAAATTTTAATTTCAAATATCGAATGTTTTGGACGAGAACGTGATTGGATCGGAGGTGACAGGCCTCAGTTTGCCGCCACGCGTTGTCGGCGTTGCACGTACGGCACAGCGCCATGTTTCGCGCAGTGACAGATAGCTGGAAGCGGTATTGGTGGGGAACAGGTACGGAACAAGCAATCACAACTTCCTCAATAATAGCGCCAAATTATCAATCGCTATGTGAGAAACTTCACACGTGCTCACGGTACTGACTGTACCCTGGATGCGGCGAGAAATTCGCTCGTCGTTTTTTTTTGTAACGCTCAATTGCCGCAACACTCTGTTATGTTAGAAAAGGTAACGGTATTTGGCTTTGTTATTATTTTTTGGTCTCGCTACAGTGTTTTGTTATGTTTTGCCGTAGTTGGGAGTTTAGAGTGGGCAAAGTTATTACGAGCGATTGTTGTGCGGTTCGAAGTGCGAGCCGCCACACAAGTTTAAAACTATTTACAGCTGCATTACCTTGGTTCGTTCGTCTTCGCAGACGGTCGGGAGAATTCGGCGCACGTGGGTAAGGTACAGTTAGCTTGACAGGTGTTAAATGTTTGCCTTCCTGTGTCAACATACAACAGATGATATCTACGCAAATCGATTTGCGATTGGATCTTGAGATAATTAAGAATAATTGACGAGCGCTCGCCGCAAACTATAGTTTACCTTCAACGAAGGTAACAGCCAACCTAATTTCTTAAGGGCACTCAATGATTTATGCTTCTTGAAAAATTGAGTAAGCGTGCGTTTACTGAATCGCTTTCTCTTCACGAATATACAGGTGAAAATAAGGAATCAGAAGTTTAACTTATTAATAGTATCATCATAGTTAGTTATTCGTGATTGACGTGATTTGCGATTGATACTTTACTCATTTAGATTCTTATTAGATTATAGTAATATTGCTACAAATTTATTTTTTTACATTTTGTGGTCTCCAAATTAAACACCAGTCTTTACTGCAACATTATATTGTATAACAAGACATATTCTTTACATAATTTCAACTATTTCCTCCAAAACAATTAATTTACTTCTGTATGCATTTTATGCCGCCATGATTGACATTCCGATCTTGTCATCTGTCAAAACTGACAGTGACGTTTATACTCTTTATATTCATTACATCGATAACATTTCAACGTTATCGTTACAAAACCCGTATGCAACTTAGATTCTGTACAAGATAATAATTACCAAGATGTTCCAATAACAAATCAATGAAAATACCTTACAGATGACTACACGACCTACCTAATATCTTACAGATTACTACATTCGGCCATCCGCAATATTACACGACCCCGTGTAGTAGTGGGTGTAGTGTAGTTTGCCTATAACTTATCAATAAAATAACAAACATGACATAATAATATTAACCCATTTTAAATTAAAATCAACTTTTACAATCTATTATTTAGATACAGTAACAGTTACTTATTTTAACAAGTTTTTCTTCTATTTTGTACATAAGACCTTATGTTTCTACGGCTAACTCACTTTACAATCGGCAAAATTAGTTTTCTTATTTATGATGAAACTATGTAAGACATCTAGTAACATTCGTTATATGTCACATATTTTAAACACAGTGATGATACTGATGATGGAATCAACCATTAACGATTCGTCATTGACGCCTAAAATAACACCTACGTACAATATCATTCCACCGAATAACACTAACTAGACTTCAGTCAACAAATCATAATAATCTATTCAAGGGGTTCGGGTACATACTAGCTGGATTTTTCTTGGTTTCTGCATTAATTATCTTAATTTTAGTTACATCGTCCTTATTTAATAAGGCAGTAGGTACCTATGCAATTCGGGAATTACATAATAATACATTTTAAAACAATAGCATACACAACGCGTACAACAATTATATGAAATTAACATCTTTTAACATAACAGCTACTGATTTCAATCGTAGAGCTTCTAACACACTCCGGATAGTTTTATGACTATTTTCTATAATACTTCATTTTTCAAACTAAGTGTAACATAAAAGTTCTTAAAATAATAATCATGTACTTACGACTAAGTAGCCTTTAAGGTATTGCAAACAGTATTACACAACTAATATACTGCGTAACATTTTTCATAGTTAAATTCAATTAATACAGTCAGAAACTTTCTCCGTCAAAATATCATTAATGCTATAGAAACATTTTCAATTAAATATTTATGCATTTAAGATTTAAATATATTAACGTCATTCATGTCTCTGATTGATTTTGGAATTTTGTTGTAATTCCGAGGAACATTACCAAATAAACTTCTACTAAATAGGATTGATACTACCTCAAATTTGAGGTAAGGCCTTTGCCCAGCAGTGGGATGCTTACAGGCTAACTTTACTTTACTAACATTACCGAATTAGATCGTCAGCCGCGAACAATGCAATTTAAACAACAGAAATTATTTCCAATTCGATTAACTAACAATAAAATTGATCTATTATTGGATCTTAAAACTTAAGCTTTACTTAACTCATGTTATGAATCGGGTCTCGACTACTCTGATACCTAATACTGAGTGTCGCTATCTTGAAATGACATTAAGATTACTTCAATCTAACATTATTCAGACAACAATTCGACTTCTAAGACAGCACAGAGCAGGATACCTACAAACATATTAAGAGAGCTTAAGGTACTTAAAAAGTGCCTTCTCTTTTACAAGGATTGGTTTTATTAAACTTTTTACAGGGATCTCATAATCACACAGCAGCGCTCTATAGACTGTGATCGAGCTTATCTAACGGGTGCAATACAAATACAAAGTGAGTAATAGTGACTCTTAAGTTTCTATTCGCGTTTAGACCCGTCATGATGTCTAATAGTTATTGCAATACAAATCGTTGCTACCAATTGTTTCTAAATCTATTTCAATAAATACAATTCTATTTCTTCTTGTGAAATGATAGTTACTGCGTAAAGATCATCGTGTATATTTTCCATTACTCTTTACTTGAGCAAAAGTCTTATTTACGGTAAAAGCTGTTCTAATAAACAGTGGCCACTGTATCAACAATTTATTTTTTCACGGGTCTTTCAATCTCTGTGATCTAAACTAGAACTATTTTTTTCTAACATCTTAAGTTATTATAACACGTACCGCTTATATCACCAGAACTGGAGAATCAATTGAACTATATATTCATAACATAACGTAAAAGTAACTAACAAACATTACATTTCATTTCACCTGCAATAACCCATTCGAATATGTTTATACCCATTGGACACCTTATCATCAATTATATCTGAATGATAATTTTACTTGAGTCATCAGTGAACATCATTAATGTTTACTATTTCAGACCATGTATTATAGATAATTTACTTTCTCTACAAAGGAGTTGTGCAACTATAACATTGTAAAATCATAATTCAAGTCACTTATCCTTGAAGACAATTGAATTACAAAAACTTCAGCCTTAGTTACGTTAATGTGGAAGCTTGCTTTTAACACTATTATATCAGTACAGGTTGCTCTTATCATGAGCACTTTTACAATCTGCAACTGGCTACTTGACACCACCAATCGTTGAGGTACTTTTATTTACTGTCAATACACTCATCTTCTATGGCCTCAATACGGATAAACACAATATGTTCAACTGAATAATTTATAATTCTCAAACTGTTAACATTCCAATTTACGATTAAACTGCGATTGGTGTCAAGTACTCAATTTTGCGGTTCAAGTCGCTTCTACCTTGAAACCAAGAGAAATATACCAGGTCGCCTCTACCCTGGATTTGTAAGTATGTGGTTCAAGTCGCCTCTACCTTGAAACCAAGAGAAATACAACAGGTTGCTTCTACCCTGTGTTTGTATTTATGCGGTTCAAGTCACCTCTACCTTGAAACCAAGTTAATATGTGGTTCAAGTCGCATCTACCTTGAAACCAAGTTAAATATGTAGTTCAAGTCGCATCTACCTTGAAACCAAGTGTAATATAATTATTACGGCACAAGTTATTTCTACCTTGAAACTGTAATACACCCACAGTGCCGGGCAAATCTACAAATTTATGATCCAACGATCATTGTTACCACTCATGATTTACTTATGCAATCATTGGTCATTTCATCATCAATAATTTGTCAAACTAAATTTTGCCCAACACTGTGCACTAACTCACATTAACATAACAGATAGCATACTATCATCAACTTTAACTCACATGTATAGCAACAGCCAAAACAGATCAAATTATACACTGCAAACTAACGTTTCCACATTAACATAACTTTTACATATAACAATCATTAGTTCAACAACTGTTGTATTCAGTGATAATGCTTCTCTTCATCAAAATCTAATTATCTTTTGAGTCGGTAGTGTCGGTATCGGTATCCAATTAAGATACAACAAAACAAAACATTTAGAACAATTTTATAACTTTATACCTGATATCATAAAGGTATTAGTTGTACCTATTCAACCAATATTGAAGAAATACTTGATTTGCCATAAAGTGTTTTCATCTATAAATCTATTTTCTAGACAAAGATATTATCAGCCATAAAGTTCAGAGTTAACATACAGTCATCAGCACAATAAGTAGGTATCTAATTATCCCTCAACGGAGGGTCGTCATTTTAACTTAAAGTTAAGAGCAATCATTGACTGAGTTAATTTTCATATACACATTTTAAGAGTACGGTAAACATTTCTTGTCTGGTTGGATTTACCAACATAGACACTATAAACAATTGTATTGTTGCGACACATTTCCTTAGAGACTCAAACTCGGTTACCTAGTCAACTACATGTCTCTTATGGATGGTAAAACACACAAAAATCTATTACAATAAATACTGTACTACTGTACTAAATAGCACAAAATAATTGGTTCATAATAACAATTGAACTAGCATTACTAGCGTATAGAACTGACACCACAAGCAACTATAATGCTCCATGAATTAACGCCACTTGTCATCAACTCATACAAACGTTTTCATATTCGAAATTCAAATTCCAAGAAATACGTGACAATCTTGTAGGTAGTCGTGTTTGCAAAGCATTTTTTTTTTTTTACATGGCTTCGCCATAACTACTCAATGATAATAACCGATAATATAGACGACTTTAACATTGTACTTATGCTTAATCATTACCGTAATCATTACAATTAATCTAGCATCGGCTAGCATATAATCCTTCTCATAACAACTGATCGTATAAATAAATCAACTTAGCGTACCTATGATACATACTCATCAATAATAATTCTAATAATAACTAAACATCAACAGATCAAAACTTCAGTTTCATTTTCACCAATTAGTGTAGGCTTCTGGCCTACAACAGTGTCATACATACACATTTTGGTCATTAGACCATCATAATATTGCCAACAACAATACTACTCATAATGGCAGAAATTTTGACAACAATACCAACAAAACGAAAATACAGGCACCACCAAACTAGTCAAAGCACCCTCAACAAAATATGGATTGAACTCTCTTTGAATGTGAATTGAATGAACTGAATAAAACTAATAAACCCTAAAATTATATCACATTTGTGATTTCAAGTTATCAATTAAAGCCACTGAATTATGAAACTTGTAATTAAAATTGAAGTATTTTCCTCTTAACATACAATTATTACTGTCTATAAAAGAAATTGCCTGGAATAAATCACTTCCAGTGATAAGACCGCCTAAAATATACACTTTCTGCAAATAAATTTGAAACTCGCCTGTATTAATTCATTAAGTGTACTCTTTTAACACATATCCTTTGGTGTTAGTTAAGTAAACAAACAAATCATGTCCCTATGTCTCCAGACATAACTTTAAATTAACATTGCCGTTGTCATCTCCAACACTAATTAGGTATCTTTTTCTGCTTAGTGAATGTAGCCTTCCATGATATTCATATAAAGGTAATAAACCTATATTCTATAACTTTTTTTTTTGGGTGTGGACCCAAAATAAACACTTCTATTTATAGAGGTCACAAATACTTTGTATCATTTTTATTTGTATAATTCTTACCGGCTAGACAGCCTGCTTTTCTGGTCACTAACAAATTACTATTAGGTCTTTGCTAATCACTGCTTCAAAAGCCAAGTACAATAGGTATGGGTTTTATTTAAGTCATAGTTACTAACACAAATGGCCATGTAGTTAGAGTGAAATAAAGACCATTCTCTAGTATTCAAACCAATAGCATTAAAATATAGCGTGGCAACTTACTTCCTCTCTTACTTTAAAAGCATTTGTATACTACTTTTCAGTTTCAAGCAAGATACTTAAGAGCTGACCAATTAATATATACCATGTAACTACGAGTTAGTTATCTCACATTATTAAAGCTTGTACTGTGTTACTGACAGACTGAATTATGTTGACTGACATAATATTACCATTGACAGACTAACTGTTTATTTATTAAGACATTATTGCACAAATCATGGTGTACAAATGTGGTCCCAATGCTAAACGCATTCCAGTCAGACCTTTAGGTCACACAGAGTGATGATGAACTGTGTTAGGGAAAGTCATGTTGGCGTTACACTTGAAAATTTAAACTATCAGGCAGCTATATTACCAAATTCTTTGATCTCTATTATCATTCAAAATACCTTTCTTAAGACAATCAAAACACTACCTGTTAGGTGCCATTTAGGTTAATATTAAAACAATATCTTACATATTCAGATCTAGGCTTAATTTTTGTGCTCACCAGGTTTATTTATCCAAATAATAATTTAAACAGTTATGATTTTGAATGCATACTGTATGTATTCTACTTATATTGCTCCCTTAACTTAGCCTTGGGCATATCCATAACTAGAATATTTCACATTTGTGCTGCAACTATACAACGGTGATAACACATAATAAGTGACTTTTAATGGACATAACAGCTCTGAGGTTGTACTATACACATTATCAATGGAATAGTGCATGGATGGTATAACTTATGACCACATTATTTTATGCATTCAATGTAATAAGTTTACTTTTATTACACCCTAGTTGTGATGCCATGATCTCATCTCACAATGTAACTTATCATATTTAGGTACTTAGATTTGGCAGTACGGAATATACTTATTCTCTTTCTCTAATTCACTAATTTTGTGTGCAATAAAGAGTTATCTATCTATCTATCTATCTATCTATGTTAATTTAGTCAAGTATTTCATCTTACAACAAAAGAAAAACTGAGTAGCCACAACAAATAATCAAAACTATGACATAGGTATGGCTTAAAAACTGGTTGTCTCAATTTTGGTCCTAGAATCACAATACTAGCTCTGGACTTCTTAGTTTACACCGTCCCACCTGAGGTTGAATTCAAATTTCCTTTTGCTTCTACTGCGTCTTGTTGTAACTTCAAGCACTTTCCTCCACAGTAAGCATTGTAAGCATTCCCTTCATTTGCGGCCCCGCAGTCACCTTCCGCAATGGACAGTTGTGTTGTACAATGTATCTTGCTATAGGTTCCACAGCGGCATCAGTGCATCTCATGACTCTGTGCACACAAGTGCAGCAACCATATTTCTGCAAAGAAAAGAAACACTCGGACAGTAACCATTCATGGTTAACACATTTTGTGTTTGTTTTGTCACCGCAAGATAAAAGTTCTGCTTTAACTTATATAGAACAAATTTTTGATACTGATGAGAAAAAAAACAGATACAGATTTTATATAACTGTTCGATCTGATTTCATATTACGATTAATCTATGTTTGATGCAATACAAAGTTATGTATTCTTTGATCAACGATGATCACCATAGAAAGTCAGGAAACTATTACAACTGCAGTTGCGATAACTCACCAAATCGGGCGTAATTTTCAATCCCTCTTCTGAAGTGTGGTCTCCAAATTAAACACCAGTCTTTACTGCAACATTATATTGTATAACAAGACATATTCTTTACATAATTTCAACTATTTCCTCCAAAACAATTAATTTACTTCTGTATGCATTTTATGCCGCCATGATTGACATTCCGATCTTGTCATCTGTCAAAACTGACAGTGACGTTTATACTCTTTATATTCATTACATCGATAACATTTCAACGTTATCGTTACAAAACCCGTATGCAACTTAGATTCTGTACAAGATAATAATTACCAAGATGTTCCAATAACAAATCAATGAAAATACCTTACAGATGACTACACGACCTACCTAATATCTTACAGATTACTACAATTTTCTGTATTATCAAGTTTCAAGGGTTTTTATAATATTTCTAGACAGAAATTAGACAGAACAGACAATACATATACTTCCAAACTGATAAAATATAATCAAAGTATGTAACTTGAGATATACTGCACTGCGTATATTGGTATTTTACCCGCATTTGAAATGCTCTTGTATCCATAACCACCACGCTTCAGCAAACTTACATCACACGTAATTACACGTTACGTTGTAATAACTTAAATAAAGACGATAAACGGCAGCCTTATCCTCTGAACTGAGGTCTTACTCTTGACTCAAAACCCGATACAATGAATATAGCCATCCCTGTCACACGCACACACGGCCTGGTATGAATGACAGGGATAGCTTTAATCATTGGATCGGGTTTTGTGTCCAGAGTAAGGCCACTGATGATCATGACATTTCAGTTACCCTTGATCAGTAGCGAAGAAGTACGAAGAATAAATAAGGTAACTAAGCTAATACTTAGGCCCGTTTTTGTGATCGATAGTTTTAACTCAACTAATAATTAAATGTCGTCACCATCGGTTGAATATTTACGATTGTGTGTGATTTAAAGAAAAAATACGTTAACCAAATATCTCAATAACTATTTTAATGACCATCGGTCCTACTTCTTCTCCAAAACACGCACAGTCTAAATATTTAACCGCTGGTAACGACATTTAAACATCATTTGAGTTAACTATCGATCACACAACCGGGCCTTAAGTAGGTTCCTTCGTAACTCAGAAGTGTCCTAGTTTATTAAGGCAATTAAGTAAACACTAACAAATGACATGTCACTGAGTATTTATGAGCACGCGAACTATAATACAAAAGATTACAATTTGCTTTATATGACCGGTATGCTACAGCTCTTATGGATTCTTGAGCTATTTTTTTTATTAACAACGATTATAATAGCAACATTGTAGATCCTCAAAACGCTTTTGGAATCGAATTCGGATTCAAAAGCGCTCTTGGAGGTTTATGGACGATTTCACAATGTCCGAATAAGTGGGTTATTTTACCAACTGGACACGAGAGACTGATGTGTGTCCAGTTGGTGAAACTAAAAGATATGACCACTTATTATTTCGTCCTCTGGATACGCCAGTATCACTCCATGCTTACGCCTGGACACATCTATAGGGGAAATTAATTTAACTTTGCCTTATGTGGGCACGGGTAAAAATCTTGGTGTGCCCAGATGACGAAATAATAATATTGTTAAGTTTCATCTACTGGTCACACGTGTGTCCAGTCTCTTGTGTCCAGATGGTGAATAACCCGAATAAGTTCCCATTAGCGTTAAAAGTCCACAATTTCCTACGACATGACGTTCCAAATTTGAAATATTCGTTGGTTAGTGCTTATTTGTCGATGGTGAAACAGGCCTTTAGGGTTAATACTCAACATTCAACGTATTACAGATTTGATTGATTATTTGTGCATTAGTAGGTAAACTCCGATGTGCAGTACGCCAAATACTGAATCCATCACTTCTTAATTAATGAATTTCATAAAGTAATTAACATTCAACATACCGTCGGTATGTATGGAGATGTGTCACTCATTAATTAGCAAATTAACTAGCGATGTCATTAAAATTCAGACAACCATTTGATTGAAAGTCTTCGTAAAGTACCTACCTACCTGCGAGATTACATAAATTGAATATTTATTATGTAAAACATACATGAGTACTTCTTAAACCTTGTATTACAAGACACTTTGTATTCCTGTAATAAAATAAGAAAGATTTCAGATAAAACTGTGATAAATAAGGTAAGTTTGTAAATAAAGTAAATCATAACAGTATGAATATGTGAAGGTGAAGTAGGTTAATAAACGCTTTAAAAAAGAAAAAACCTTTCAGAAAATTGCTGGCATCTACGAATATATGATAAAGAAGAAGTAGAACTTTATAATCACCTACAGCAAAGATACGGAAGTAAAGGTATCATACGTTTGTAATTGCTTTAACGAATCAATCTACAAAGCTACGTGCCTCCACATAAACTATGTTTCATTTTGAAAACAGAAGAAATCATGGATAAAATAAAGAATTTATCATGAACAAGTCGAGAAAATTATATTATCCAGTAATTTATCGGCATATATATCGACAATATGAAATGTTGTTTGTTCTATTGCGGCCACTCATCGCTTATTGGAGTCAATTAGTTGAATTCCAATGGCATGGCTATGGCGTGAATCAAAGCCATCCCAGCTATTTCGATACATTAACCTATGTGTCATATATTGCGATGATATGTACGCACAATTTGATCAAAGATATAGTTACGATGACGAACTGACTAAAATAATTGAGTGAAACTTTGGGTAAATATTATTTTAAGAATTTCTATCTTTTAATTATATTTACCTATACATTATGTTCATTAGTTTCAAAAGGTTTGGGCTGTCATAACTTATTGTATTCATGATAGGTACTCTTGCGAATATGCAGATAATAATAAATTAAGATTTATGCCGTTAAGACAAACATAGTTCTACCAGGTTAACAAGACTTTTACAAGTGTGTACTACACAAGAGAAGAAAAGTAAGCATGCAGTCATTTCTCACCAGTCATATACTTTATTGTTATTGATGTGAAATATTGAAACTTTGACTCCTAACTTCAATGAAAGCTTTGTCTTACTTTATCAACTCTATCGGGCATGCACGCCTCCTTATCGTTTATAGCGGTAATCAAAAGGTTTTGTAACTTTAATAAACTGATTTGTTTTGAAAAGCAATAATAATATTTGCTCTGCTTTAAAAAAAAATATCAACGTGATAATCAATATAGATTTGTTTAAAAAGACTCTTCATTTGCGCGTTCATCGTTTCGCCTTCCAGTTACCAATTCAAAGGGCTATCGCTATTTATATCGACGGCTGAAAGACTTCTAAGATGAATTTTTAATTGTGTATTCCGGGTCAGACAGCCCTGTCGGGTCAGCCATCAAGCTAGACGGCTTATCACTCGAGTGGAGCACGATACGGGTACCGAGTTTATTTTGAAATATAACCGGCTAAATATAGGGATCGAATGCGATGGTAAAAATGCCGCGTAGTCCGTCGCCCTAATTTGGGAAAGCTTCAAATTATTTTTATTATCTTGTGCAGTGTGGATTAGAGGACATTGAAAGGAAATCTTACGAGAATGAAATACATTTTTTTGTTTACTTACAACAATTTTCACCTTTTATATTTGTGAGTCTTGCCAAATCAGAAAACAATTAAACTACATAGTTTAATACGTTACATAACGTTTATTGCCTACTATTTTTAAAGCTTACCTAAATTTTTCAGCAAACCTCTTAATTAAGAGGTAAAAAAACTTTTTTTTCATCAAGTAAATTAATTTATATGCAATTTTTTAGTATGACGAAAAGATACACAGTAAACAGCTTGAAAAATAACGAGGAATAAACTCTTATTCGGACCAGTGTGCTTACACACTTCCGTACTTCAGTCCTAATTAAGAATGGGACCATTTTCACTTCGGAGTAATTGGGTCAAAAGCATCAACTTAACACCTCGCGTCATCAAAGCTTAGGCAGCCTTGCACCTACCCGCACTAATAGGCTAACAGGCACTTCACTCAGCCGGGCCAGGCTTCGTATAATTTGCCTCTAAAACCACTCACTTTACAATTTGTTTTTATGGTGATGAAGCGTTTCAATGTGCAAACTAAACATTTTAAAATTCACATGATAAAGTTCGACTTTGTGGTGAGAAATCGAATCTGGCAAGCTTCGCTATCCGGGCGAATGCCTTTTATCTTCTCGGTCATTGAGACAGTGACACAACGCGATGAAATGTTCAAGTGCTATTTATCGCGCTCTTAACATTACACTTAAAACTTTTTCTTTCAAAGAAAAAGGTTTTTTTTAAAGAAAAATGAAGAGAGAAACAAAAAAAATGATTTTTTTAAGATAAATTTCATCTCTGTAGGACACGTGGAGCAATTTTAGACCTCCTTCTTTGCATAAGACGAAATTGACGTCGCGTGTGTGATTTCATCTAATCTGACAAACCACTACTATTATTTTAAATCAGTTGCAATTCTAAAAGATTGCTCTCAAACTGAGCCACTTTGTTTCTCAATCACTAATAAAATCTCAACAGTTGAAGAAAGTGGTTTTTCATCATGTTTTATGTACTGGATGTTATAAAAATTTACTTCATTTTGATAAATTCAGCGGCGAGTATAATTATCACAATACCCATCACTGAATTAAAAATTCGAGATGGTTAGTTATTGTAAATTAGGAGCGTAAACATAAACAATTTTAAAGTATTTTTTCAAATCTTTTGTTATAAAATTGTTTCAGGTATTCTACCAGACAGAAGCAATCGGTTAGAAGACATTTATTTAAGATTTTACAATGGGTAAGTTCCTTATCTGATAAAAGTCATAAGTACGTACCTACACAATGATATGAAAAGATAAAATAGATGCTGATGATTTACATGTATGAAGACATACGAGAAGTAGCTATAGGTTATCTTTTACATTGGCCGTATTTACTTAAAATATTCTTATTTTACCATTATTTTACAATCTTCTGCCTGAATAAAAACGTATATATTTTCTGTCATCGCTCCATACTGCGAAAATTTTACCCTTAAGTAGGTACTGCAAATGATTGAAATGAGATTTGATTTCAATTCAACATTCCATGGAACTTAACATGCCATTTCTTATTGTTTTTCGAAGAATGTACCTTGGAACTTTATCAAACGCAACGGTATTATGAAGTTATCTTAAATGTACATAGGTATCATAAAGAGACATACCTTAATAAATACTTGAAATAACTATAGCTATAAAGGGTGTTTGACAGAATTATGTAGATTTTTCTGGGGCCATGAAGGGACATTTATTATTACCATTTGTGATAATTTAATTTTAAGTCATGTTACAAGTGCGATAATTTTTAAGTTATCGTCAAATTGTCGTCATCGATTGATGACAATCAAAACTTATTCTAATGAACACCCATTCCTACTCCAAAAAACCTTTAGTTGGTTTATCTTTAGAAAGCAAGTTCGGCCTTACATGTAATTTTTAATTTATAAATTTACGTTCTTTGGAGTCCGAGTTACAAATAGGTACCTTCGAGAAGCGATTTCGGCAGAGTATTTAACTGACTTGCTTATCACCATGCATGACTTAAAATTATCGCATAGGTGCTTAAGTGTCTTCTATTGACCCCAGAAATATCTACATCATCCCACCAAACACCCTGTATAAAAAGGACCACACATCAACTAAAGCAGGACTAATTTAAATTCCAGTGGCTTCCCATAACGAGTTGATGATACCGAAGAATCCGTATGAGTTCGATTTCATTCCGATGCTTACTAGAATAGTATTCTGTTAAATCGAGTAATACAATGCTTCTTTCAGCCCTTCAATAAGATGCTAATAAGATTTCAAATAGGTATTATTTAATTACAACTTGTGAATCGAGTCAGTCGTGTCGATTAGTAGTTTAAAAATAAATAATGTTTTTTTATGAGATTTTTCGTAAACATGTAAGCGCTACATTGAAAACCATGGCTGGTTAATGTTTCTCTGTGACTATCTATCTATCTATATGCCCTAAGTTAAAAAAAAAAAAATTAAAACCAAAATAAAATAAATTTGAAAATTAAAGTGATAATTAGGGCACGGGCTTGCACACTCATCGCCGTCCGATATGTAGATATATTCTATTATTATGCCTTTTTAAGCATAGGAGAGCGCCTTCATAGATAGTTTAACGTCGTATGTATCAGTAGATCCATTTTTACACTAAATAAATCAACTTTCCCTCTCTAGGACGACTTCCGAAGACTATATGGACATGCCCTTATCACAAGCCAGCCGGCTGCTCGACGTCAAAGGTTTCGACAAAAACAGCCCTACAGTGGTCTACATTCACGGCTTCATCGAGACAGCCCACCAGGAGAGTGTTCAGGTAAATAATAATAATAGGTGTACATATCCACAAAACAATCAAGTATCTCAAAAGGCCCTTCTTCCTGTTGGATTCCATATCCCCAGGTAAGACTTCCAAAGGATCGGTTTTGGCTGTGATATCCCGCAGGAGAGAAACATAATAATAATATGTAACAGACAACACCCATTAATTATCTTGTATCGATTACCCATTAAGTATTGAAGTAAAGGAATTTTCTTTCATGTATTCCGAAGTACCAGACAACGGTTATGACGGAGGTGATTTCCATAAATACTTAAATACATATAACATCCATAACTAAGGTTCAAACGTGTTTATGAATATTATTTTTGTGTTAGATAATTTATGATATTTTGAGTCATCACATCACCATATAAAGTGACTGCCACTGGGCGCCGCGAAAGATGGCAAAATCAATTTAGTCCTACACTAGTGTATTATGGCAGATTCGATCAGTAATTGTGGCAATTTATTAAAGGAGGCATTGGAACTGATTCAATGGCCTTGTATCTAGGTTTTTTGTTCCTTGAAATTATTCAGAAACAGCGCGGAATTAGGATTCCAGTTACGCTGAACTACCATATGGGAGTGAATATATGTAGAAGTGCATTATTCACTGATATCTGTTAAGATTTTCTGAAATCGGTTGAAGAAAAATATTTTGAAATAATTATACGTTTTGGTGCTTATGTTTGAATCGCTCGCATGTTCTTTTTTGAAATTCACACGCGGTTATAAAAAATTTAAGAGTTCTATTTTTGAAGAACTTGCGTTTATCGTGTGGTTTGGTTTTCAATGATTCTTTTTTTGTAATTCTCACGCAAGTAATATTGCCATGAATGCTGTAAATTATTGCCTAATTTCATGCAACCGCTGCACGTACTTTCAGCATTTGCTTCCTGTATCTTTGTTTTTTTCACGATTGTGCTACCGTATTCTTTTAAATGTTATGCTTTAATAAGCTTAAAGACAATCGTTAAAAAATTACCATGTGTGATAAAGGGTTACATGTGTTTTAATAGAAAAACAGATGTTATCAGCTAGTTGTTATTAATTAGATAATAGATTAAATCAAATTCTTCATCAGATTTATTTCTATACTAACGCACATAAGATAGTAGCGAAATGATAAGATTGCTGTGTGTTTATAAACATTTGAATGGTTTAATTACATCTAGGTTTTATCATAAGTTAACACAAATGGTAGGATGTCATCTTGTTAGAGCAGTATGAGTCACAAATATTTTTTTATGTTATTTAGCACTAAATCATTTTGCGCGCAAGAAATCAGGAGCTTACTTTTTGCGTCAGTAAATAAAATGTTTAAACCAAAGTCAAACTCCTTCTGGGTGAGATTTATCGTCGACTTTGTCTGTTAGGTTTTCGGCTTGTTTCACAATGTCCTAATAAGCTCTAATTCGCGTTGTCTGTCCAATACTGCATAAGAAATGACGTTTCATAGGTACTTTAATTATTTGTTGGTCGAAGCTTATCGGTCGATGGTGAAACAGTCCCATAGACTAGGAGAACCAAGAACAGAATATATAACGCAACAAAAAATATTAAAAATTCTTCAAACAAATAATACATTTTTTACTTCTATCGCAGGTGGTAGTGAGTTCCTACCTTGAAGCCAGACCTGGAACCAATGTAATTCTTTTGGACTGGTCAAATATGTCCCACGGATCATATTTAGTAAATGCTGCAAGAAACACCAAAAAGGTAAGCACCTTGAATTTTATTGCGGAAAATAAACATTATCTTAGTTTTTTTTAACTTTTAACGTGTCGCTTTGTCATGTTTGTATAGCACTGATAATGTTAAAGTCATAAATTGTCACAACACTAACAAGTTACTAAGTATATCAATTCAAAACATAAGAGGTGCAGCGTTCTGGAATATTTAAGGTATTTTAACGATCGGTGATCACACACCAACACTTTTACCTAGCTACCACTACATAAATAAATAAGGTGTAAGTAATAACTCATATAACTTCCTAGCTCCTGAGACTTTAATAAGACTTGTTTTTGAACTGCACTTTATTTTTTAATAACAGTTTTTAACAAAAAAAAACAAATTAGCGTGTGTATTTTTCCTTCCGTCATGCGAAATAAAACCAATATGTATAATGTTATACTAGAGGTAGTTTATAGAGTTTTGTTTTTATTGTTGTTTCTATTATTCGTACTTGACTACTACTACTATCAACTACACCACAATAGAATTTCAATTCTTATGTACGTGTGTAAATTACAAATAAACGGTACATTCTGCATTTCGTACGTGATAATGTTAGAAATCGTGCAAGTAACATACCGCGGAAAATCCTAACCGATTAGCATCATGATTGTGTAGTTACGTTTGTGTGAGCACAATGCTGTTTAAGTAAGAACACTGTACGTATGTAGGTCCTACATACAGAACTAGAGATTTGAATCACTCGCTTAAATTTTCCGAGTGATTTTCATTAAAAAATTATGAAAATTTCGTTCTTCGCTTGCTTTTTAACAAATTGCTTTTCGTTTTAAAATCGAACATATTGTTAAAAACGAAATAATAAAAAAATGCGTATTTTGAAATAACGAAGGAAAATCAGTAGAATTCTGTACGCGAATGGTTCGAAAATAGCGCCCCAATCGAGCTCTAGTTTTAAAACATTTGCGTTTATTGACATTGCGTGTAATATTCAAACAAAAATTTGTAAAAATCTACACACGAGTGATTTGTACATGAACATCCTTTGGATAATGATTGGTGTCAGTATGTGGCACCTCTACTTTATAATGAGTTACTTCTGTTACTACCTCTTCGACTTTAATCAGTCAGGTATCAAACGACAGCCGGGCGCCGCATAACAATGGAATTTTTATTGTGTCTCGTTTACAAATACTTGACGAGTTAAGAGTCGGAGACGATTTCTATCATCATAATCACTACTGTCTTAGTTCTATAATGCTGAATTTCTATTTTACAGGTGGGTGCAGCAGCAGCGGAGCACTTAAACACACTCTTAGAAGCTGGTCTCTGTTTAGAAAAGATGCACGTTATAGGGCACTCATTAGGCAGCCATGTCGCCGGTTACACCGCCAGAGAGCTGCAGAACAAATATCACAAAACTGTCAAAAGGTGAGTCCAGGTCTAACCACCTGTAAAGGGAACAGCGCCAACAAGTACCAACTCGAGGCGTTCAGTACCCTTATCACGAAGATCTATCGAATACGTAAACGTATCGAGAAACGTCAAATCGTATGTAAATTGGACTAGCACCCCTGGCGGTGCGTAAAGAAATCACTTTTTTCAAATGGATTTTGACATTTCTCGATACGTTTACGCGTTCGATAATTTTTCGTGCTAAGGGTACAGTATTCTTTGCTTAAACTCCATACTGCAACGCATACCTTCAAATTCGTAGCGTAACAACCTCGGATCGGGATCAACTCGGGACCCACTCTCGACCAGCGGCGCATGCGACGGCTAGTGGTCCGATGTGAGCCGACTATCCGTCCACCCTGTCAAACGTACTGTCATCCACAAGAAGAACTGTCATAAGTTAAGCAAACGCGATCCGTCGAGGAGTCTTCTAAACGTAACCGATTCGATGCCGCGGCGATGCTGATACGTGCTTCCGGTTTATGCCTGTTTGATGTCAATATGGTGCTGTTCCCCTTACGAGTGGATAGGTATGCTTCAACCTTAATCCGTCACGAGTCGTTGTTTACCAACAAAATTTAAATAATTATTAGCTGACAGGTAGCTAAAGTATTAACGAGGATATGGAATTTTGTATGGAGTTTGTTAGATGATTGTGGTGTGGTGTGGCGGTATTGGTATACCTTCGTGAAATTGACGCTTAAGACAATAAAACACAATTTTACGGATTGATTTATATTAATGAGATCAATTAATATTAATGAGTGACGGTAGTT
Organism: Pyrausta aurata; assembly: GCA_963584085.1. Lineage (NCBI taxonomy): Eukaryota > Metazoa > Arthropoda > Insecta > Lepidoptera > Crambidae > Pyrausta > Pyrausta aurata. The sequence continues at coordinate 8,769,425 of OY757265.1, forward strand.
TAATTTAATTTTTCATAACTATGTAATGACAAATAACACCTTAGTCTGCCTGTGACCACGGATGCTGTAAAGCATTCGAAACGTCAGGCATAAAATAAAAATAAACGTTCGCGAAATCAATCCGTAAAATTGTGTTTTATTGTAATGAGTATTCGCGTAAACTTCAGAACCAAATATTGACGCTTAAGGTTTGACTAAAGGTGCGGTTTTCCGTTCACACCCGTCTTGATGGCAAAGGAAGAGATATGCAGCATATACAGCGTTTGGCCTGTAATAGAAGCAAAAATTTAATCAATGATTCTACAGAGTTTTCGTAGTTACCTCGACCTGGTCATAGTGCTTTAACTAAAAGATATAGTAATCCAAAGTTATAATCTCTACTCAATGTATATCAAAATCGCTAACTCGTTGAAGTAAATAACAATGTCAAGTTCTATGGCTGGATTCATTTGTTTACAATACATTGCTGGTATCGATTTATTTTGTTAGAAAATAACAATAAAAATATTTTTCAATTAAAAAAAATAAAACCATTAAATATGGATTACTCCTCACTTAAAGGGCCTATATTTTTTTTTTGCTTCTATTACGAGTACAGGTCACACCCTGTATAAGTCTTTGAAGTGATAAACAAAGCAAATAACTTCGCACCAATTGTATCACCATTACAAACACATAATTAAGTGTCATACATTTCATACACAATTAGCTAGCTAGATCCTTGTTTTAAAATGACCGTATTCATATTTATTATGATGTCAGTAATAAAATGTGAATACGACCAGTTAATTTTCCTATAACATTGCACCACTACCGCCGGAATACTGTCATTCAAAGTACCATTATCTCGATGTCATTGAGATAATATCTAATGGGAGTACTGTGACGACAGATACTGTGGTTTGTCTCCCCATCAAGTTGATGTTTCATGGTGACGATAGGCGATAAGCAGAGATCTAATTTATATGGTGAGATTTTACTGGTGTTGTTTTTTTTATTTAGTAAGTATGGGTTTGCTCTTGACTCCAGACCAAGCCAAATGCGACTGAGTAATTTGATTTTGTAGGTTGAAAGATTCACTTTGACTTTTGAATTATAACAAAATTGGACACAAAAATGCACAAGGGTTTGTATAGATAACTATATATATCGCGTCCAAAAGACTTACGCCCATTTGCCTCATTTTTCTTATTATTATTTTTTTACTGAGGTAGAGGTATACAAATAGGATATGGTCTATGCTTAACTTATATAAAATTACAACTAAAATATAATTTTTTCCCCAACACACAACAGGATAATGCGTTGGCCTTACTATTTACCTGTATTACCTAACTATTGCCTACTTTATACATACATGAGATAATTTTCACCATAACCGAGTAATTTTCTATATATTAATTTAACTATTAATATATTCAAATAATAGCCCAAATGATAGGCTAAATATAGAATGAAACTTTAAAAATAACATAACTAATAGCGGTAACTAGAACCAGTTTTCCTTGGAGTCACCGCGGTCATAAGTATAGAGTAACCTTGAGGTTGGTTGTTATAAACAACTTGATGCCATTACCTACTTTAACCCACTAACTATAACTTGACAAACAAATTAGTAATCAGATCGTTTAGGAAAGTTTCACACTATAACAGGTTAGTTTCGACAAGTTTCACAAAGTCGTTCTGATTTAAATAAGGTTAAATTTCTGTCCATACTAAACATTTCATTTGTACTTATTTACCCGAATGTTCATTCGATGTTATTGGGTAAAATTATTGAATTCCAATTCCAGTAATTTCAATCCCTTTGTAAAAGAAACCGTATGTTTAAGATACGACAAAAGTCCCCAAAAATCCCTAAAACGATAATGATTCTAGCATACCTTAAATTCACTAGTGTTGACGCCTGTAGGGAGAATCTTATAAGAGACAGACCATTAAGTGTTGGTGACTGCGAAGAGTTACCTTTATTACCAACGACCTTATATCTTGTTGCATTTTAAAGCGACGGCTGCGCCAGAGGTCCCAGGTTCAATTCCCGGGTCGGGCCAAAAAATATGTACCGGAGTTTTTCTGTTCAGGAATTCTCCGGGTAGCCCGGAGTTTGGAAGTTGGCGGTGTTTCACCCCCGTGCCTCGGAAAGCACGTTATGCCGTTGGTCCTGCGCTTGATCTCACTCCGGTCGTTCAGATTGCTGTCCCATCGGGCTATGAGAGTGAAAGGAATAGAGAGTGCACCTGTGTTTTTGCGCACACTTGTGCACTATAATATGTCCCGCGCAGTCGGTTAGTCGTTGTGACTGGCCACCGTAATCGAAATCGGTTAGGGGGACTATTATTATATCTTGTATTTTTTTTTCAGGCTAACAGCTCTAGACCCAGCCTTCCCCGCGTTTTACCCTGACGGCGTGATGATGGAGCACGTCAACGCGAAAGACGCGGAGTTTGTTGACGTCATCCACACGGACGCTGGTGGCTACGGGGCCCCGGTCCGGACGGGGACTGTCGACTTCTGGCCTAACGGGGGCAAGAGCATACAGCCTGGATGCCCTCGGTTCGCACCCGTACCGCTTTCAGATGACAGTAAGTCTTAGGTTTTTATGACCACATCAATTTACCGTTAAATCACATATGGTAGGTACTATACAGGGTGTAAAAAAAAGTACAAACCAAATTCAAGGGGATTTTAGTCAATCGAGAATAGAATCAAGGTTAAGAGTCGAGGCTAGAAAACAGAAAAAAAACTTGAAGAATTTTTTTTTCAGTTTTTTTTTTCCTATATTCCAAACTCGAATGACAACCACCCCTTGAATTTGGCTCGTACTTTTTTTACACCTTGTATAGCCAGAATAATGCTGACACCCAATAGTCAAAAGTGGATTTGTCATGGTCGACTTCGCATCTACTTTAAACTTAAATACAGACAGGATTACTTCAAATACAATACGAGCGGTTCCTTGCGGCATTACATTGGATCTCATTAAAAACACTTAATAATTAAGTCGTGTTTGGTGGTAAGGCGGCAGAAACTTCGACCGTACCTTCAATACCAACGGACTCTAGAGTTTTATTTTATGACATTGCCCCTCTTGAACCTATAAAACATGCATCAAATGCATGACAAGGTTATAGGAAGCAGAGTCACATAGAAGTCGTTATGCATAAAACTTTGTGCACGTACGTACATGTCATCTGCTTTATTGTTAGCAGCATATTCATACAGCCTACAGGTTCCATAAATTTCATGTAATAATAAAATAAAATTATTGTTATTTTCTCACAAAATAAATATAATCAGCAAACAAATGTGTCGTGACATTGAACTTAACATTGTCATTTACTACATTAAGTTAGTGATTTTGTATGATATACAGTCGCCAGCACATCAGACTATACGTTTTTGTTGAAAAATAGAACTTATTCCAATAATATTATAAGAAACCGCAGTGTATAGCTTAACGTGCTGTCGTCCATACATTGATTACGGATTATAACTTTGTATTACTATTTTTCTGGGTTTAAACTTGAGAGCTTCACCTCCAAAAATTTTGCACCATCTTGCAAAGTCACCCTGTATAAAAATCTCCTGACTACCTTAATAATGGTTTGATCTAAACTTCCAGACCTCTGCAGCCACTGGCGATCGTGGCGGTTCTACGCAGAGTCGGTGCGGAGTCCCGAATCGTTCCCTGCTTCACCAGCAGACTCATACCACAAGTTTCGGGACAACCCCACGCCTGAGACCGGCATGATCTATATGGGCTACAACTGTGATACTAGGTGAGGGTTCATCAGTGAGTTTTATTGCCCCGGTGACAAAGAACCGTCCGATCCATAGAGCCTACAAAGTTGCGCACGCTAGGTGGCGCAAATGTCGTGCACGGAGCCAATAGAGAAGTTATGTCAAGCAAAAAATGGGTCGCAAATACGACAACATAATTGTTACGTATTCCCTGAACTTTTGGATTTCGAATATGAAACCGTTTTTAGTTGACAAGTGGCGACAATTCATGGCGCACGAAATTTTATCGTGGTGACAGTTCCATACGCTAGTAAAAGTTCAATTTATCTGGATTACTCATAGATGTTATACAAATATAAGTATCAAAGCTGATTATCTCTAACTAAACCCTTTGGAGAAACGCGAAAAATGGTTTCGTATTTGAAGCTTAATTTGGTAAATGAATGAAGGCGAGTAACCGCTTTAAAAACTTTCTGACAAAAAAATATATTTTAATGACCATAATAGGTATTTATATAGTCATGACTTTACCAAATCCTATTAATCAAATATTTTCTGGTAGTCAAGTTAGGTTTAAAACAGTAAATTTTTAAATGCATGCCATTTCGTATGTAAGTGCAGGTACAACTAATATGTATGGAATTAAAGTCATTGTTGTTGATTTCCTCATAAGGTTCTGCAAACTTTTTATTGACTAATGTAACGTTTTTTGTTTCAGTGCCAAAGGCAATTACTATTTGACAACGAACCCTGCTTCACCGTTCGGCAAAGGCGTCGACGGACTTTACCCGAAAAGTAAAAAGAAACTTGGTAAAAACTCCACTTGAGTGTTGACTTTGGGTAAAACCTTAGGTAAATATGTTCAAGTAGCCTTAAGTATGTCTGGTTTTAAAAAAAGACGCAAATTATTGTGTATTTAGGTCAAATTTTAATGTTGTTTATCAGTAGCGATCGTTTAAAATATTTATTTTGTTCAGTTGCTCTGTATTAATAGTTGAAAAGGTTTTGATCGGTTTTGCCGCAGTAGTAGCGTTATTACTTTGTTATTTCAAAACGGTTAAAAATGTTTGATCGTAACATGTAAGCAAACGTAGGCAAATTTATTTTAGATGTTTCCTTTATATTATTTACTGCTTTAAAAAAATAAGTAAAATATGAAAGTAGGACATTTTGTTTATACGAGTAAGTGTAGTGAAGCACACATGAACATTATACGTGTTAAGATGTTTTGTAATAAAGTGATCGATAATAGTTTCGCGATAAGGACTAAAGATAGCCTTAGTGGTAAATCTATACTAATATTATAAAGCTGAAGAGTTTGTTTGTTTATTTGTTTGTTTGAACGCGCTAATCTCCGAAACTACTGGTTCGAATTGAATAATTCTTTTTGTGTTGGATAGTCCAGTTATCGAGGAAGGCTATAGGCTATATAACATCACGCTACGACCAATAGGAGCAAATATATAGTGGTAAATGTGTAAAAAACGGGAGAAAGAAGCCACTATTCCACGCGGACGAAGTCGCGGGCAAAAGCTAGTAAGTAATATGTACAACGTGAAACAGTTTATGTTCGCGGTATGGTTAAGTGGTATAAAATGACTAAAACCGCTGCCTAGCAAAATGACGCTATCAATTTTTACGGAGAATAGAAAATATCTATGCGTAAAGCATAGCACAATATGTTTTTAAAAGGTATAATAATGTATGTGAAAGTTAAGCACATGTGAATGCCAAAAACGCACAATCTCGTATTTAAGCTAGACTAAATTACGCTTTATTGAATTGTGGTAGTGGATACCCCGAGTATGATATATTTACAAAATAGATGATGGATGTAGGTGGGATAAGAGGAGCATAATAGGTGTGTCACAGCAGTTACGATTAGAAAATCATAATTTATTCGATAATTAATAGAATCAGGCGTTACTTTGCGGAAATCCATTATTATGTAGAATTTTATACAATTATTTTGCTTTAAATTTCCGCTAAGCGACGCCAACAACGCGCGTGACGGTTTGTTTCTTTGTTCTGTTTGTTTGTTAATTGCCTGCACCGCGTCGGTTAGCAGAAATTTAAAGCAAAATAATTTTATGAAATTCTACAAAATAATTTATTCGATCATGTGCAAACTAAATACCAGTCATTTATCGATGTGAATCTACCCGGAATCCGGACCCGGAATCACCCGGGGCCCTATTTTTGAATCACTCGCGTGGATATGGGGGATTTTCTTTGATTAATGCAAAAGTTTTGGATGGAAATCAGCTGAAATCCATACAAGGCAGTGATTTAAAAAAACTCAATTCTGTAACTACTTGTGTCTACATTTAGCGAGAATTTCTTTGAATTTAAACTTACTTTCGAACGAAAATCATTCGACATATAAATGCGAGTGATTCAGAAATATAGCTCCTGGAGTGACATTGATCGACAATGATTGGACCGTTTGCTATACGCTTTTAATCATCCAGTGTATAATTCAACCATGGCTTCGAGAATATTAATAAGGAAAGTATTGTTAACAAAGATACCTAGTGGCAAGTATGGTGTCAGAGACCCCGATACTATAGTTTAATAGGTAGATGATTAATTACATGAATGGATGAATGAAACGGATCGAGTTTTTTTAAATACAGGATGACTTTGTAAACATTGGCAATATTTTAAACTAAGAACCTACTCATGATTCATAGTCCCTTCCACATATTAAAATGAAAATCAATTGATATAAAGTATCATATGATGAAACTGATAAAAATCATATCTAACACTTTATAAATGATCATTGCTTCAAATTAAACGAATAAATTACAGTTGAAGACTTTGTTTAAGATTTTCAAAATTTACTATAATAATATGTAAACGTATCAAAAATTACTCCGCCTAAACGGGAATCGGAGTGATACTGTTCTATTTTTGAAATTATATTTCATAACAATTGATTTTCATTTTAATATGTGGAAGGGACTATGAATCATGAGTGGGTTCTTAGTTTAAAATATTGCCAATGTTTTCAAAGTCACCCTGTAGAAATTAAAAAGTGCATCAATGAAAGCATCACATTTTTATTGACTTTAGGTATAAAATACCTAGGTTTTATTATTTTAATTTATGCTGTTGAATTTTATGTATGACGTTCGGAGATATGTGTATAGTACTTAATATTTAAAATGAAGTTAAAGAAACGACAATACGTAATGTGAATATTTTTTGTGTTCATTAGATATAGGCGATCTTTGGATGGGTGATCTGTTATTAAAATAATATAACATATTTATGTAATCATTTTATTAAAGTAACATGATATCTCTTTAGTTTTTGCACAATTACCCATTTTGTTATTTGTATCAGACGTTGGTTAGTAAATATCTTGCCAAAATGTATTGTTAATTTTTTTTATTATTATTGTACTGTTTGTTGATCGGTTATTATATGTAGTTATTTTAGAACATTATTATATTGTATCGACAGCATCACTTTATTGTCATCACTATGAAACGTCATTTTCAGTCTGTAATGAATGAATATTTATTCATAATATTTAATTATACTGCTGTTTTGGATACATTAGCCGGTAAATTCTAGATCAGGCTTATAAAGAAGCTAACATTTGTATTACATTCATCACAAACAACATTCGATCATCTAATTAAATACCTAATTAATCACAAAGACTGTAGGAACGCACAAAATTGTAAATAACTATGAAGAAAAACGTATATATGTTAAAACACCCATAAGCAAGTAGTGACATCATCTACTTAAAATAATTGTATTCACAATAATCACCACATTCTTTTTAACTTAAATTAACGTGAAAACGCATCACATATACTGTCTAGGATAAAGATGTTATAAATACAGTTTTATAAATTCTTTGCAATAAAGTATAAAGTTTCTCGACGTTCAATAACCAATGTTATATCAATTTTTTTATAGTTCATAATATACGAGTATAACTATTTATTATTCAGCATGTCAGTACGGTACTTAAAATAATACAAAGCTAATCGGGCTATTCCGGGTTTCTATATTGAAAATTACACGTGGCTTACCAAAAGTTTTATTAATTTATTGCAATGTGAATTGTACAATTGGCGGACTTAATACCTTAGGGTAATCTCTACCAGTCAACCGCTTGGGAAATGTTTATTAATAATTGTAACCTAGCTCTTAAAGTAGAATATTTCAGTACATTTAAAATATAGTACCCGGTGTATGTAACTTTACTTGTAATTTTTTAATTAAAAGTAAATATACAGATGTTTCATATGATATGCCTGAATCTACATTATTTGATACAATGCTATTAAAAATAGAATTAAACGTATACATTTGACTTAAGCATTATTTTTATTACAAAACAAACTCTAACCTTTGAGAATAATTAAACGGATAAGTATTTGCCTAGTTATATAAAACCTCATAACCATTCAAAATTAAAATTTCATATTGAAAAAGACAATCAAAGGAATTATATCTTTACACACATCGATATTCTCTCAAGCTATAAGAAGCATTTTTCAAGTCGTTGTTGGTTTAATTCATACTAAAACACATAGATCCAGTCACTTAAATACTATAAATTAACTTAAAATAACGTATATTTAAAGTTAAATTTTAAAATTGAGCCGTTAAAGACAGTCTTAGCGACGAAGTTTGTCTATAACTTGTGTTAACATCGACGTAGGCCCCGGAACAGCGGGAAGAGCAAATCCCTCTTCATAATCGTCACTGGCCAATGAGCTTTGTAGTCTGTTCCGGAGGCTTTTCGTGAATAAATAGAGCCCATAGAAAGCTGTCCCCACGAACATCATCCTGAAAAACAAGAGACCAATAATCTTTCACATTCTACTTATAATTAAACCATTGTTTATTTTCCTAAAATCAAATAAATATTCTATTCTATTATTTATATCATACAAGGTGGTAAATGGTAATTATGCAATTTTGGAATCACAGGTCATATTTATTAATGCATAGACCTATCGCAAAAAAAAAAACTATTACCTCCCTCCTTTCGCTTGGGAGTTAAATATAGAATCCTTTCATTTCGCTCGAGATTCAAGATGGCGCCCGTGCCGTAAGACATCTATTCAGTGCGTAAGACACTACTTTATCCCCATGTTGAATAATCTACTATTCTTTTTTAAAATCAGTGTGGATTTCAACTGCTTTTAATTAAAAAATCAGCGTTGTAGTACGTAGTACTTACGTGCTCGTTTAATGAAATTGAAATATGTTAAATATGTGTAGTAGTAATAAAGCAACATGCATGTTTTGGTGGCATCTTCTAATCTTAGCGATTGTTAAATAATGATCGTGCAGTTTTAATAATTACCTATAAAAAAGTCACTGAGGAGTGACTATTACACATACGTCACTCAGTATACTGAATGTATTCCGCAGGCATATTATACAATTCATTGATCGTTGTATTGTTAACATCAACCACATCAGTATTATTTTCTGGTGCATGATATACTTCTTGAACAAATTTTGATGTCCAAAATATAGTGAAAGCGAATGCGCCTAAAACGAGAAGACTGGAAACAACAAGACGTGGTCAATACGTGTTCCTCAGAAATAAAAGAACTACTGCAAAACTAAGCCAAAGGTTCTAGTTTATATCATCAAAAACATGTAATTTTCCGAAACTAAGTACCAGCACCAGTAATAGAAAGCAACTCTTGGTACTAACCAATCACTTTACTATTTGAAACAACGATATTTTTTAGAATTTTATTATAAAATATTATGGCGGAAAAGTGACATGATGTTTATGTGTCCATTATTGGTGCTATTACCTTAGGTATATAGTTTTGTGCATTAGAGGTTTAGTACTGCTATAATACTGATCTACGGCTCCATTTTTTGTGTTAATAATCTGTTGTGCATATTGTGCAAATTGCAACAGCAAAACCACTAATTAAAGATGGTAAAAGTGTCAGTAATATTGTTATCATTAATTGTTAACACACCTCATCGATACGGCAGTGCAACTTACATGTTCGATTTATGGAAGTGAACGAGTTTACGAGTGGATGATAGCAAATTGCACTTGCTTGGTGGTATTCTGTTGTGCTACTATTAATGATAGGCGTGAAATTTTATTTAAAATTTACACTAAGGAGTAAGTACCCATATGTTACTCATTATATTGAATGTAATCCCCAGGGATAAGAAATAAATTGCTCTTTGTACCGTTGACTTCAATCACATGAGTCTTAGAGGTAGGTTTTGGTGCATTGTACTCGTGTACCCCGTGTTTAAATTTTGCTATCCACAATAAAGTAAAAGCAAATGCGCTTAGAACGAGAACACTGGAAACAACAAGATGTGGTCAATGAGTATTTTCGGAAGAAAAAAACGAAGTAGAGTGATAAAACACTATAAAAATCAAAAACAAAAAATAACTAATGCAAAGTCAAGTCATTAGGTTGCCTAAAACTTTGTACCGGCACTAGTAATGGATGCAACCAGTCATGCATTTTTTTTCGTCCAATAATCGCGACACCATTGAGCTGCTTTTCATTGACACATGTTAAATATAACAATGTGACTGTCGATAATATGTTCTGTATCCATTATTGGTGCCATTACCGTAAGTAGAGCTTGGTTTCACAAAATGTGTTATCTGTGCGCTAGGTGCAAATTGTGGCAGCAAACACACTAACTAGAGAGGGTAAAAACGCCAATAAATTCTCATCGTTAGAACACCACTACTTCTACACAATAACTTGTGAACACTAAACATTTAAAAATTAACTCACAATCCAACTCCCGCCATATCTGAATCCAATTAATTATTTTTACGTTGCAATAAAATTTTCGCTCTTTGCAAATTGACCGCTTATAACGCACTGACTGTAACCGGTTTTACACTTATTGTAACACGAAGGGACTGTTACATCTACATACATGCTGTCACATTAGATATTGCGTAAGTTGTTATTGATACATCAAAATTAGGGACCATTATGATCCGAATAGTTGTTTATGAACTAATTATTAAACAAACAAACACCTATTACACTGTAGTTTTGGTATTACGTAAGTAATTGAAAATATTAGTACCAAAGGAAAGGTTAGGAAAAAAATTAGGTAATTAACGGTTTTATTCCATTTGTTTCTTATAGATAGATTGCATTTTTAAAGTTACTTACATTAAATACAGATACGAGTAATATCAGTTTCATAATAATATTGTGGTGTATTTATAAAGGTGCGTCAGTATTTTATTGTCACTATGGTAAAAATAAATAGAATTAATATCGATTTAAAATTAATTTACTTATTTCCCAAATTAAATTACTAAGTTAGTATTTCGAGTGTATTGAACTTATGATCTTGTTATCCAGGATTTCCAGGATAGCCCTCTGCCTGTCATCAGCTTCAACATTCTTTCTTCCCCTAAAAAATTAAAATTAAAAATAATTATGTGATTAAATAAACTCCCTTTTGTTGTTTAGCGAACTTTGTCTTCAAACTGCCATGTTTCTATATTTTAAAGAGTTATAATCAAATCGCTTTCAAAAAAAGAAAACGCCATCAGCTTTTTCTAAGGTGCTCCGCTTTTGAACGGATTAGAAAACTCGTATTGCGATTTCTTATAATCCACTTAGTAGATTAGCGTGAGACAGCACTACACTAGTGATTGAAATATAAATGATTAAATAAATAAATACTTTTAATCACTCTTCACAATGCCAATTTAGTGACTTAACTAGTTGATTAGAAATTGTCTGGAGCTAGAACGGATAAGACAAGATCGCCCGCCCGTAATGGTTTTTTTTAAATGATTAATAATTAAATATGAAATATGTAAAATAATTTATGTGTCACCTATTCCAGTGAGGTTTGTGATGGGCACGTCGTTGTTTTGCCGATCCATCTCAAACAAATACCGACCACCGAGGAATACGGTCACCAAGAGAGCACCGGTTAGGAGGGCACTGAAATACAAATAGTTTCTTACAAAATTGGTAGACCACGGCCCAGAGCCTAGATTCTCGCATCAATAGAACTTTTTCCGTGGGGTATTTCGATTACGAAATTCATCGTTTAACCAAAAAAAAACAAGATATAAGAAACTACCACTAAGAAATCGAATTGCATAGAAATTGTGACCCTGACGTTAACTTACAGCCCGGCTACCACCATTTTGTTTCGAATATGCGTAAGTGTCCTAAAAATTGGTTTATTTTATTTAAGGTCGTGTTAATCGCACTATTTTCAAGCTCAATATGACAACTGAATTAACTTCACTGATATTGTTTGTGTTTAAATCATCATTTGATTTGTCGACATTTAGAACGGATGTTTCTTAATTACAATTTCGGATGTTTTAAACGACTTACTTTCCGCCGACAGCTATTTTCAAATATTTACTGTAGTACAGTACAGAGGGTTCAGTTATTATGTTGTATAAGGTTTCTTAAAAATAACTGATACGAAACCTAAATTTAGACAACACATATTGATAGAAACACTCAATAGAGTAACTTACCTTTTTAAGATTTGTGGGCATCTTTACTAAATCAAAATATATAAAAAAAATCTTTGACATTTCTTGCTTCTTGAATCATCAGCCATTTATTTATATTTTTTTCGTTAAACAGTACCTACAAGTTGGTATTTGTTTTATTAAGTCACGGGCGTAATTCTTCCTTCAAAAATAATTCATGTCAGTCGACGCAACGGTTGTTGTTAACCCATCAGGTGTTGTAGTAATAATTTCTTCCTGAAGTTTCAGGAAGTATTTAGTAGACCAATAGGCTGCGAACGCTAACACCGCTGTGACTAGTAAACTGCAATGGAAAAATGTATTAAGTAAATATAATAAATAAATATAATATATTAACAGTAATTGAAATTAGTTAAATATTTGATTTAAAAAGACCTCAGAGTTCAACAATAAATTACCTATGTCGGTTATGTGTTTTGTGTTTAACTTATTTTTAAATGAAGCATTTCGTTAAAAAGGATTGTCAAGATTGTTTACTAATATTAAAAAGTCATAAGAGTTATTAATTATTTATAACTTTATAAAAAAAACAAGGAAAAATCAAACTAAAAAAAATATAGGAATAAATAACTTTTACGACTTTCAACGAAACGTCGAGCAGTGATTTACTCTTATTTATATTTCATATTTAGACCCTTCATGTCTAATTCTCATTGTAATGCAAAGCGAAAATTTAAAATCTCAAATCTTGACAATCCTTTTGTCCCGAAATCGAAGCATATAGACCCACTGGGGATACTTACACACGTCCCAATATAAACCCTGCCACTGCTTCGGGACAATTGTGGGCTAGTGCTGAGAAGAAGTATTCGACAACCAAAAAAAAACGGACTTTAAAAGTGGGAATACGACTATACGGCTACGACTCTTACAGATAGTACGACTGTAGTCTCTTATATTATGTGTACACTACTTAAGGCTAAGAGCCTGTGATGGAAAGGAGCTGGCGGGACAAGATCATGCAGTTCACTTGCATAGCGACCGGATTGAAGTCTATAGAAGACCGACAGTCAAGTTCTTGCAGCGAGGTTTCAACAAATGAGGCATGATATTTTATCATCCTCCTCGCTTGGTTTTCGATCGAGTCCAAAGCAGCCAGGTGACTCTTTGCATAACCATCCCCTAGGTGACAGCAATATAACATGTGCACTCGGATCTGTGGTTTACTTAGGAGATTCCCAGTTTCCTGGTAGCAATGGACTCAATGCACTCGCCAAAATTCAGCGTGGAGGACAATTTAATTCCCAAAAGTTGCTACTTTTGGGATCAGTGACTGGAAGAGGCATGCCGCGAAAAGTAGAGATCCGATGGAGTGAAGTACATTTAGCAGAGAACAATCACGCATTGGTTTTTGAGGCATTAAACTGAACCAATTCATGGTAATCACATCATGACTGGAAACGCATTTATCACTAACGTAGAATTAGATTGATATTCAATAGGCACTCACTATGCAAATGCCATAATTCGAAACACCGATAAGACTTCAGTTTCTCATTTCTCGCGTCTTTCTGCTGAATGCTTTCATGATCCTTACAGGGGTCCCCTGCAAGAAAAGGCGTTTTCACAATAACCTATGTTCTTGCATAAAAAAAATCTTATGTGTCGTAAGTATTTAATTCTTTATACAGAAATTAATGAAACAACGAGATAAAGAATTTACTTTCTTATTAAAAAGGATACATTTTGGTGTTAATTCAGCTCAATAATGGTAGGGTCAGTTTTTCAGCTATCCAATAATAACATGCAAATATAAATCTTTTTATATTTAACCAATTTAACCTTAGTAATAAATAATTTATAATAAATAATACACATGTCATCAAATTTAGCAATAAAAGCTTACAGTCATATCTTATAGGATTTGTAGTTTAACTTAATGATTTCCCAAGTCTATTATGACTTTACTAACTTGAACTCTTTATTTGATAGCGTCCATATTACAGTGTTAGGATATTTTAAATTTAGAGAAAATAGTCTCTTTACATATGCCATTCAAGGCCCCATGATGCCTTACCATAAAATGAGATCATCAATTATGTACAAATAACTTTATCTTTTGGCGCTTGGTTAACATGAGTTCTCAAATGCCAAAATCGTCAATCATTTAAATTAGAAAGAATCTCCAGAAGATTAAAGAAGCTATTGGATAGGGAGTAATAGTTGGTCAAATTTTGTGTGTCAGTAGCACAATGACAGTTGAAATAACAAAACAAATACAATGCACAAAGTAATTTATTTATAAAAACAACTGCCATATAAAATCAGTCACTGTGTAACCCAGCCTTATCTAGAATGAACAATAGGGGTGTTCAAAATATTGATACTCTTATTTGTAAATACAACTTCGAGAGACAGTTCAAAAGAGCGTGAGAACCAATGGTATCATTGGTTGGAACCGACATAAAATACAAGGTGCTACACCGAAAAGGCACCTAACGTCCATTCATCTTTACTAGTCCAACATTGTAAACAATCTTGACATTCTTTTTTAGCGAAAAAATTCCTTTTAAAACAAGATGAACCCTAAACTTACAACATTCATAGCTAATTCATCGTTCAACACCGAGGTCTTTATAAATTAAATAGAACCTAAAATTATTTTATTTGCTGGTATTAATTTAAAAGTGACAAAAAGTCTGTTAACATTGTTGGACGGATAGGCAAAGATAAATAGAGTTTAAATTATTACACTATGAAATATTTATAGGTACTGCCAAAAACTATTCTTAGGTCTTCATCATCATCAAATGTAATAGCTCAGCTATTTATGGTGGAGTTTTTTTTAAAATATAAACTCCAAACTTAACACTTTCCTTATATATTAAGATAAATTAAAATCATGTGCATTTAAATTTTACAGTAAAATCAATATCCTTGTGGGAAAACATTGCAATGTGTGGCATTAGGTTTGAACTTGAAAACTTTTATATTATTATTATACGGTCTTCTCCATGAACTAATCAGGTAAGGTTTATCTTTAAACTACTGCAACGTTTCAGTCTACAATAATATTTATAATAATATCACAATCCATTTAATAAAACACAATTTACGGATAATTTCGCGATAATTTATTTGATTTGACGGGGTAGGTCTACCCCGTGACCACGAACGCTGTAATGTGTTCGAAACGTCGGGATGAAAAATCAAATAAATTATCGCGAAATAATCCGTAAATTGTGTTTTATTAAATGTGTAATATTCGCGTAAACTTCAGAAATAAGTATAACATCACAATCCAATCGCAAAAGGTTTGGTGAGATATTTTTCATTTGGTAATAATTCAAATCAGGAACGTTAACGTAGATGTTTTATGTTCATGCTTCTGTGAAAACCTTTACATGTACCTATAATGGCATGACAGTTTTTGGAGAATTATATTTGGTGCGAAGAAAAAGGACAAAATGAACCCTTTCCAAGCGATGCGTTAAGACCGCATGCGGCTCGCCCCAAACACTTCCATAGTTCAATCATAGCCGTGCGGATTCAATACTCCGCATGAATCAAGCCGCTAACACAGGCTGCATTGCTCGGATAATATTTGCCACTATTCCCATAACAATTTATTGAGATCTTATTAAATTCCTTAAAACATTCGTAACATAACAACACCGTAGCCTACCGATTATCTAACGTTATGGCCGGCTACGTTACTGGGTTCCCAATGAATTTGCAATCCCAGGCATGGGGGTAGTGGCCGATTCCATCATTGATTTCGATTCTGGTAAGGTAAGCAGGTACTTCGTCGTCCAGTATGCTCCGAAAGCCAACAGCCCCGTCACAAGAATGCTGTAATAAAAAAAACGTTATGAGCATATTTTTTTAAAGTTCACTTAAAGAACTGCTTTAAGATACAGCCTACAAGAGAAAAAACTATTTACATAAATGAATTCTGTCCACAAAAATGGAATGAGTGCCTGTTTAGAATAATAATAAATTGTTTGCTTGCAGAAGGTATTATGTCAATCTGAACAAAAACATTTTCATTTAAAATGTTGCTGCCAGGACTCGTCTTGGTATTCCATACTTCGATGCATGGCTTGTAGTATCAAGAAGTAATCACTAATTTTTAGCCAAGCCTTTAACTTTACACGACATTAACTTTACAAACCCTCTTAGAAAACAACACAAACTCTACATCTTCTTCAATATAAGTGTAGGTATAGGCCAACAATATTCCAACTAAAACATTTGAGAACTGTTGATAGCCACAGAATATTATACGCTTTTAAAAAAAGACTATTTTCAATTATGAGTTTATGGAAAATCTAAGACTGGATATATTTAATGATTTCGAATATCCACAAATTAATTAAGTTGTAACACTTACAATCCAAATGGCATTTTTCTAAATGATTTGAGATGTTCACGCAGCTACTGACCTTTTCACTGACTAAAACACACTATTGTATCTAGTGCATTCTTAATCAAACTTTATATAGATCATCTTACAATAAGGCTGGGTACACAATACGTATCTAGTTATCTGAGGTCAGCACAAGACTAATGTTTTCTAAATGCAATCTAATACTCGTCACGAAATCATCCCTATTATTAAGCCTCCGTTTTTATAAATTTATGTATGAAAACGCTTATTTCCAATATTATTTTATTACGAACCGTTGAGTTCATTCATCAAAATACCTAGTATTTATGACTGCTTCGTTGATTAACTTAGTACCTTACCTCTATCCAACAGTCGTTTTCTCAGAAACTGCCCGGATTAAGGGAGTCTTTAGTTAAGAACTACGTTAGTACGAGACTATTATTGATGACATTGGGTCTTGGTATTAGGTAATGCTCCGCGGATTTACAACAAAATTCCGAAAACAATTCTAGGCATGAAAGAAATGAATACGAGTATAATCAAATGTTAATTACATTTTTTTCTATTAGTATTTTGTGATGGAGAGCTGAGCTTTTCACTGACTTTATTTTATTTTATCATTCTTATCATTGTACGGCCTAGCTAGAGGCAGAACACGGCCAGGAGGCCAATTCTCGTGCAGTTCGGATACAAAAAAAGTTCACCGACCGAATTTTCTTTTTAAAGAAAATACAGTAATTGTTTTATGCGGTTCACGATTTCTATGCATTTTAATTTCTTTCGTGCGGTAGTTTTTTTACGTTGTCATGTCTCTGACATATCTCTTCAAAGACCAGGTTGCTAGGGCAACCATTCTATTGATATTTTGATTGTGTCAATGAACGAATATGTAAATAAACTACTTTTACTTTACAATACGTGTATATAATAATTTGGCGACGAGATGGCTTCCAATGAGAAGAATTACAACAGAGTGCGATCCGCATTACGAGGTATTTTGACACGAACCGCAAATTACCTGAACATACACCAAAATTTATGTGCCGAAGAAATTGAATCCCGATTACAATCCTTACATAGTACAACACAAAAATTCAGAGAAATCCAAGAAGAAATTGAATTACATACAACTGACGAACTTCTCGAAAACGAAATTGAACAGCGGTATGAAATTGAAGAAATGTGCATATCATTGAAAACCAAGCTACTGACATTAAAAAACAATAACAGATCTGTACATGAAGACCAAAGGTACGGATTATCGACTTCAGTTCCTAGTACAAGTACAACAATAGATCATTTACCTAAATTGAATTTCCAACCATTACACGAAAATGAATCTTTCCGCAACTTCAACAGGAGATTAGAGGTATATTTTCTGCTGAATAAAATTACAGATGTTAAATCAAAAGTTTACATATTACTATCGACTCTATCACCAGAACTTCACGAAAGATTGAATGACCTTTGCTCACCAGAAGAACCATTACACAAATCATTTGAGGAACTCATAGAAATGTTAGACGAATACCTCGATCCTAAGCCAAGCATTTGGGCATTACAACATGGATTCATATCACGAATACAACAAGAAAACGAATCTGTTTCTATGTACGCATCTGAACTAAAGAAATTATCAACGAATTGCGAATTCTACTGTCTTAATTGTAAAAAACCTACAATGGAAAGCTTCCTATCTCTACAATTTATACGTGGATTAAAAGACGGCGATATTCGAACAAAAATATTACAAGAACGAGAAACTCCATCATTTACAAAGTTAGTGCAACTAGCTCAAGCTTTTGAAATGGGAAAGATAGAGAACTCGAAAATACTTACTGACTTACAAAGAAGACCAGAATGCATTAACAAAATTAATACTAATACTACTATTTCTACTCGACAACCTTCGACAATTTACAAGCCATCGGTGACGATAAAAGATTTGCAAGGCAGTTGTTTTAGATGCGGTAAGAGCGACCACCGCGCTAATGAATGTGGAGCTTCAAAATCCATTTGCAGAAAATGTCAAAAAGTAGGACATCTTTCCAGAGTGTGTCTTAGGAGAGCACATACAAATCAATTGGACGAGTCATCTAGCACTACTAGTCATGAAAGTATTGCTGAAATTAATCTTATCAAGAGTGAAATATCTGAAAGATATATGATTACTGTGATTGTTGAAAATAAAAAAATACGCATGGAGTTTGATACTGGTGCAACATTGTCTTCAATTTCTCTCAAGGATTACAAGGGTTTAAGAATGAATAATAAGATTTTCAAAACGGAAATGAAACTTCGCACTTACACTGGAGAAATCATCAAACCCGTCGGAGTTGCATATGTGAAAGGAGTTTACAAGAACCAGACTTTTAATGGCAAGTTATACATAATTGACAGGAACGTAGACCCAATTTTTGGAAGAAGCTGGATGAAAGAAATAGATATAAAGATTGCCGATATACGACTAGTCAACACGGTACAACAAGATGCGAAATTAGATCCGTTATTGGAGGAATTTGCTACAACAGTTTTTAGAACTGACCTTAGAAAAATACCAGATTACAAAGACCTTCATACGATACAAGGACAATACGGGGGGAGAGAGGAGGTGCCGCATTCAGGATTCGCCGCGGAGGCGTGTCATGTCTCTGACATATCTCTTCAAAGACCAGGTTGCTAGGGCAACCATTCTATTGATATTTTGATTGTGTCAATGAACGAATATGTAAATAAACTACTTTTACTTTACAATACGTGTATATAATATACGTGGATATATTATTTGATTTTTCCGGTAAAATTGTGATACTCGTAATCGAATTACCACACGAAATAAGTTCGATCATGCGAGAATCGGCCTCCAGTTCTGTAACTTAAGGTACCTCAGTTCAACACGTAACCTGTGTTTCACAATAAAGATTTCTATGATTTTTTTGTATTATTCAAATATAAACGACAAGTTTTTAGTGAACACCTAGCTTTATTTGATTCCCGACACGTAATGAGTAATGTTATTAAAACATTCTCGTGTATAGTAAATAATTCAACGCATGGGAAAATATGCCTATGAAAATTTATACTAAGTAGCCTCCAAACAGATAACACACTTTATCCTAATTAAGTAATAATAATTTGAGAATCATCACATCATATTATTATCACTGTTACCTTGTGGCTTGTGGTTAATTAATCCCATCAACAAACCTCTCGGAGCTGTTAAAATCATTTTTTCCGTCAGTGTTTCGCAAAAACTTTCACAACCTTCAAGTGAAGAAGAATTTCGAATGAATCGTGATGATGATTGTAGATTTGAGACCCGAGCGAAGCGGGGGCAGTAAGTAAATGTTTTACTCAAAAATAATTTTGATAAAATTGATGAATCCGATAACGTCTTTTTTTCAATAACATACGGAATATTAATAATCCAAAACTAGCTCATTTTCGTAGACATTGCAATGCCATGTGTATTAAATTTTTTAACGCAATCCCAAGAGATATTAGAGAATTACCGAATGTATTATTTAAACGCAAACTTATTATTTGGCTTAGAGACATAAACTTTTATAAAATCAGTGACATATTTACTAAAAATTATCACTTTAGGACATAAACTAATTTCTGACTTTATAATTACATTACTTTTATTTTTGACATTGCACTGAATTAACTAGATTACATAACTTTTGACATTATATTTTGATTTACATTTATTTGATTATATTTTTTCAATGAGTGATGCATAAATGACACTAACCTAATTAAAATTTGCATGCCACATTGTGGTAAAACATGACAGGTCGGATAGAGGGCACTAGTAGTCATCATGCCTTGTGGTTCATGCAATAAACAGCTTCGCCCGAAGGGTGATACATCGAAAGATTCGACTATCGGTTGCATTAACTGCAATACAAAATATCACGCATCTTGCCTAAACCTGACTAGAGATGACCTACGTCAGGTGCGAACAAGTGGCAAAATACCATCCTGTCCCTCGTGTAAAATCAAAAAACGCTACCCGATTTCGGACTCGACCCCGATACGACCTACTCCCGAAAACTCAGTTCTAGATGAAGGCGGCGCCGACACCGAGGCACTCGACGACGAAATCGTCGATGAGCGTGACTCAACCCCGGTAACTCCTGCCTCGTTCTACAGAATCGTAAAGGATATGCAGAGCGCCTTTGCACTGATGAAACAGGAGATGCTGGACTTCACGGCTTCCTTAAACTCAACTACGGAGGACATCTTTGATTTCCGCAAGGAAATAAATGAACTAAAATCACAAGTAAGAGATCTGGAACAGTACAAAAACGAAGCCGCTACTCTGCGGCTCGAAGTTGCGGAGCTGCGCCAGGAGTTGGCTACACAACAACAACGTCAATATCTCCGTGACATTGAGATAACGGGCCTTACGGAACATAAGCAGGAAAACCTATTCCACACAGTAACTGTGCTGTCTACCAAGCTTGGAGTTGACCTAGACCCCAAGGAAATTGACGACGTCCGGCGCGTTGGCAAGCCTAAGGCTGAAAAGGCAGAGCTACAGCTGCCCAGGCCTGTTGTGGTCACTTTCGTTAGGCGTGCACCGCGTGACCAATTGCTGCGAGCGGCTCGTGTGCGGCGCGATATCACCACTGATAAGTTGGAGGTAGCAGGAAACTCGCGAAAAGTTTTCATCAACGAACACCTTACTAAAGAAAACCGGGTTCTTTTTGGAAAAGCTAGAGCGGTCGGAAGGAAGCTCAACTTCAAGTTCGTATGGACATCCAATGGCAACATTTTTATGCGAAGAACTGAAACCAGCTCTGTTTTACGTGTCACTACGGAAGCTATACTCAACAAACTTTTAGCTCAGAACAATACCGACCCGGTTGCCAAACAGTGTTCCTAACAACTGTAACCCAATACAACTATATTGTATACCTTTGTTTAACTCTTATCATATACTTAGAAACTTTCGTTTAAATATTTTCTCTTTAGTAATTTCAACTTTTCACTGTTTAAGGTTAAGAAAACGGATAATAATTGGCTTTGTTTATTGGAGAACTATTGTTTATATATTGCATCCACACATGATACACAACGACTCATTCACAAATTCTACTCACATTCATATCACACGATCAACTACACTCATTAAGCTTATTACTAAGCTCTCTCAGCTAAATGCGTACATAGTACGCCATAGGGGTTTTATGATGCAAGGTTGCGAAAATGAATAGTGAACTTCTCTGGAATAATATAGACTCTACGTTAGATATTGCTTGTGAATCTTGTTTGCCGTCCACTTGCAAGACTATTTTTACTAAAGAGTATAACTTTAAACTAATAACATTTAACATACGAAGTATCTCGAAAAACTTTGATGCGTTCTTACTTCTCCTTCATGAAATTCGTGTTTACTTCGACGTTATTATTCTTACTGAGTGTAGATTGACAGACTCTGCGGTCATTGGGCAGATTCCAGGTTATATCAGCTTCCATACATGTAGAAATATCAACCAAAATGGGGGAGTTGTTGCATATGTAGGGACTCATGGAGCGTATCTGTGATTGAACCTGAATTTGAAGAGGCTTGCGCTCTTCATATAACAATAGACAACAAAATAGATATCTTGGGAATATACAGGTCCCCATCTTTCAATTATAAGAATAAGTTTGTTGACTCCCTAGCGGCCACTTTGGAAAGCCTATCCCAGAAGGCACGCATTATCTTGGCTGGAGATTTGAACATCGATATCCTATCTGTCGATAAGGAAAAATGTGATCCATCTGATTATTTACTTTTATTAAGTCATTATGGATTTAGACCCGCAATCACCAGACACACTAGAGACTCTGCATGCTTGGATCACATCTTTATTAAATCCTCGGCTCAGGCTGTCGGTGCTGTCTGTGAAACTGCTATCACTGATCACTTTCCAGTTGCAATAGGTCTATCGGATGGGACTAAAAGAGTAAAGCCAAGTCGCTGTAAAACGATTGTAGACTTTAAGAGTGTCTCTGACGCCCTAGAGGTAGTGGACTGGTCTTGTGTCACTACAAAAAATAACGTTAATGACGCTGTCGAGTCTTTTGTCGATATAGTGAATTCTGCCATCATAGATAGCTCTCGGATAGTGCGCATCAGTAGATCAAAGTTCGCGTTGAGTCCCTGGATGACCCCGGGTCTACTACGATGTGTGCGTCACAGGGATCATTTACACTCCCTTGCTAAACGTTTCCCCACTAACGAAATAACCCAGGTCTCTTATAAAAGATATCGAAACTTTTGTAATAACATCTTGAGAAAGGTCAAAGACGAATACAATTCTAATGAACTAAAGTCGACTCACAAAAATCCTAAGAAATTTTGGAACACTATTAAAAACATTTGCCACTTTAAACAGAAAGAGAATGTCGCTACCAACTTGCTTACCACAAAAGCGAATCCTTTGGACTCACTGAGCTTTTGCAACAAGTATTTTGCATCTGTTGGTCAGAAGCTAGCTGAGGATATCCTTGCCAGGGTCAATAAGACGGAAGCGGATCTTTCACGTAATGCTACTCTTAGACACAGCCCCATTCATTCGTTTTTTCTTGCACCTACCGATGTCCTTGAAGTGAGCGGCCTCATATTAGAGCTTAGGGATAAGACTTCTACGGGACTAGATGGCTTTTCAAATCATCTGGTAAAGTCCATTAGAAAATATATCACAACACCGTTAACTCACATTTTTAACCTCAGCCTTTCTTTTGGCGTCTTCCCTACTATTTGGAAAACTGCCTCAATTACTCCAATCCATAAAGACGGGCCTGCTGATCTACCATCTAATTATAGGCCGATTTCCCTTCTTAGCACCTTCTCTAAACTTCTCGAGAAATTAGTAAATAAGCGGCTGGTTGACTTTTTGGAATCACACAAGTTGCTTTCTGATAGGCAGTTCGGTTTCCGTCGGAGGAAGTCAACCGAGGATGCTGTTAAGCTAATGACTAATCTCGTTTCCTCTTATCTGGACGGCGGCCTTAACTGTATTGCGGTTTTCCTGGACCTTGCCAAGGCCTTCGATACGGTTTCGAGTCCCATCCTCCTTAGAAAACTTGAAGGTATGGGAATTCGAGGTACAGCTTTGGATTGGTTTAGGAGTTACTTGTCTGACAGAAGCCAAGTTACGCGCATTAACGGCCTTGTAAGTGAAAGGCTCCCAACCAACTTCGGGGTACCTCAAGGAAGCATACTTGGGCCAACTCTTTTTATTATTTACATAAATAATATACATGACCTTGTTATGCCCTCAGCTGAGCTCATATGTTACGCTGATGATACAGCTATTCTTTTTAGGGGAGGCGATTGGGACAGCACTTTTGAGGCTGCAGAGGTTGGCCTTGCACGTATACACGAATGGTTGGAACAAAATCTGCTCACCCTGAATACTAAGAAAACCAAATACATATGTTTTCACATAACTGCCGCGTCTCGTCCAACCAAGGCATATACTCTACCTATACATTCTTGCCATTTCCGTGGTGTCCCCCCCACCGTCTGCAACTGCGATGTGATCCAGCGGACAAATGAACTCAAATACCTAGGACTTGTACTAGATGAGCATCTCACCTTCGCAGGACATATTCATTTTGTTGCTAACAAAGTTAGGAAAGTCACTGGTATTATGCGAATTTTGAGGAGATGTGCGGACTTGGATACCATGAAAACCGTTTACTACGCTGTATGCCATTCAATAATCACTTATGGTATGAGAGTTTGGGGTGGGGCAGCTAAGACTTTTCTGTTAGAGCTTGAAAGGGCTCAACGTGCTATTTTTAAAGTAATGCTAGGAAAACCAATGTTGTACCCTACAAATGCCTTATATAATGACATAAAGATGCTTCGCGTTAGGCAGTTGTACATACTATCTGCCTGTCTAGACATTCACAGATCTGCCCCTAACCTGGACAATTTCGGTAATATAGTTCGTCGTCGTGTCTACAGACTTCCCGTTCCTGCTGTCAGGACAAGTTTTGCTAAGCGGTTTTCCAGATACTGTCAGGTTGCAACGTATAACAAAATGGCAGATTTCTGCGTTTTAAAGAACTGCTCCACTAAAGAAGTTAAAAAACGCGTGATACAGGTACTCTGCGCACTCGATTATACGCAAACTGAATTGCTAATTTGTAATAGTTAGCATAATCACTCAATCACTTTCTCGCATTCGCACACCATCACACATACACACCACACACACCCACAAGCACACACACACACACACACACACACACACACACACACACACACACACACACACACACGCATACACACACACACACACACACACACACACACACACACACACACACACACACACACAAACACAGACACACACACACACACACACACACAATAGAACGTGCCACATACCTAAGGCAAGTAATTGTAACTGGTCTCTCAAAAAACAGGCGTAGCCTAGTTTGAGAGCCTCTGGTAATTGTTACATTTAAAGGTGCTTGTTCATCATTCATACTTTAAGCTTATTGTTGTAAATGTTTTGTGGTCAATAAACATATTTTTATTTTTATTTTTTTATGAGCTCACATAATATAAATTGTACCACCACCACTGTAACCATGTTTTATGCAAATAAATTTTAATTTCATTTCATTTCATTGAAATCCACATGGCCAGTGATTTGCAAAATATATTATCCAATTTTGTTATTACTCATAACTACATTATGCGTCATTTTAGCTTTTTAATTGATTTTAGAACGAAAATCAGTCATAATATTAACCGTCCTTTCCCTAGATATAAAAATGATTAAATCATATTCAAACACAAAATATTTTTTCATATCTAAAACAGATACTAATAAACATTTACAAAGTCTATTAACATTGCCTATTTTGTTCAGCTATGTTTTTTTTAGAAATAGCCCATTAATGTGTTTAAAGTAATTGTGTGTGTATTGTCCTGTAATTGGGTTTTATTGTATTTTATCATGATAAATGATGTTTAAAATAATCATACACGACATTACGAGTATAATTGAATGTTGTTTGAATTAAAGATAGAAAAATTACAGAAGTTTAAAAGCTCAGCTCAACATTAGAAAAAAGCAAATTGTTATATGTTTAGGCCCGCTTGCGCATGATGATTTAACCCAAGATTACGCTTATCCTGGATTTAATAATCATTCTGTCTCAGCCAGTTTATTTAACGTTGCTAGAGGCAGAAATAAGTTTTAAACCACGAAAACTAGGCGAAATATAGACTTGTGTACTCACAAAATTGAGCTTGATTTTTCCAAATCCCTTCTGTGAGGATTACAAATTATTTTTATGCCAAAATTACCCCCTTATTCATAATAACTCAAACGGTCTATTAAACCTATTTTACCTATTACACTGATATGTCACTTTCTGTCAAATGATGACAGCGCCAAGAAAGAATGAGACAAAACAGTGTAATAGCAAAAATAGGTTTAACTCTTGACGAGTTAAACCTATTTTTGCTATTACACTGTTTTAGTATGTGTGAACGAGACATAATAGAAATTCCATTGTTATGCGACTCCAGGCAGTCGTTTGATACCTGACTGATTACAAGATCATTTGAGTTATTATGATTAAGGGGGTTAGACTATAATCAATGCACACACGCCATCTTGACGCTAGTGATTTAAAAATAGGACCCCTGTACTTCAAAGCTTACTACTATAACGCCCGTTAGTACACCAACGCAACCACGAATGGCAGCGACGCGGCTAAACGATAAGTACTATATATATTCTGTGACGATACCGACAAGGAAGCAACTACTTATCACATCTAGCTATGTTGGAGCGAGACATAGCTTAAGCCAATGTTACATGCCGCATTCGATTTCAAATTCCGCCTGCGTGTGCGTTGGTGTACTAACGGCTTAAGATCAACATCTTTTTTTTAAGTCGGTTGAAAAGCACCGCTTAGAATATTCGCCAGAAAGATGGGCAGCGATAACGTTATCTGCGTTACTCTTACTATACGTAGTAGAGATGCGCCGAGTAGCACTTTTGCCGAGTACCGAGTACCGAGTTTTACTCGGTTCATTTTTTTTCCAACCGAGTACTCGGCCGAGTAACTCGGTTGAATCAAATTCCTGTTTCGGGTGTGTAAACAAGTACAAACCAGGTTCGCGCAGAGTAAGCTTTCATCAAGTCACTACAGCGCGATCATCCTGAAAGCCCCATTACTTTTTTTTTGTATGACAAAATACACAGCATGATGATAACATAAAATATAGACATGTGTAAGTATCACATGTCTTTATTTTAAGCCAATGACAGATGTACATTTTATTTACAAAATTTCAATTAAGTCGCTATTTCAAACAAAATTTGCTAGCAAAAGACAAGAGTGCTTTCGAGTGGTGGGCAGGGCCCCGAACAAGGTATTCAGAACTGGCACGCAAGCAAGTGCAAGTGTTTCTATGAGCACCTGCAAGCACCATTCACAGCGACTGATTATTTTCGGAGGCTGGTAAAGTCTACGAAGAAAAAAGGAATTGCCTGTTACTAGAACGTGCAGAGAGCTTAGTATCACCACAACACAATCTAACTTTATAAAATTTCACATATTATTATTTTTATTAACGTTTTCCTCATTTTGTCTCTACTCATGCATTATCATAATTGAAGTTGTGATAGATTTCCCCTGTCGTTTCAATGATATATACCTAAATATATTGCTTTTCTTAAACCGAGTATACTCGGCATTTTAACCGAGTTACTCGGCCGAGTACGAGTATCAAAAAACCTGCCGAGTATGCCGAGTACCGAGTATTAACCGAGTTCTCGGCCCATCTCTAATACGTAGTAAATATCGCAGGATCACGCTGTATGGATTCAACAAACCGCTTTCAGTGGAAAAATATTGGGCCCTGTCTATGTTCTGTCTGTTTAAGTCAATAAAAAGGATTTGGATATTTTACTTTCATATTAAAATATGCACTGTCTCTGCTTTATTGAGAAAAAAAGTCCTGTTAGTTAGTTCCAAGTAAGTTACTCGAATTTTAATTTACTTACTTACTCCAAAATCTAAGACATGTGTAAAAATAAAACAAAAATATTCATAGAAGCCATTTATTAATCAAATTGTATTGTTATTATCCCTCTCCAGACTGTGTCTTTTTACCGTCGAACCATCATAAAAATTAGAATCAAAATCTGCAATTATACAGCGTGTTTTGGATCGGACCTCCGATACTTCACCTACGTAAAATACTAGGCAAAGGAGGGTCGCATCCCTCATCTCCCTGAGTAAGAGGCAAACTCGTTTAATTTTCATTATCTGTAGCCCACACAAACACATAAAATTTGCTATCATTTAATACCAAACAAAAATCGTTGATTTGTTCGAGAATGTTGCTTTAAATTTTCGTGCATTTTCTGAGTTATTGAGCTTTATCGAAGCAACCAAGTCCTTTAACATATCACTATTTTTCATATTATTAGTTGGCAAGGATCTGGAGGCCGATTCTCGCATGATCGAACTTCGTTTCGTGTGGTAATTCGATTACGAGTATCACTGTTTTAACGAAAAAAACAATTACTTGATTTTTTCGGTAAAACAGTGATCCACGTAAAACTACCGCACAAAAGAAATCAAAATTCAAATAAATCGTGACCCGAATAAAGCAATAACTGTATTTTCTTTGAAAAAGAAAATTCGATCGGTGAACTTTTTCGTATACGAACTGCATGAGAATTGGCTTCTGGCTGGGCTATCAAATTAACCTCTATCTTGCATTTATTATGTTTGCGTCATAAAATTAATATTCCTAAATAGTAATTTTATGGTTTGCGTACAATAAATGATTTATATAAAACAATACCAACAACAATAATTAATAATGATATAAAGACACATACTTAAATACATGTTTTTTTTTCGGATTCCAAGGTATGTTAAAGAAGTATATGTAAAAACAATGTTAAAGTTCCTTCATTGGAGACATTGTTAGTCCAAGTAAAGTACAAGAGAAATTACATACATTTGAGAAGAAAGAGCTATGGAAAGTCACATTACCGTACATAAATGTACCACCATTGTAACGTTTACTAAGAGCCTCCATATCAAAATACCCCTGGAAGTGGCCCTGAAAAAAGAAAAAAATATATATTTTAGATCACATTTTCAAAACAAAATACCTAAAACATAGACGAGGGACGAACACGACTCCATATTTCACGTCAGAAATGTTAGGTCAATAGCAAAAAAGTCTATGCCCCCACGTAACCCCCAACTGCCCCCGCAGTCAGTAGATATGCAAGAACATTTTCCTGACGCATAAAAAGAAAAGAAACAAAGTGAAACTCACTTTCGGGCATAAACAATTCTTTGTCATATTAAAATGTGACATAAAAATTGATTGCAGGAATATATGGTGGCACGGACTGTCCATTTGCATCCTCATTAATTTTTTCCCGTTGGCCTCAACCGTGATTTTGCCCTAAAATATAAATAAGTTAAGTTGACGTCAGATGCCAGAATCAACGTGGATTTTTAAAGATTATATTTACATAGCTCCCTGCGACTTCGTCAGCCCGTATTTGCAACATTTTTCAATGAAGCACCGCTCTTATTGGTCTTCTTTATAATATTAGACAGTCTATTATTTATTTATAAATAAGCTATTAAACTCAAAAATATATTTATCAAATAGGACCAAACATCACCAGTATTAAACATCCATAAAATTGCGTCTGATACAAACGGAGAAAAATCTAAATGGACGGACGAAGTCGCGATAGATGCTTAACATAAATTGTCTTTTTAATATTTTTTAAAGAAGAGGTACGTGTTCATACTTTAGTCAACGTAATGGCATCGGTTATGAGCAGATCAAAATGCACAGTAGTTCGATTTACGATCCCGGTTTTCAATACTGCACAATTTTTTGATTTTGGTCCTGGACATGATTGGAAACTATTCACGGTTAAATCAAATTTTCCCTGTAACAATCGTTTTTTTTTTTAAATTGTAGCAACACAGTAACATTATAAACACATTAGCAGTTTCTAGTCTCAGAGTCTAATTAAAATCACAATAAATAAAACAAAATAATCATTTGAGCACAAGCATAATACTTACAAAACGTTTTTCTTCCATAGATATAACAATTATAATAATCGTATTCAAAATAAAAAACACTTTTTTCATTCTTAAAATAGATAAACATTTACTTAACGACATGTCTGTTGACATTGGTATATTTTGTGTAACTACGAAATATTTTAAAAATAGTATTTAAAGTAATGTTAGATTGTTAGGCCTATCGTCCTGTTATTAGGTTCTATTGCATTCATTTATTCATAATTAAACGTTTGCAATGATACATTATTATTTAAAATGAGTATTCTCCATTATGTTTGATTTTAAAGATAGACCATTACAACATAACGTATAGAGCCTATATAGTACTGCGAGCGACACGTCGCGTGAGATGTTACGGGACTTCACTCGCCATGTCTGAAAACATTGCGCTCTACATTCTTGTAAATAAATTAGGCGATAAAAAGTCCTAGCTCCTAGCCTAGCCTATAAATACTGCAAGCGATACGTCGGGCGAGATGTTACGGGATTTCACTCGCCATGTCTGGAAACATCGCACTCAGCATTTTTGTAGTAATTATTTATCGAATGCATTTCTATAAAGTCATTGTCGGTTTATGTCATTATGGCAAATTCTAAAACAACAAACAATAAGCCATCTAAATGGGAGCATAAAATAAGGATTTGCAAGCAAATAAAAGGCTTTATCAAGTTATTCCATAGCGAAATGTTCGTACTAGTCTTGAGGCGTTAGAGCTGACATGTAAAAGTCATAGTTTAAGCCTGAAGTAGTTGAGTGTCGGACTTTTGATAGCTGCTGGTAGCTTCTGGGCGATCGCAGGGGTGCACAGCAGACCTAAATACATGGGCGAGCAAACTTTAGCCACTCACCAGTCCAAGCGCGCGAGAGATTCTTCTCTCAACTGTCCACGCTCGGCCGGCACCGCGCGCGGTGCTTGGAGGAGCTATTTGAAGCCAGGTGATAATACCTACAGGTCTCATAATATCTAGGATGGCGGGCGAAGAGTTGTCAACTTTCATATATGGATACTATCTGACAACTGGGACTTTACTCCTCATTGGCACGAGGTTTATTTTGGTAGGATTATTGCTGAAATCTTTATAAAACAAAACGTGATGTAAGACTAGATAAGCCAGCGTACAATTTTGTCACGTCTTATCCCAAAAACTACCGGCATATCTCTTATAAACCAATTTTCGTAAAAAAAATGATAAGATCTAACTACAAATATTATTCTTTAACACTTGCCTAAGTACTTGCCTGAGCCACATTTTACCACTTTTTGGGTTTTTCAGATCATACACGAATGTTGGTCTATATGTCGTCAAAGGTATGCCTTACGACAGAGAAGGCTAGCAAACCCAAAAGCAGTGAAAGTTGTAAGCTTCAAACTAGAATACGATAAAGTCTACCTAACCATAGAAATACTGAGTCTCATTGCTGGCATTTTTACTCTAGCTGATTTCATTTTATTATTCGTTTGACAGTCAAATGAACATAATATACATACCGAAGGGTTTGCTACTATTTTTATAATAATGTATGTATCAAATATATTATTATGTTCACTACAATAATTTTCTGATTTTTTATTTGCCCTCTGATTTTATATTCCTACACCTTTATATCAATCCCTATTTCCCTCAGTTTTATCCTAAGAATTACCTTACGGATTTCATTCTTCTTATTTTTCTTCTTTATTCACTCTACGAATCGCATGTTAGGGAACGCTTTTGAATAAATGTCGCAGCCATCTGGTTAATTCGGCCAAATGAAATGTTTTCGTAGCGCTGCGGTGGACAAATACTAGAAATAGAAATAGAAGAAATATTTATTTGCATTAAACATAGTATACAAAGATGTTAAGTTTTTCACAAAGAATCTCATATTCAGCCAATAAATTATGACATGCAAATTAAATTTATATCACTAAATTTATATATATACTATTTGTATCATTTGGCTGCATATTGGACAGTCACCTTTAAAAGGCGTACTTTCAATAAGCCAAGTTGTTAAACGTTGAGTGTTTTGAATCAAATTAATCATCGGCCTAGCCATTTGATTGACTTGCTGATTTAACCACATGGCTGCGAGGAATACACCGAGTTTCCCACGCACAGTGAGACGAAACTAGTGCTTAGTTTAGTGGGTAGGCATTCATGAGGTGTGAGCCCTACATAACCCTAAAGATAGGTACGCAATTCAAATTTTATTATTATCTCTGTTTAATATATTTTCTCTGCCTATATTTTCTTCAAAACTTTTGTTTTTGTAGTCATATTTTACTTTCATATTTAAATAGCCGTTTAGTCTAGTTTCAAGTTAGTTACTCTAATTAAAATTTGCTTATTACTCCAAAATCTAAGGCATTCGGTATAAAAATGAAACAAAAATGTTAATAAGAGTCATTTAATAATCCAATTTTATTTTAACTAAGTATGCCTCCCTAGACTGTCTTTTTACCGTCAAACCTTATAAAAATCTGTACCAAAAAAATCTGTAGTTAATATTTATTTAGTTCACCGTGTAGGCATAGTAGATTGGCTAACAATAAAAATATTAATAACGAAGCTACTGATGAGAAAATAGAATTAATCATCATTACTGATCTTGCATTATTATATTTACAATAAAAAAAAACATATCTTAAACAATAACTTGTAATGATATGAAGACATGTTTTTTTTTCGGAATCCAAGGCAAGCTAAAGTAGTATTTGTAAGTACAATATTAAAGTTCCTTCTTTGGGGAAATTGTTAGTTCAATTAAAGTACAAGAGAAATTACATACATTTGAGAAGAAAGCGCTATAGAAAGTCATATTACCGTACATAAATGTACCACCATTGTAACGTTTACTTAGAGCCTCAATATCAAAATACCTCTCGAAATGGCCCTGAAAATAGAAATAAAAAATCTTTGAAGTCACATTTTCAGATCAAAAAACTTAAAACATACGTACATAGACAAGGGACGCACACAACTCCATATTAGACGTCAGAAATGTTAGGTCAATACATAGATATAGTATATTGGGTCAATAACATATAAGTCTATGCCCCCACATAACCCCCAACTGCCCCCGCAGTCAGTGATCAGTCAGCAGAACATTTTCCTGACATATAAAAAGAAAAGAAAAAAAGTAAAACTCACTTTCGGGCATAAACAATTCTTTGTCATATTAAAATACGACATAAAAATTGATTGCAGGAATATATTGTGGCACGGACTGTCCATTTGCATCCTCATTAATTTTTTCCCGTTGGCCTCAACCGTGATTTTGCCCTAAAATATAAATAAGTTAAGTTGACGTCAGATGCCAGAATCAACGTGGATTTTTAAAGATTATATTTACATAGCTCCCTGCGACTTCGTCAGCCCGTATTTGCAACATTTTTCAATGAAGCACCGCTCTTATTGGTCTTCTTTATAATATTAGACAGTCTATTATCTATACCAATAAAATGCTTTGTCCTGAACGACTGATTTATTGATTGACTGACTGACTGACTGACTGACTGACTGACTGATGGATCAACGCACAGCCTAAACCGCTGATGGTAGAAACCTGAAACTGCGAGGGTGTGTTCTTTATATGACGTAGGGATCCGATAAGAAAGGATTTTTCGAAATTCTACCCCTAAGGGGGTCAAAAAGGGGTGCAAAGTTTGTATGGGACAACGTGATCTCATGGTCCAATCTACTTCAAATTTTGCATACACATTATTTTACAGAATTGACGGAAGATTCATTTTGTATTTTATTGCAATTAATCTCCTAAGGGGGTGAAAAAGGGGCTCAAAGTTATTCTGGGGGTGATTTCCTTCGAAGTTGATATCAAAACTCTTCAGTGCTTACGACTAAAATAATTGTTATTTTATTTTGACAATAATTTGACATGTCTGAAATTTCAATGTTTTGACACATGTTTGTTATTGATGTTGCTCTTGAGAAGAGACTTTATTGCTTAGAATAATTAATCATTTTTTGTGATTTAACAGGGTAGTTAAATAGACCCCACAGTTTTCTATAGCGACCGGTCGCAAGCAGTCTGTGTCCAGTGTAATTCTGCAATCTTTAGAAGGTCGTTTGTTCATATTGTTGGTGGACAGATTATTTATCTCTATAAGTGGACATCCTACGCTGCTCCTGTGGTCGAAGTGTGTCCAATTCAGAACTTTTCTGCAAATTTTTGGTGGGGTGTCTATGCTTAGCAGTGGACGGCTTTAGATAGAACACCCTTTAATGATGATGATGGGGTAGATATAGATACCTACATAGAATGGTATTTTAATTCACGGTTTGAATTCAAAATAGTAAAGTTTTCGTTATGACCATAAACAAAGCTCAAGTTCAAACTCTTAAGGTAGCTAGCGGGAGAAGACTTGAGGGAATATGATTCTCCCACAGCCTCTAATGTGGAATGATATAGTGTAAGCACAGAGTAGCCTGGTATTTCTTTAGCACCCGAAAGAAACATAATTGACGATAGGCGTAGTAAGTATTTTCATTTTGTTGTAAAATATCCCCGTAAAAGTTTGACCAGAATAAAGACCAAGCTACGAGTTGCGTGTACATTAATTAATATAATATTTGTTTATTCGTATTTATATGTTATACGTATATTAAAAAGCTGGATGTTTTTGTTTGTTTGAGCGCGCTAATCTTAGGAACTATTGGTCCGGTTATAAAATTTGCCAGATACTTTGTTAGATAGTTTATTTACCAAGAAAGGCTGTAGAAGTAGTTTAATGCGTATAGGCTTATAAAAATTCTACGATCTATGGGAACGGAGTAAAACTAAGACGCGCGAACGTAGTCGCGGGCGGCCGCTAGTTTATTTATAAATAAGCTATTAAACTCAAAAATATATTTATCAAATAGGAGCAAACATCACCAGTATTAAACATCCATAAAATTGCGTCTGATACAAACGGGGAAAAATCTAAATGGACGGACGAAGTCGCGATAGATGCTTAACATAAATTGCCTTTTTAATATTTTTTATAGAAGAGGTACGTGTTCATACTTTAGTCAACGTAATGGCATCGGTTATGAGCAGATCAAAATGTACAGTAGTTCGATTTACGATCCCGGTTTTCAATACTGCACAATTTTTTGATTTTGGACCTGGACATGATTGGAAACTATTCACGGTTAAATCAAATTGTCCCTGTAACAATCGGTTTTTTTTTAATTGTAGCAACACAGTAACATTATAAACACGTTAGCAGTTTCTTGCCTCAGAGTCTAATTATCTTCATAATAAATAAAACAAAATAAACATTTGAGCACAAGCATAATACTTACAAAACGTTTTTCTTCCTTAGATATAACTATTATAATAATCGTATTCAAAATAAAAAACACTCTTTTCATTCTTAAAATAGATAAACATTTACTAAACGACATGTCTGCTGACATTGGTATATTTTGTGTAGCTACGAAATATTTTAAAAATAGTATTTAAAGTAATGTTAGGTTGTTAGGCCTATCGTCCTGTTATTAGGTTCTATTGCATTCATTTATTCATAATTAAACGTTTGCAATGATACATCATTATTTAAAATGAGTATTCTCCATTATGTTTGATTTGAAAGATAGACCATTACAACATAACGTATAGAGCCTATAAAGTACTGCGAGCGACACGTCGGATGAGACCGAGATGTTACGGGACTTCACTCGTCATGTCTAAAAACATTGCGCTCTATATTGTTGTGGACAAATTAGGCGATAAAAAGTCCTAGCTCCTAGCCCATTAAGTACTGCGAGCGACACGTCGGGCGAGATGTTACGCGACTACTATTGCCATGTCTGAAAACATTGCGCTTTACATTCTTGTGGACAAACTAGGCGATAAAAAGTCCTAGCTCCTAGCCTAGCCTATAAATACTGCAAGCGATACGTCGGGCGAGATGTTACGGGATTTCACTCGCCATGTCTGGAAACATCGCACTCAGCATTTTTGTAGTAATGTTTTATCGAATGCATTTCTATAAAGTCATTGTCAGTTTATGTCATTATGGCAAATTCTAAAACAACAAACAATAAGCCATCTAAATGGGAGCATAAAATAAGCATTTGCAAGCAAATAAGAAGAGGCTTTATCAAGTCATTCCTTAGCGAAATGTTCAAACTGAAGTCTTGAGGCATTAAAGCTGACATGTCAAATGCAAAAAAATATATAAGTTTAAGCCTGAAGTAGTTGAGTGTCGGACTTTTGATAGCTGCTGGTAGCTTCTGGGCGATCGCAGGGGTGGACAGCAGACCTAAATACATGGACGAGCAAACTTTAGTTGGAGGAGCTATTTGGAGCCAGATTATAATACCTACAGGTCTGATAATATCTAGGATTGCGGGCGAAGAGTTGTCAACTTTCATATATGGATACTATCTGGCTACTGGGACTTTACTCCTCATTGGACGAGGTTTATTTTGGTAGGATTACTGCTGAAATCTTTATAAAACAAAACGTGATGTTAGACTAGATAAGCCAGCGTACAATTTTGTCACGTCTTATCCCAAAAACTACTGGACTATCTCTTATAAACCAATTATCGTTAAAAAATTGATAAGATCTAACTACAAATATTATTCTTTAACACTTAGACACATTTTACCACTTTTTGGGTTTTTCAGATCATACACGAATGTTGGTCTATATGTCGTCAAAGGTATGCCTTACGACAGAGAAGGCTAGCAAACCCAAAAGCAGTGAAAGTTGTAAGCTTCAAACTAGAATACGATAAGGTCTACCTTACCATAGGAATACTGAGTCTCATTGCTGGCATTTTTACTCTTGCTGATTTAATTTTATTATTCGTTTGACAGTCAAATGAACATAATATACATACTGAAGGATTTGCTACTATTTTTATTATTATGGATGTATCAAATATATTATTATGTTCACTGCAATTATTCTTCTGATTTTTTATTTGCCCTCTGATTTTCTATTCCTACACCTTTATATCAATCCCTATTTCCCTCAGTTTTATCCTAAGAATTATCTTACAGATTTCTTTCTTCTTATTTTTCTTTGTTCACTCTACGAATCGCATGTTAGGGAACGCTTTTGAATATATCGCAGCCATCTGGTTAAATCGGCCAAATGAAATGTTTTCGTGGCGCTGCGGTGGACAAGTACTATTTGTATCATTTGGCTGCAAATTGGTCAGTCACCTTTAAAAGGCTCACTTTCAATAAGCCAAGTTGTTAAACGTTGAGTGTTTTAAATCAATTTAATCATCGGCCTAGCCATTTGATTGATGGCTGACCACATCACTGCGAGGGATACACCGAGTTTCCCACGCACAGTGAGACGAAACTAGTGGGT
Source organism: Pyrausta aurata (assembly GCA_963584085.1). NCBI lineage: Eukaryota > Metazoa > Arthropoda > Insecta > Lepidoptera > Crambidae > Pyrausta > Pyrausta aurata. The sequence goes on from OY757265.1 coordinate 8,806,454, forward strand.
AGGCATTCATAAGGTTTGAGCCCTACATAACCCTAAAGATAGGTACGCAATTCAAATTTTATTATTATCTCTGTTTAATATATTTTCTCTGCCTATATTTTCTTTAAAACTTATGTTTTTGTAGTCATATTTTACTTTCATATTTAAATAGCCGTTTATTCTAGTTTCAAGTTAGTTACTCTAATTAAAATTTACTTATTACTCCAAAATCTAAGGCATCCGGTATAAAAATGAAATAAAAATGTGAATAAGAGCCATTTTAATAATCCAATTTTATTTTAACTGAGTATGCCTTCCTAGACTGTCTTTTTACCGTCGAACCTTCATAAAAATCTGTACATAAAAAATCTGTAATTAATATTTATTTAGTTCACCGTGTAGGCATAGTAGATTGACTAACAATAAAAAGATTATTAACGAAGCTACTGATGAGGAAATAGAATTAATCATCACTACTTATCTTGCATTATTATATTTGCAATTAAAAAAACCATACCTTAAACAATAACTTGTAATGATATGAAGACATGTTTTTTTAACCAAGTTAGTTTGATTTTACCAAGTTACCTCATTTTGTTTGTATTGGTCCCCACGATACAGGCTTGCCTAGTGTGGGGCTCATAGTATAAATTCTCACTCATTATTAATTATTTATGTCTGTGAATTTAAGTACTATTTTAGATTAAGTTACATTAAATTCCTACCTGTTTTAATAATTGCTTACATAAAATTATTTTATGAGTGTAAGACTTTATGCCAATTAATATTTATTTGATTTGATTTGATTTGATTTGATTTTCGGAATCCAAGGCAAGCTAAAGTAGCATTTGTAAGTACAATATTAAAGTTCCTTCTTTGGGGAAATTGTTAGTTCAATTAAAGTACAAGAGAAATTACAAACATTTGAGAAGAAAGCGCTATAGAACGTCATATTACCGTACATAAATGTACCACCATTGTAACGTTTACTAAGAGCCTCAATATCAAAATACCTCTCGAAATGGCCCTGAAAATAGAAAAAAAATATCTTTGAGGGCACATTATCAGATCGAAAAACTTAAAACATACGTACATAGACAAGGGACGCACACAACTCCATATTAGACGTCAGAAATGTTAGGTCAATACATAGATATAGTATATTGGGTCAATAACATATAAGTCTATGCCCCCACATAACCCCCAACTGCCCCCGCAGTCAGTGGTCAGTCAGCAGAACATTTTCCTGACATATAAAAAGAAAAGAAAAAAAAGTAAAACTCACTTTCGGGCATAAACAATTCTTTGTCATATTAAAATACGACATAAAAATTGATTGCAGGAATATATTGTGGCACGGACTGTCCATTTGCATCCTCATTAATCTTTTCCCGTTGGCCTCAACCGTGATTTTGCCCTAAAATATAAATAAGTTAAATTGACTAACCTCACCGTACCCTATATCTATTCTATCTGTGGTGTTGCCCTACTAGATATAGAAATGGTTATATCCACCTTTAGATCGTTTTTGCCTAAAAAATTCAATCTCCGGTCGAAGAAATCCCATCACTGACGAAGATACTATCTACCTTTGTTTATAGGGAATGGCCGTTAGTCAGATGCTTAGCCCTTTATGCCAGAATCAACGTGGATTTTTAAATATTATATTTACATAGCTCCCCGCGACATCGTCAGCACGTATTTGCAACATTTCTCATTGAAGCACCGCTATTATTGGACTTCTCCGTAATATTAGACAGTCTATTATTTCTTTTTTAATAAGCTATTAAACTCAGAGTCATAAATTTATCAAATAGGACCAGTAGTATTCAAATATCCTTATAATTGCGTCTTATACAAACGGAGAAAAATCAAAACGGACGGACGCAGTCGCGGTAGATGCATAACATGAATTGACATTTTAATCAATTTTTATGGAAGAGGTACGCATTCATACTTTGGTTAACATAATGGCATCGGTTATAAGCAGATCAAAAAGAACTGTAGTTCGATTTACGACTCCGGCTTTCAATACTGCACAATTTTTTGATTTTGGTCCTTGACATGATTGGAAACTATTCACCGTCAAATCAAATTTTCCCTGTAACAATTGTTTTGTTTTAATGTAGCAACACAGTACACACAGTACATTAAAAACACATAAGCGAATTCTAGTCTCAGTGTTTAATTAACTTCATGATAAATAAAACAAAATATACATTTGAGCACAAGCATAATACTTACAAAACTTTTTTCTTCCACAGATATAACAATTATAATAATCGTATTCAAAATATAAAATACTTTTTTCATACTTAAAATAGATAAACACTTACTAAACGACATGGCTATTGACATTGATCTATTTCGTTTAGCTACAAAATATTTTAAAAATTGCTATTTATGTTTAAAGTAATGTTAGGTTGTTAGGCCTATCGTCCTGTTATTAGGTTCTATTACATTCATTTTATTCATAATTAAACGTTTGAAATGTCAAATTATACATTATTATTTAAAATTACTATTATCAAATGTGTATGATTTTAAAGGTGGACCATTACAACTTAAAAAGCCATAGACAAAATAGGCGATAAAATTCCTAGCTCCTAGCCTATAGAGTACTCTAGCGACACGTCAGGCGTCAGTTATGATACGATGTTACGTACGGTGACCGGTTCGAATAATACCTACGGCAAGCGCACGACTGCTTACCTGGTTCCTCGACTAATAAACGGATTACCGCCGGATTTGCGTGTTACTCATAATGTTAAACCTTCTAATGTAAAATTCAAGTTAAAATCTCATTTTTTAAAGAAACTTATAGCGTCGTAGATTATCACGACATTCGTCACAAACCTCATTGGTTTATTGAATGTTATTAGTCTTAATTTATGTAACTGTTATTTTATTCAATAAATAAATGAAAAAAAAAAAAAGACGTTACGCGAGTCGCGGCTTCACTCGCCATGTCTGAAAACATCGCGCGCGATATGTATTGCCGACATGTATTGCCGACACCTGTGTCGCCGGATAATTCTCTCCTAGTCTAGTGTATGCCTGGCTCTAGAAGCTCAGACCAACGTTAGCAACGCACATCTTATAGATTTATGTGCATAGCTTCGCCAGAAAGCTATGTGCACATCAAATTAATGGATTTACCATTGCCTAACTTTGGAGTCACATAGTGTGTACATGAATGGGCTTATCGAACTCAGCGGTACCGGAATCGGATGCTCTTTAGATGGTACACAAATAAATATAAGTTATGCGGACGATATGGTCCTGCTGGCTCCCTCGGTCAGTGATATTTGGAAGCTCCTAAAAATATGTAATGTATGTATGCTGTTCTTCGGAAGAGAGCAGCCGTGTCCGTGGGAGTTCCAATAGCATCCTGCGCGTTGTAGCTGGGCGTTTGTAGTAGGGCGTTTTGATTGTCCCTACTTGAGGCAGTGGGTTCGGCTGCATGTCTAGTAAAAGTTTGTTTTTATTGATTTTGTTGTGTAAATTGCTGGCTGTATGTTTTTTTCTTTTCTTATTAATTGTATAGACTGATGTCTAAATAAAAAACTTGAATTTGAATAAGCCGGATACGTGTTTAATTTTATTTCAAACCTGATACGAATGTAAGCCGGGTAACAAAAATTCGTAAAGCATAAACTGAGGTAAAACCTTGCAGCAGGCTTCCAATATTTTATTTCATACATACCGCATTATGAAAAATATTAAATCAATGAACACATTCTTAAAAAAATAAAATTGTCGAATGCATTTCTTCAAAGCCATTGCCATAGATTGTCAGTTCATGTCATTATGGCAAATTCCTAAACAGCCAATAATAAGCCCTCTACATGGAGCACAAAATAACCATTTGCAAGCAAATAAGAGGCTGTATCAAGATATTCCATAGCAAAATGTTCGTACTAGTCTTGAGGCATTAGAGCTGACATGTCAAATATAAAAAAATATATAAGTTTAAGCCTGAAGTTATTGAGTGTTGGACTTTTGATAGCTGCTGGTAGCTTCTGGGCCATCGCAGGGGTGGACAGCAGACCTAAATACATGGACGAGCAAACTTTAGTTGGAGGAGCTATTTGGAGCCAGATTATAATACCTACAGGTCTGATAATATCTAGGATTGCGGGCGAAGAGTTGTCAACTTTCATACATGGATACTATCTGGCTACTGGGACTTTACTCCTCATTGGCACGGGGCTTATTTTGGTAGGATTACTGCTGAAATCTTTTTAAAACTAAACGTGACGTAAGACTTGATAAGCCAACGTACAATTTTGTCACGTCTTATCCCAAAAACTACCGGCCTATCTCTTATATACCGATTTTCAGGCACATTTTACCACTTTTGAGTTTATAAAAAACTTGTGTTCAGATAATGTTTTATCTCATTTTCAGATCATACACGAATGTTGGTCTATATGTCGTCAAAGGTATGCCTTACGACAAAGAAGGCTGGCAAACCCGAAAGCAGTGAAAGTTGTAAGCTTCAAACTAGAATACGATAAAGTCTACCTAACCATAGGAATACTGAGTCTCATAGCTGGCATTTTTACTCTAGCTGATTTCATTTTATTATTCGTTTGACAGTAAAATTAACGTATACGTAAACTAAAGGATTTGTAATTACTTTTTTAATATGGTGTATTGTTTAAATCAAATATATTGTTACGTTTACAATGATGAATCTTCTGATATTTTATTGGTCCTCCAATCCATTCCTACACCTTTTATTAAATCAATTAATCCTAGTACCTTAAGGATTTCTTTCTGCTTATATTTCTTCTTCTTTCACTCTACGAATCGCTTGTTAGGGAACGCTTTTGGATATGTCGCAGCCTTTTTACACCGCCTATATGTTCCCTGTTTAGACCTTTGGTTAACTGGTTAAAAATTATTTTAGAATTAAGTCCGCCATAATTTGAAGTTTGTAGATATGTTATTATACCGTTTGTCATGTAAGTGTAGGTACTATTTAATTTATATAATTGTACTAGATGACCCGGTGAACTTCGTACCACTTACTTAGATTTATGTAAAATGTAGTTAAAACTTAAGCCGAACAAAACGAATTAATATGACAAAACTACAGAAAATTCAAGTAAATCACAAATTGATATAAAAACGGAAATTCGTCACTTCCAAAGGACACGGTCGACCCGCCATACATTGCTTGCCCCAAAAGTAAAAATCCATGCGTCACGACCAAAACTAATTTTATGGGTTCGTTTCTTCACCTTTTAAAATAATATAAGCCGTAAATAGCGGGGTTTTCACATGAAACGAAATAAAATGTGTGGGGTCAATCTCTTGCACACTATTTAGAACAGGTCTTTCTAGATCATAGCGCCATCTGTGTCGAAAAACCGCCATCTAGGCCACCAAAACTAAAACATAGAAAACTGCCCCGCTAGGGTGCGTAACGCGTGAAAATTACGATGACGCAAACAATAGCCAACGAAAAGAAGTTCCTTGTCACAGTTTTTTTTTTCAAGTTTTAGGAAGAGGTTAGTAGGTTTAAAGGTTAGTACCTATGGGAGGCAAACGTCATTTTCCTTCTTAAAATAGCGATTGCGAGCGCTTACTTATTTAACTAACTGCCAGTTCTATGACACAGTATGACACAATATGTAATTTCGTTAAGCGGTCGTCAGTTTGCTAATAAGTGCTCAAAACCGCTATTTTCTGCCAAACACAACAATTGTTGGGGACAGGAAATTGTATTCAATCGTTGTCCTATTTTTTTTTGTAGATTTATATGCCGCTAGATAAAAGCAAAGTAAATTAACAATATTGTATTAAAAATTCAATATATTTTTTGAAAAATGTTATAGTCAAGTCTCTTAATGCTTTTCTCTAATCAAACATAAAACGACTCTGGGGCACGATACGACCGTGTCCTTTAAGAAGTAAGTTTTTTAAATGATCGAACCTGAGCTGGTTCCTAACAGCACACCAAGTTCGCCTCCTCCGTCCGATTTCCATGATCCAAATGTCTATCTCTAAAATATCTATTTAATATAGATGACCCGGTGAACTTCGTATCACTTCGTGTTGGGGCGGCCTAATAGTAGTTTAGTAATCTGGCAATACTGTCAGTGTCACTGTCACCTAACTTTTGAAGAAAAGATTGTTCAAATGTAAAAACAGAACTTATAGTGAACTTATAGTTTAAGGCTGCGTTTCCACCAGAGATGTGCGATGGAAATGTGTCGTAAGAGGATGTCTAGCTGTGCTGTGAAAATGTGTGGGTGTTTCCACCAAAGCTGTGCGATGAAAATGTGTCTACGAGGATGTGTAGCGGAGCTGTGAAAATGCGCATTAATGTGTGGTGCGAGGATGCGTTGCGAAGCTGTGAAATGTGTCGACAGGGGTGCGGTGTATGCGCAAACCTATTCAACACACATTCCTCGCACACATTCCTCGCACACATCCCTCGCACACATCCCTCGTACACATCCCTCGCACACATCCCTCGTACACATCCCTCGCACACATTCTTCACTTGTTTTGTATGCGCAAAAACCTAGCTCCGCTGAGCCGTTTCCACCAGAGCTGTGCTGACCGAGGCGAGGTAAATGAAGCGATTCTATTGGTTCTTTACAAACACATTCCTCGCTACGCATCCTCGCACATCTCTGGTGGAAACGCAGCCTAACTCCTTAAAATGCATTGTCCCTTTTGTAATAAGTGGATGGAACGGCAGAACAAAAACAATAACTGTCCGTCTTATTACAATGTTGGCAGTATTTGCAGAACGTATACCTGCCTGTCATTAATTTGGTGAGATTGGCACCCGTCAAACATGTCAAACAACGTCAAACATAACCCATTCATTATTTTTATATTTTAAAATTTAAATACACGATGTTATGAGCAAAGTTGATATTATGTTGTCGATTCAAAAGTCTTGTTTTAATGCGTTCTTCCATTCGAGTGGAACCGAGACTACAAATACCGTCAAATGTTTGACAGAAAGTAAGTGGTCAACTTTTATAAGGGAAAATGGAATTGTCGTTTTACTCTATCTTTCTCGCAATTTTTCCTTATTTGCTCACCGTTTAGACCTACCCTGGCCTACGACAAACATTTTAAAACCAAAATCAGCTCAATCGGCCCAGCCGTTCTGGAGTTTTAATCAGACTAACGAACATCAATTCATTTTTATTTATAAAGATTTGTTGGAAAATACCGTTGACTGAATGTTTTCGCATACTTAATTTAGTTGATGCAACGAGGCGTAACTTTAACCCATTGAATACTCATTGATTACATACATATTACACATTTTGAAATGATCATAATATTTATTTATTGCATAATTATTCTAATTTATACCTAGTACTAGAATAAGAATAAAAAACAGACAGAATAATAAGAATTCATTACAGAAAGTCTTAACAGCCATTTGGACTTGACCAATTTAATAAGGGTTAACTGAATTAGAGAAACAAATTAAGACATTTTTGTATGAGGTTTTTTTTTAAATACCGAGGCCGATTAAGCACTTTCTTGTGAATGCTTTCTTTAATTTTGGGTACAATTTACCCCTACTTTTACTTTACATTATTTTTAGGGTTAACAATGTTTAAAATAATATGTTCCATTTAGGTAAATTGGCAGCATTACCGTAAATGAAAGCTGATTGGTAATGACAAAAACCGGTTAAGTGCGTGTCGGACCCGCGCACTGAGGGTTCCGTGCCACCCTTAACTGAATTCAGGGTTCACTTGAGCACAGAGCATGTTGGACGCATAGGAGCCAAGCTGTCGTCACATCCTCCGGGTAGTAAACAGTTTTGGTCCTTGTCTAAGGCAGTGGAATCTAATTTCTGCCGTCCATCTTTGCCTCCTATGCTGAAACCTGATGGGTCGCTGGCTCACACTGCAATTGAGAAGGCGAATCTATTTGCCTCTCTCTTCGCGGGCAATTCCCAGCTGGACTCCTGCTCCAAAGACCCACCCACCATGCCTCGTTGCGATTCCTCAATGCCCGAGATCGCAGTTCATGTCAAAGAGGTTCGGAGGGTGATGTGTAGTCTGGATGTGAATAAGGCCAGCGGACCTGACGGCATCCCAGCTAGAGTTCTGAGACACTGTGCGCCTGAACTATCTCCCGTGTTAACTCGCCTATTTCGCCTCTCTCTTCTGCTGAGACAGGTGCCGAAATCTTGGAAGATCGCCAATGTGCAACCTGTACCTAAAAAAGGTAACCGTGCTGACCCTGCTAACTACCGACCGATCGCTATCACCTCCTTACTGTGTAAAGTAATGGAGAGGGTCTTAAATAGTAAGTTGCTGACCTACCTAGAAGACAATGATCTCCTGAGCGACTGTCAATATGGTTTTCGCCGGGGACGGTCTACAGGTGATCTTCTTGTCTATGTCACGCACTGCTGGAGCGAAGCCATCGAGAAACATGGCGAAGCATTGGCTGTTTCACTTGACATCTCGAAGGCCTTTGACAGGGTTTGGCATGCAGGTTTGCTCAATAAACTTCCCGCATTCGGCATCCCTGCTGACTTCTGTAGCTGGATTTCAGACTTCCTGAGAGAGCGGTCGATCAGAGTAGTCGTAGATGGCTGCTCATCTGACCTTAGGGCTATAGATGCCGGAGTTCCTCAGGGGTCAGTTCTCTCTGCAACGCTTTTTCTGCTGCACATCAACGACCTGCTACAGCCCGGTATCGTTGGATACGCTGATGACAGCACAGTTTCAGAGAGATACCTGTCCGGTGCAGGGACTGGTGAGGATGAAGTGCGTCTTTCGAGGGAAGCCATGATCGAGCGGACTAATATGACCCTGAGCCGAGTCTCACAATGGGGCGATGACAACCGTGTCGACTTCAACGCCAAAAAGACACAAGCATGTCTGTTTTCGGCAAAGAGGAGTCCCTTCCTACTCACTCCAACTTTCCGGGGTACGCCTGTTGTTGTCACCGACCATCTAGAGCTACTGGGTATGGAGTTGTCAGCTGATCTCAACTTTGGCTCCAGCATTGAGCTCAAAGCACAAACTGCTGCTAAAAAACTTGGCATCCTAAACAGAGTGAAGCGATACTTCACGCCTAAACAGCTTTTGACCCTTTACAAAGCACAAGTCCGGTCCTGCATGGAGTATTGCAGTCACCTCTGGGATGGATCAGCCAAGTACCAACTTGAAGCACTAGACTCAGTGGAGCGCAGAGCCAAGAGATTAATAGGTGACGACAAACTGGTAGATGCTAAGCTCCATAGCTTGGCCCATCGCCGCAAGGTTGCCAGGTTGACAGTTTTTTATAGGCTTTACTTCGGAGAGTGTGCGAAGGAGCTCCATGAGCTTATACCACCAGCCCCCTTCTTCCATCGTTCTTCAAGGCGTACCGCGGGATACCATCCTTACCTTGTCGATATCCCGCTGTTTAGAACTAAGCGCTTCTCATCAACATTTATAATGCGCACGGCAAAAGAGTGGAACTCGCTGCCCGCGTCGGTGTTTCCTAGTGACTATAATCCGAATCTATTCAAAGTTAGAGTGAACAGGCTTCTTCTGGGCGAGCTCGTTCCATCTTCGACTCCGTCTTAGTCGCACTTGGCTTGGTCTGGAGTCAAGAGCAAACCCATACTAAATAAAAAAAAATAAAAAAAAACTTACTTTCACTTAACGAAAACATCACAATATATTGCGACAGCAAAAATAACTTTGTTTTTCATAGTGTTTGTATGAAAGACAAAGTTATATTTGCGGTTGATAAAAATGTGCAATATCTCAAAAACTACTGGTTCGATCTCCTTCAAACCAATTTTCGTTGCAAGTTTTTGATGAGATCTACATCATATATTTTTTTCAAAATTTTCACTTTCTTAGTTCAAAAGTTAGATGGGGGGGGACGCCCATTTTACCACTTTGGAAGCGTCTATATCTCAAACCTTACACTTTTAGAAAAAATGGTTTTAGAAACCTCAACATAATTTTAAAAGACCTATCCATAGACACCCCACACGTATAGGTTTGAGTAAAAAAAAATTTTTAGGTTTTAGTTTCATGTATGGGAGCCCCCCCTTAAATATTATTTTTTCTTACTTTTTGAATCTGAATCGGAAAGCGGTAAACAAGATACACCTACCTACTAAGTTTCAGCTATGTGATGCTTATAGTTTCAGAATAAAGTGGCTGTGACATACGGACGGACAGACAGACAGACAGACAGACAGACAGACAGACAGACAGACTTGACGAAACTATAAGGGTTCCGTTTTTTGCCATTCGGCTACGGAACCCTAAAAAAGGCCCACTTACAAATGCTCTTTGTTTATCTGTGTAAACTTTAACATGCATTCTGTGTATAGCAAGGATACAACATTAGGAGCAATTCATTTATTTTTGTCCTTTGTTATTAATAATGCAACTTAAGACGTTTTTCGTTTTAACTTCTTATTTTACTTTAGAAATGGTCCACATGAAGCAGCTGAAGCAAGACAATTTCGTAAGTTCAGCAACTTTATAATTATTTATATTTTTGTTAATAGCTTGTCTACAATGCACAACACGTGTAATACATAGATATACAATAAACTTTACTAATAACTTTATATTATAAAAACATTTAAGGGCAAATTCACATTGAATCTTGACAAATTCGAAAAGTGTAAAGGTCCGAAACGCACAGATTGTGCAAATATTACAGTCCAGATTATAAACCAGACAGCTGTTGATTACTACATGGACTTACCTAGGTCCGTGGTTTTGACAAAAGTAAGTACACATATCTGATTATCAATATTTGAACTTTTACATTATCAAATTCATGAGCTTTGCTCTTGTCGGTGAAGATTTTTCACACGCTTTTCCGCCATTCTTTTGACCTCTTGACAACGTAATATTCAACTTTTGCTTTATTTGATGCATAAAGCTTATTCTTGGTCTTCCTCTCTTCCTTCTTCCTTCATTATGGTTCTGATGAAGCTGTACTTCAATTACTCGTACATATTTATTTGACTTTATGAAACATTTAGCCGAAGAAAGTGTAATTTCAATATCTGCTGCTCATTTTCTTTTGTCTTTGACTTTAGTCTAAGTTACATAACTATCATCCTATACGCATGCAAGTACCTATAAAAAATTCGAGTATCTAGTGCAAAGTTAACTGAATATTAAATTGATAATTAATACCAACAAAAGAATTAAGGTAATCTTCATTTATTTGTTTATCTTCAGGGAAAAGTGATAGCAAAGGCAAACGGCAGCGATTTTCTTAGACTTCAGATGAAAAATCCATGCGACCATTTATTCATGAAACAATTAATGCGCACGACACTGAATGCTTCTTCAAATTGTGTTATAAAATCTGTAAGTAACTGTATTTTTTAAATATAGATATCAATAACTTAACAAAGTTCATACAGACTTTAGACTGTATTTCTTTATTCGTACTAATCTGCTGTAATACGTCATAGCTTTGCAAAATATGTCTGCAACAGCTAGATGGATATTTTATCAAGGCAGTGTTACTTATAAATAAAACCTGATACCATGACGGACCTCTCCTAGAACTACCATTCTAATATACTATAATAAACGCTTCAAATCTTTTGTAGCCATTTGTGTCATCATAGCCAATCTGTTGTTGATTCTCAACAAGACCTCATTAAAAACTCCAATCAATACAGGCAAATAAGTCTAAGACGAAACTAATCAGAAACAAATACCTCTATAAACTTTTCTAAATTCCAGGGCCTCTACAAAATGGTGTACGACATCAACAGGATAGCACAGACGTACTACGGAGGCGCTTTCCTCTTTGGCCAGTTCGCTTTCAGGTCGTTGTTCATAGCTCAGGATTGCAACCTGTCCTGTACTGATGTGGAAGTCACGTTTGTGCCGAAGAACCCATAAGCAGTTATTTTAACTACAAATCAATACCTGACTTAAAATCTTGTACATATTTATTTTTCTTTACTGTAGAGCTTTTTGATCTTGACAACTAGCAATGTGAAAAAAAATGTGAAACCTCAATTCATCATCATCATCATCATCATCATCTTGCCCAATTCCCATTTTATCTGGGGTTGGCGCAGTACGTCTCTTCCACACTATTCTATCACTCGTCAGGCATCACTGAATGATCCACTCCTCTCGCTGAACTGAACTTTTCAGTTTTAAATTAAAAGAAACGATAATAAAATCAAAAACATAACAACTACTGTTTTGTTCTTGAATCCATTATTAACCTAAATGCTTTCCTTTGCTCACCCAGAAAGCGAATACAAGTAACATAAAAAAACTTCTTCTAATGTTCAATAAGTCACAAATCGAAAACCTGAAATAAACTGAAATACTGAATTACGCTTTACGTCGAATAAAGGCAAATTCACTAATACTCGGTTCGGGCCATATTGCTGCTACCGAACACCAGGGGAACGCTTATTTGATGGCGTTTACTCGCTATAGATGGCACAGGATCCTGAATATTGAAGCTTTTAAATAGAAGCCTATCCCACTAGACTCTCCACTAGGTACATTCTGGTAATCCTGCCGCAGTTTGGTCGGCGACAGCTTATTGAACAGTAACGCAGCTAACCACCATATCTAGTAGCCACTCACTGTCCGTATCATTTGACCCCGCTAGTAGCCTATAGCTACTGTATGTGAATGGATATTTTAACAAAACTGCCGATGTGTTTTATTTTAATTTATAGTAGAAACCTATTTATAAGAAATTAATGCTCTGTAAAGTGCTGCTTTTGCATGGTAATAACATAACACCAAATAAACAAACAAATAACATACGTAAAGTAAGTTTGAACACTTAGTACAAGTACTTATGCATAAAGATTAATTAAGAGACCTTCAAACGTTTTGAAGTGATTGACACTCGATTGGTTTTGATAATATTGTTTTGTTATTAAATAAAGTTACAATCAATTTCAATTTAATTAGCATACAGATAGCGAGAGGTAGACATTACCTATTTACGTGCCCAATGGAAATTTTAGAGGCAACTTTCACCTAGTCATTATCATACATTAATAGTCCCCCTATAGCCGATTTCGACTTCGGTGGCCAGTCACAACGACTAACCGACTGCGCGGGACATATTATGGTGCACAAGTGTGTGCGCAAACACAGGTGCACTCTCTATTCCTTTCACTCTCATAGCCCGATGGGACAGCAATCTGACACGACCGGATAGAGATCAGGCGCAGGACCAACGGCTTTACGTGCTTTCCGAGGCACGGGGGTGAAACACCGCCAACTTCCAAACTCCGGGCAAATCATACATTATGACATTACTAGCAGTTCCCCGCGGCTTTACCCGAAGGCATCAATGTGAACTTGGTCGATGTTCTTCAATGTCCATGTCTCTGTGCCATGGCTCAAGATAGAGAAGACTAGGCCATTAACAAGGTTGAGCTTTGTGTTCCGAGATATGTTACCATCTCTCCATATTTTCTGAAGCTGGACCATTGCGTAGTCTTGCATGTACAAGACCATACCATATCGAAACACCTAACCAATTAACATACACCCACAATTTAATTGAAAAGATTAAATAGACGTCTTGCTGGGCTCATCTTGTGCCTTGTTATCTATTGTTCATTATCGCAACTAACAAAAGTTCTATTCATCCTTGAAGCCATTTATTCTACCTATTACGAAACGTTCATTTCTGAATATTATCGGAATATACTTTTATCTCCTTTGCTGGGAGCAGCAGGAGAGTTATGTTGGGATTAGCTATTTAAAGCAGGCAAGCTAGAAATCCAATATTTCTCATTCTACTTTTATGAATAAACTGTACGTGTGTTCTCTAGCCCAGAAATGGTAGCGTCCTTTCTTCTGGGCAATTTTAGTTTCAATCATGTAGCAACAATTGTTATTCCAAATTTTGTTCCGCTGTCCACATTCGAGCCCATCACCAATATAATAATAAAATTCTAATATAGAAATATAATATAATTATATTAAAATTGAAAAAAATATTGTGCTTTTTGCAACTATATAAATCTGATTGCATATATACAGTAGATTGCAGTTTTGAGTAGAATGCAGAGGAATCAGAAGGACAATTCTCGCGCAGTTCGTATACGAAAAAAATTCACCGATCGTATTTTCTTTTTCAAAGAAAAAATAGTTATTGCACAATTTACAAAAAAATAAGTGACGAAAGTTTTTAATAGGTACCAACTGAAACTTATTTTTAAGGAACTGCTGCCGCGCGAAGAAATTCGTATTAGGTATTCCGTGCTGAAAGAAAGTCAACATCAACATTATCATTAATATCATTATCAACCAATTAACGTCCATTGCTGAACTAGGCTTCCCTGACCGTCGACGGTGACTTTAAAATGACAATCTGTGCTCAGTAACTCAGTCCGTAGATCCATACATACCGATGTTGCTATCGTAGTTCGTACTCTTATCAAATGCCTGTGTTAGTTTATTTATCGTCACAAGCCGGCCGGCACGTTACTTCGCGGGAGCCACCGACGACCACGCACGTACACAGGATCACATCAAAATGGCCAAAGTTGACATCAAATACACTAAGGTAGGCAAAAATATGCTAATAATAACTTAAAACGACATTTTTATTGCTAAAAATGAAAATTTATAAAAGTGTGTTTGATTTTCTCGGTTAGATCTTTCTGCATGAACTAAAGGTATGACTGGGAGAGAATGCTTTAAGCATTAAATCCACCTTTTGTACACTTGTGCAATAAAGTTTTTAAATTAATAAATAGACACTTGCCTATCATTGGTAAAAGTTTTCTTACCATTAGAAATATAACTAAACAGTTCATTAAAACTGTTGATGTTTTACTATCGTATATTATATTTCGATGAAGGCCAATAGATTTGCATACAATCAAATGAAAACACTCTAACACAATGTTTTATTTGGTTTTTAAGCGTATTTACAGCAAGTTCAAATGTTACAACATATACCGATGCAGCGTTTTATATAGAGTCAAATTTCTTCTTCTTCATTTTTAATATTATGAAGTATACTAACAATAAATAGATATTTTATATGAATTTAAGTGGTCACGCTCGTATTTTATATGCACTTTCATGAGACTGCGATTAGGTAAGTATCTTTATTTTATTTTATTAGTTGATTGCAATTGTATGTCTATCCTACCTTTAACTCCCTAAGTTAAAAATGTTTATGTTATGTAGCCCATTTACTTGAAACAAAATTGTGGCTACCCTATTTATAAGAGTGTAAGAGTCAATTTCCTAGGTTGCTTCTCTCCACTACAAGCGTCAGTCCACCAACATACAGAACACTTGTTTGAGACATTTTCAACCTTTTCTATACGATAGGAATAGATTCAGGGACGATACAATATTATCGTGACTAGATATCTCGTACACGCCTACGTCCCCAAAAGATCATAATTGACTGACAATCAGACAGTAGGCCAGACGACATTAAAAAAAAATGTTTCCTATTTCCAAGGGAAAATAGCTCATAAATGATCACATTTTAACACCACCTGTCTGTTTTATTTAAGAATTCTTAGAGATATTAAACGAAAATATGACAGCTCTGAATAAATCAAAGTACTTATCTATATTAAGTTATTGGAGCTTATAGTCCAGTAAAAAAATATTTGAGTTTGAAAATCTGTAAAAACATCAAAATCTCGGATTTCCGATTTTTGAGAAAGTTCCAGGAGCTCTATTTTTGAACTCGCTTGGATGGCGTGTGATTTTCGTTCGAAGATGAATTAAAAGTCAACGAAAATCATTCGGAATATTGACAAGAGTGATTTAAAAATAGAGCTCCAGATGGATATCGAGGTCACAAACTGGCATTTATCATTGAGCCATCATCATCATGAACAAGTGTTCAAAAGTCATATCTACCGGACATAACGCAAGGTGCTCAAATCTCACCTACAAAACTAATTCAATTTATTAAAGGTACTACCGCATAAGTCGCATTTCCAACTGATTTTAGTCAATATTTTTTATTTTTAGTTGCGGATCTCTAATATTTAACTGCCTACTCGTAAATGACAGAGATGAACTTGGCCTTGGTTTTATTTGTTTGCGACGGTACGTTGGTTGGGTGCGGCTGCTCTATATTTAGTCTTGTTAGATAGAACACATAATGATCGGCCGTTATTCCCGACCGTTTATAGTTTGTTTATCTATTTGACAATCCTTATCGATCGCACTATAGTTGTTACCATGAATCATTTCTGCAATTTCACTACTGGTGACGATGTTAGACAGTTGTTAGCCTAGCTACAAAACTATCTTACACTATAAGCGAACTCTTGGTTAAATTGTAATACTGTTGTTCGCAGCTTTAGGTTACAGAGGTTATAACTTCTGTTAGTGGGACTTGCGAACGATGATTTAACCCAGGATTAAATCAACATTCTGTCTCTGTCAACGTCAAATAAACTGACAGAGACATAATGATTATTTAATCCTGGGTTAGCGTAATCCTGGGTTAAATGTTCGTGCGCAAGTGGGCTTTAAAGAGACAAACATTGCAATTATTACCTCGGATTAAACTCTGGTCTGCGTAAAAGTGAGCAGTATCTAGGCACCTTACATAACAAAAGTCCTTATAGATTTTTCTTGTATCAAAAATGCAAAGTTACCAATTGAATTGGAATGCTACACTGTTGAAATAATGTAGCCGCATATAATGAGAAATCATTTGAATTCTGTAGGCAGACATCTTTGCAAATATGACTTGCAAATACTCAAATGTGTCTAGAATTAAGAGATACGCGTTATCATGGTCAAGGTTTCAAAATACAGGGAGTAAAGTTTCAAATTCAAGTTTTCAACTTTGCAAGTGCTACTTAGAGGTTAGAATAATTCAACGAATGTGTCCTCAGATAAATAAATAAATAATACGTACATTCCCCAGCCTGTATGCTAAGGAATACGAAGTTAATGTGAAGTACTAATTTCAGTACACATACTCAATATATTGGAGGAGATGTCTCACGCAAACAAGAAGAATAAGGGAATGTTAATGAGAAACAAATTTGGTTATGATATTTATTCTCAATTTTTAATTCATTGTTCTTCTGTTTGCCATCTTTAAAACAAGTCTCCGTGTAAGTATACAAAGACAATAAACTTACGCTATATTTTAGAGTTAGGTAAGCATTATGGTAAGTATAGGTATTTGTAGTAAATACATGTATTGGGCCTAAGCATTATGATGCATTTGTTTACCGATAATTTTTTAAGTAATTTCTGTTATTATTATTATTTATATCCAAACAGACTAGTCTTAACAGTGCCAGTATATTTTTAACTATGGTTGACCGCCATAAAAATTTTGAGTGTCATTTGTGTTTTCTTTTGTTTGTGCATTTAAAATATTTAAATACATAAAATTGGTATTATTTTCCGATTATCCTTACACACCAACAATTATTTAGCGAAAGACAGCACGAATGCTGAAAGTTACCCTGATTTAAAAACCAATCACTCTGTATAAAGTCCATATAAATGTCGTACCAAGAGTTGCGGTGTCACACCCATTGTACGGTGGTCAATGGGGCCGGTGTAATTCCAAACTTCCTCATGTTTCCACTAACCACACACCTCTCATTGTTGACAATGTACTGCAAACAACTTGACAATTGTACGGTTTCTAGAATTATGCCTCGATCAGCTATACCGTGGATATTGCATGGAGTTAACCACTATACAAATAGCAGAAACGCAACAAACGTCTCCAATCAACCTTTCGGATCGAATCGATTCTCTACCAATCGAAATGTTCCCTCAATATCATGCCCTGTGTCAAAAAAAAACTCGTCAGACTTAAACCATCCTCGGTCGCATCTCAACACCGACCATCAGATGAGATCGTGTGTCGTGACCAATGTCTGGCCACGGACGAGTAAAAATCTAGCTAAATAAATAAAAAATTGTAACTTGCTCATAATTCTTATCTCTACATTTTACCAACACTTACCATATACCAATGGAACAATAAAATGCATTGCCGC
Source organism: Pyrausta aurata (assembly GCA_963584085.1). Lineage (NCBI taxonomy): Eukaryota > Metazoa > Arthropoda > Insecta > Lepidoptera > Crambidae > Pyrausta > Pyrausta aurata. Next base: position 8,824,422 of record OY757265.1, read on the forward strand.
CTTTTTTTCCTGCATAATCTACTAAATACAATTCTACAGGATATACGCGTAATAGAAGTAGACCTGTCACATGTCTAATACCTATATTTGACTAAAAAAATACTCATGTGCTATGTTTAGAACTATTTCAGCAGATTTGCTTTATCCTAGAATAGATAGATTGTAATTTAGTATCAAAGGTTATAAAGCGGAAAAACGACAACATAGATAAGCATCTCTAGAGTAATGTAGTGGAAACTCTTCATGTGTGTGCTCTCTTAAAGATAATGGCACTGATTATGGCATACTCAATGAATAATAAGTTTTCATGAATATGAATGCAACGCAAATGTTCATCCCTCGAAGAAAATGTACATGAAGATTATAATTTAATAAGTAACTTATACAGCCCATAAGAAAACGAATTTTAAATTTTAGAATCATTTTAAAAGGGTTTGTGTTGCGTAACATACGTTCAAATACTTTTTAAACAGGTTTGACCAGGAAATTATGAATGCCTAAGATTGACAAAAAAATATTTCAATGCTTATTTATAAACTAATCCGGCGTATAAAAAACAACAGCTTCGTTACCTTGTATTAAACCAATCCGTCGTATAAAAAACCTGCCCGCAAAAATATCAATGAAATTAACCATAATCTACCTACAAAGCATCGTGATGCTTGTTTAAATTCTTTCCTTTCCCAGGTTTGACCAATCTGTTTGACCTAAAACCTTTGTATAAAAATGCCAGCTTTATACCAATTATTAAAAAAAATGAAATATTAAAATACAAATGAAATCCATTATATTTATACAATTTCAGATATTCATAATATTGTTTCTTATCTGCTGACTTATCTGGTGTTTACATAATTTTGGTCAACACTGGATAAGCTCTTTGACACTGAACTTATCAAAAACAGTCAGACATAAATATACCGAATTGTTTATGTTAATAGCACCTATCTCTAGTACCTGAATACTGTTATCTATCAGTGAATTGGTTTATTTTACAATTTTAGAACGGTACTTATTTATAAATTGCACTTGTAAAAAGACAACTGTGAACCTGTGACAGACGAGGAGTTGAACCCCGTGTCTTACGCAATCCGGGTACTTATTTACTTATCCTAAAAAGTTTCTCAACAAAGAACGGTGTCTTAACAAACCTGTCCTGTGTCCTGAAACCTAGGAAATCAGGTTCTAAAAGTTTCTCCCCTATTTACGAATATTAACATTTTTGTTTCAGTTGTTCATCAACAACGAGTGGGTGGATGCCGTCAGCAAGAAGACATTCCCCACCATCAACCCTCAAGATGAGACTGTCATCGCCAAAGTAGCGGAAGGTGACAAGGTATACTTACATGAAGCATAAAATTTCACATGAGAATTTACAACTGTGTTCACGGCACGATAATGTTGAAGTATGGTTGAAGTCTTGATAAAGACGGTAAAACGGTAGTTAATAGATAATTAGATTTGATTCCATGCACTTGAAGTGTGATCGTTGCCTTCATTAATATGAAACTTATTTCAAAGATATTGTGTGCTCTGTCGACCGTCACTCTTATGATATTTCCTTCACTTCAATGTAAATTACGTTTTTAGGGTTCCATAGCCGAATGGCAAAAAACGGAACCCTTATAGTTTCCGTCCGTATGTCACAGCCACTTTATTCTGAAACTATAAGCATCACATAGCTGAAACTTGGTAGGTAGGTGTATTTTGTTCACCGCTTTCCGATTTAGATACGAAAAGTAAGAAAAAATAATATTTAAGGCGGGGGGCTCCCAAACATGAAACTAAAACCTAAAAATTTTTTTTTACTCAAACCTATGCGTATGGGGTGTCTATGAATAGGTCTTTGAAAATGATGTTGAGGTTTCTAAAACCATTTTTTCTATCTATATGATGTAGATCTCAACAAAAACTTGCAACGAAAATTGGTTTGAAGGAGATCGAACTAGTAGTTTTTGAAATATTGCACATTTTTATCAACCGCAAATATAACTTTGTCTTTCATACAAACACTATGAAAAACAAAGTTATTTTTGCTGTCGCAATATATTGTGATGTTTTCGTTAAGTGAAAGTAAGTGGACCCTGAGTTTAGTTAAGGGTGGCACGGAACCCTCAGTGCGCGGGTCCGACACGCACTTAACCGGTTTTTTGAAACCTTACAGCAAAATTAAAATCAAAACATTATCATTACGCAATATTTTATCACTGTCACGAAGAGTCATAACACCACAACATGAAAATTTTACTATACATTCTAATATCAAAGTGCTGTGCAGTTTGGCAGATGTGAATAGAGTTTATAATTTCTGTATACTTTAGAAAAACAATAAATTCAAAAAAATATGACAATCTATCTACCTACTCATTTCCAGGCCGATGTGGACTTGGCAGTAGCAGCCGCCAAAAAGGCATTCCACCGGTACTCCGAATGGCGCATCATGGATGCGTCCCAAAGGGGCCGGCTCATGCTCAAGCTAGCCGACCTCATGGAGAGAGACGCCAAGTACTTGGCCAACCTCGAGACCCTGGACAATGGAAAGCCAGTGAAGCAAGCCGAGGGTGAGGTGATGTGGTCGGCAGGTATCCTGAGGTACTACGCCGGTAAAGCCGACAAGATCTTCGGGCAGACCATCCCTGCTGGTATGATAACTTTTTATTACATCATTCGTATGTAAAGTATACATAAATAATAAACATGTAAAAAACCGTTATTGACTTAGCCGTTGTCCATGCTCCATACCTACTTCTAAGCTAATGGTTGCGCGATTCAATTCCGCAAGGCGAAAATATTTGTGTGATGATCAATGTATGAATTTTAGTTATATGTATATTCTCCATCGACTACGTGATTGTATACGTTAAACTTAGGACTAGATAATAGGCGCAATTTTTGCAACATTTATTCATTATTTTTTTTATTTATTGTATTCATTACTTTTTGTATTTGTTTTGTTTTTATTATATTGTAATAGATTGTTTATGTATTTTGAATTTATAATCTAAATACTTATTAATAATTAAATTCATTTCTTTGTCGCACCGCCCACAAACATATCTGCTTAGCCCAAAGGTATGACTGGTAGAAAATGCCATATGGTGTTAAGTCCACCTTTTGTACAGTTTTTGGTTGTGCAATAGAGTATAAATAAATTAATTAATTAATTCATTATGATAACATAATACTTATATGACATTTTAGACGGAGAAGTGGTGACCTTCACACTGAAAGAGCCTGTTGGTGTTTGCGGCCAGATCCTGCCATGGAACTACCCAATCCCCATGCTCATATGGAAGATCGCTCCCGTCTTGGCTTCTGGTAAGCTTAGACACCTGTTTTCAACTCTTAACTAAGAGTTACAGTCTAGTAAAGTTATTTTTTTGGATAGTGTTTTGTCACAATACAAACTTAATAACATAAATTGCACTTGTAAAAAGCAACTGCGTCAGACGAGGAAGGCCTATACCACTCGGCCACTGATACATTGGCAAACCTGTTGAATTTTGCAAGTGCTTACTTTAAAGCGTAGGCTGCGTCACCTCATCAATGTTAAGTGAGCAATGTCGCCTTTTTGCTTAGGCTGCACCACGGTTGTGAAGCCCGCCGAACAGACCCCACTCACGGCGCTGGCCATGGCTGCGTTGGTCAAGGAAGCCGGTGTTCCTGCTGGTGTCATCAACATTATCAATGGCTACGGACCCACCGCTGGTCACGCGCTGACCCACCACCCTGACGTTGACAAGATTGCTTTTACTGGATCCACTGAGGTAAGGACACCAGTAAACAGTAACGAACCTTACGGAACAGACTCTGAGGTGATTTCACGATATTTGTGGTGCATCTTAATTTTAAAAATAACAACAAACTTGGTAAACTAGGTCTACAGTGACAGATGTCTTGTAAGCAAATATTAGTTGTCTGGACTGCCTACTTGATAAACAAATAATATTAATTATCTTGTCCTTTCAGGTCGGACGCATCATCATGGCTGCGGCATCCGCCGTCAATCTGAAGCGTGTCACCCTTGAGCTGGGTGGCAAGAGTCCTCTTGTCATCTTCAATGATGCTGATGGTAAACATACTCATATAGATAGCCTTTGTTAAAATTACAGTGACTTACAAGAGAAATAATGTTAATCTGTCCTACATAACGGGTGCACTGCACTTCTCCGAACATAGAGTAGTAGGCAATGATGGCACATGGATCTATTAAAACATGACCACGGGCACACAGGCGCAGCTAAAATTTAAGAAGTTGGTGTGTATTGTCTAGAAACCAAAAATTTATATTAACGTGACACCGATTTTTTTGTGTATTAGGTGCAAAGAATTATGTACTTGACTAACATGCCTTTTCCATGTATTCCAGTTGATAAAGCGGCTGAGATCGCACACAGAGCCGCGATGTCCAACGCTGGTCAATGCTGCGTCGCCGGCACCAGGACATACGTGCAGTCTGGCATCTACGACAAGTTTATCGCCAAAGCCGCTGAGATTGCCAAGAAGAGGTCCGTCGGTAACCCCTACGAGGATGTTGAACAGGGACCTCAGGTATTATACCTATTTTTATAGCTCTGGCTATAATGACGTGATCACATACACTGAGTAAACGTTTTTTTTTCCACCGCACGGTATTGTGTCGTACAGTGGTACCATACCATGCATGATCGTGCTAGTAAACGTGTCAGACACGAAAAGTAGCATACCTTGCCCACTAAACTGATTGACAACGTTCTTTCTCACCGTAATATGGAGCGAGAGCGAGAGCGAGCGAGAACGTATTTTGCCGGTGTTGACACGCTCTGTGCATGGCACGCGATGGTGTTGGTCGGTGACGGAACGAAACGGACTAGTGAACAAGGTCTCATAGTTTTCAATGCAAAGAATATTTTTTTGCCAGACACGTTCCTAGCACAATCTTTATAGTTGGCAAAAACCTTAAAGCAAAGAGTCAGTACACTTGATCGATCACTCTCTAGTCATCTCAACGACAAAAAATCTCGTAACTGTCTGTGTAGCCCATGTATTCGATTCGTGGATATTTTCAATCTCTAACTGACTCGCTCATGTACTCGCTATGTTGATATTTTCGATCTCTAGCTGAAGCGTCCGCATACTCAGTAAGTCGATATCTTCGATCCCTTGCTGACTTGCCCATGTACTCATTATGTATCTCCAATTTGGTTAAGAAACAAGCAGGCCTTCAGATGATTTTTAAGTTTTTTTTACTAAAATCAGTATTTTTTCAGATTGACAAGGAGCAGTTCGACAAGATTCTGGGCTTCATCGACGCAGGCAAGAAGGGTGGCGCGAAGTGCATCGCTGGTGGCGAGCGCCAGGGCAAGGTTGGCTACTTCATCCAGCCGACAGTCTTCGCTGACGTCACTGATAACATGAAGATTGCAAGGGAAGAGGTAAAGCATCATGAGTAAATAACATACAATTATGTAGAACGATCATTAATTTGATGAAAAATACTTGAGGTTAGTAAACATCATCACCTTGCCGCCGTGGTCAGTCCAATACTTTGTTCACTAGAAAATATTTTATCCTAAGTGATGAACCATAGGGGCTATGATAGTCTCTATAACTTTTGACCTTTAGATGGATCAATTTTTGTATAGAACCTATAATAGTGTAGTATGCCCTTATATTAAAGGGCAGCACTACGACGCCTAAGACTAGAAACACTTCGTTTTAATCATACTAGTTTACTATTTCTAACTTTTCCTCTTCTAGATCTTCGGACCAGTGCAGAGCATCCTCAAGTTTGAGACCTTTGAAGAGGTGGTGGACCGCGCCAACGACTCCAACTACGGACTCGGCGCTGGCGTCATCACCAACGACATCACCACCGCTCTTGCTTTCGTCAAGCACGTGCGTGCTGGTTCTATGTGGTTAGTATTCTTTTGTCTGATTCAGTTTTATTTATTATTAAAAAATGACAATTTAAAAGTAGCCAGGACAGTGGCTTAATGGGAATTTATTAAGCACTTATCGAGCAAGAACTCTCTTGACCATTTAAGATTTAGATACATAAATCTTAGGCTGAAGAATGTCTCTTTTGAAAGAATGTTTCATCCCGTCTAGTTAAGTTCTATTTAGCGTTATCTGCCATATAGGTACTTCATACGAAAATGACGGCGATATTTGAATAATTGTATGTACGTAAGTGCATAATTATCTATTGTGAAACAGGCCCTTTGGCTGTTAAATTTATCATTAATTACTTACCAACGTTTATACTCTCTTTATTTTGAAAGCCGCACGGTCTTGTCGGTGGAGTAATCGCCATTTTTTTTCTCCTGCCTGCTTTCATCACGACTTTCTGATACGACATGACGTTTAAACTACTTACTTATATTTTATAAATTAATTTTCTAAAGGTGGGCTTAGACCAAACGAATAAAGAACTAGAGCTAGAACAAGAACATTATTTCTTATTCTTTTATTCTAAACGAAAGCTCGATTTCAGCGTTTTACACCAAAATATCTCTGAGTAGAAGAATTTAATGAAGTGGGGATATAATGAGCATTCGCTCGTCGGATTTAAATGGGCCTTGAGTTATAATGTATTAATGTTCTTTGCCATTTATTTCAGGGTGAACACCTACGAGCACGTAGTCGCTCAGACACCATTCGGTGGCTTCAAGGAGTCCGGTATTGGACGGGAAATGTAAGTATTGCACCCACTTTTTTTAAGTTTATAACAACTTAACGCGACCACTACGCTAAGAGCACCACAACAATCCGCACTGAGCCCGCGTGGTTGAGTTAGAGAGCTCATAGTTGAGGTAAGGCCTTTGCCCAGCAGTGGGACGTTACACGCTGACTTTCCTTTTTTTATAACAACTTCAAAGGACGAAACGAACTAAGTAGAGTAGAGTGTGACATGAATAGAATAGAATAGAATAGAATAGAATAGAATCGTTTATTTGCGTAAAACATGGTTAAATTTTATGTGATTACAGAGTTTCATTTTGACCTCATGCTTTGCCACAGGCGGCATGCAAACTTGGAACATTAAAGTTAAAGTTATACAATTAATTAAATTACATTACATTAAAATTAATACATTAATCAAATTTCATAAAATTTCATAAATTTCATGAAAAAGTGTATTTATGTGTAATAAAAAGTTTATTGTTAACTTAAACTGGTGATTCCAGCGGAGTAACGGATTGAGTTTTATCACTTTAATATACTTTTTTTCTTCCAGGGGCGACGACGGCATCACCCAATACCTTGAGAACAAGACTGTCTCCTTCAGCCTTCCTAAGAAACCCCTGTTGTAAGCAGAAATTGCTTCACACTGACTGATACCAAAAAAAATATCCATATTAAAATGTTTGTTATTCATGACTATTCCTAAATAAACTTATAAATTTTAAGTCTCGTCTATTTGCATACAATCAGTTTTAAGAAATATAACAAATTTAATTTTTTACCATCCCAATCATAATCCCTTCCAATTGATTTTTGAGCTTAAGCACTGGAAACATTGACGTGAGTCATAAATTAAATAAAAATAGAGCTACTGCTTAGTGCTTTCTGTATCTTTCAGAGAACATGAAGTATACAATGTGTATTTTCGAAACTTGATCAAACGAAATGTGCTGATACTACAGTATGATGTAAATAATAAACATCCTAAGTACCTAGTTAAGGCAATAACACTCAAAGTGAAAGTTTTTTTTTATCGATCAAAATAGTAATAAAGAAAAAGATATTTTTTTATTTCATCGATCAAAAACAGGAATTTTCACAAAGCAGGAATTCCTTTAGCAATGTTTGTCATCGTAAATCCATCTCTGTTAGATGTCAGAGTTGTGATCACAGTTTGAATTTTGAGTAATAATCTACTGATGAGCTCTCAAGCAAGTAATAGAAGACCAAATTTTAGACACGATATGTTAGTAGAAGGTGTCCGTCACATGTGTTTTGAATATGTACTACTATAGATAGTGCCATCCACGAAGGCGCGCCCCACTCTTTTTTTGATTGATGAAGGCGCGGGGTGCGGGGGTGACACGCGCGTCAGTTGCGCGCCGACTGTCATTCAAAAATCTAGTCTCTTCACGAAAGTGGCTCTACTTAAGTTGTTTTTAAAAATGTCAAAGAAAACCCAGTGTTGTACTAAAAAATGAACCTGGTATAATCTACTGTCATTATTAAATTTATTTAAAGAACTAGCTGTGCCCGCGACTTCGTCCGCGTGGAATAGTGACTTTGGATAGAATTTTTAATTTATAGGCTTATGATTTTACAAATAAGATACTTAAGTATAAGTACTTATAAGTACGCAAGATATAAAGTATTTATATAGTACATTTTAGTACTCACTTATCATTAAAATTGGCCATATTACAACAATAAGGAGCAAGTAGTAGGTACATTAAAGGTGATCAATTATTATGACCATACCGATTATTTGGACGTTCACAATTTGTATTTCGATTAGGAATTCCTTTGTTTGATAGGATAATATGGTTACTTTACTTTTAACTACTACTTTGCCACAAAAAAACTACTACTTTACTAACATTTTACTTTGTTGTGTGGAAAAAATGGATCTAAATATAATTTTTTTCATGGCACTGTTTTGTTATACTTTGGCAAGTGCCATAAAGTACCAAATATTCATTTAATTTATACAAACCAATATGGAGGAAACACTACACATTGAATTAAAACACTTTACAGATTCATTTCCACCCACATTTATTTTAAATTGTTTCGCCTCGGCCCCGTCCCGCCTTAGCCCCGGCCCCATCGAACGGGATAAAAAGTATCCTATGTCCTTCTCCTAGTACTAAGCTACCTCCCCACCGTTTCGTCCCGGTCCCGTGCTACCCCAGCCCCGGCCCCGTCTAGCGAGACAAAAAGTATCCTATATGCAGTATCTTATGTCCTTCTCCTGGTACTAAGCTACCTCCCCACCGTTTCGTCCCGGTCCCGTGCTACCCCAGCCCCGGCCCCGTCTAGCGCGACAAAAAGTATCCTATATGCTTTTCCTGATTCTAAGCTACCACCCCACCAACTTTCAGCCAAATCGGTTCAGCCGTTCTCAAGTTATAAGTGTTGTAACAAACACGACTTTCTTTTATATATATATATTTTCTGCCTACCCCCTAAGTCTATTGGCGTGATTATTTCTATCCTAGTTTACTCTCCAAGTGATGCTGAGTCAAATAAAAAAAGCCCCATCAAAATCGGTCCAGTAGATTCTGAGATTAGCCCGGACAAACAGACAGACAGACAGACAGACAGACAGACAGACAAAAATTTTAAAAATTGTTGTTTTGGCTTCTATTACGGTAATTAAGACCCCCTGTAACAATTTTTCATAAAAATCTTCAATGTACAGAAATCGATCTTTTACAGTCTTATTATATGTATGTATAGATTAGAATGGTAACTTAAACGCCATAAACAATTTTAAATAAAAAAAAATACATGTGGTACTTATAATATTACCAGGATGTACTTTATCGGGGAAGGCTATAAAACATCACGCTAGGACCTACGTGTACGAAGAAAAACAATTTACGCGTATGAAGTCCCGGTGGACCGATAGTTCTCTTATAAATAAACTTTTTGAAACATGTTTTTAATTTTATAAAACGTCCTTACGTATTTCGTTTACGTCAATACTAAAAATGTTACTAGTGCAATTTAAAAAAATATATTACTCGTCTAGTAGAAAATCATACCTACTTTAAACTATATCTAAGTAGAGCATCTTTCCCTTTGAGTGTATTTTTTGTAGTATGCTTGACATTCATAAGTCATTAGGATGTTCCAAATTCAATTCAAATGTTGGCAAAAGCTTGCACACATGTACAATAAACGATTTGGACGAGTGGTGGGGCGCGCCTTCGTGGATGGCACTATTTAGAACATACTGTAACTACATTACATAGTAATCTTAGAACCTTTACACACTGCGACTTTAAGCAGCGATTCAGTCGCTATGCAGCATCGATGCAGTCGCAATATGTCAACCTATACACACTGCGCTACTTTTAGCAGCGACACAGTCGCGATGCCAACGCGCGTTATTATCGATGCAGTCGTGATGCAGAAGCTGGACATTGACACATTATGTACTGAATATTGGCGACTGCATCGATACTAACGTGTTGGCATCAATGCAGTCGCGCTTCTGCATTAATACTAACACTCTTTTGCATCGATGCCTAATTAAATATGTTTATTGCGTAATTTGCGAATGCGATGTTGTCGCGCGTTTTGAAAACTCGCTTCTGCTTAGGTGCTAAATATCGCAGTGTGTAAGGGGTCTTAATTGTAAAGTGTCACCCACTGGTATAATCTGGTTACTAACTTCACTACAGAATCAGCTCTTACAGAAAAATGAATCATAATTCTACCATAACACGGCTGAAATTACGTTACCAACATGCTCGTCAATAAATAGATTTGCCGGCTGGTTTTATCATTTTTACCACAACTTGTTACACAATAATGAACCTTATGCTAATAAAGTTTAAGTGTATAGTCATCTTGAGATACTTGTTCGTACCGGTAATGTTGGCCAAGTTCAGTCTAGTCCGATTCCGAACGGCTGACGGTGCACACACATTTCCGCGGAAAAACTACAAAATAATACAAGATGGTGAAAATTGACGTGAAGTACACAAAGGTAAACTTTTCCTCAATAATATTTTTAAGATAGATGACGATCATATTTCCATTACAAAGTATTGATATATTTGGTGGGATATCTTTTCTGCGATACCGGCCCGGCTGCCTGGTGACAGAAAATTGATTTTTACAAACAAAAATAACGCGATTTGTGTTCTGGCAAATGGTTTCTCAACGTTAATGATATAATTTTACTCGTCAAGTATGTGTGAACGAGACACAATAGAAATTCCATTATTATGCGACTCCCGGCAGTCGTTTGATACCTGACTGATTAATTGTGTTGCCATTTACATAAGACCAAACTAAAGTATTCAATCGCTCAACGTTTTCATCACAATTACACGATAACAATTTTGACTACAATATTTTTTTATAAAAAATAGTAAAGTTAGCCTGTAAGCATCCCATTGCTGGGCAGGCTTTGACAGGACCTCTGACAGGGCTTAACGACTAAAATCAACCGATATTAGCTGGGACTAACTGCTTTTAACGTGCCTTCCAAAGCACGGAGATGCACGTGATATACGTCACTTATAAGTATGGTCACCCATCCAAACCCGTTTAATTTGATAATTTAATATTTTTATTTTTAGCAACATCATCTTAGATTTATAGGAACAAATATTTTCTTTGTTTTACTTTCTAAAGTAAGAAAAAAAGAATCTGGGTGCTGTCTAGGTTCTCTGGCGCTTCTTCTAACGAACACGCACGTCGCACACACACCACACCACACAAAATCGGCCGTCACATCAAACAAAAGACATACATGATTAATAAATGTATTTTCTTTCTTTCTTTCTTTCTTTCAAAAGATCACGCAAGGTGCAAGTGATTTTGGAACTAAGGTTAGGCGCCATTGACCTAGAACGTACCTAAATTGCATTTATATAATGTGGTTTAATTAAACTTATAAAAACATGCAACAATTTTAGATGGTTAAGTCTATACCTACTTCGAAAAGAAAGATAAAAAGTTGTTATCAAAATAAATTTATTGCTTTTTAAACTAATCGTTGCGAAAAATATTCCAATGCCAGAGGTCAAGTTGAATGTTAGGTAAGTACAAATAATTATCTCATACAGTAACGCAGACCCCCACGAAATACTTTTACTTCTAGAAATAATTGCTATTAGGTGTCTTCCTATTACAATTACTGATTATACAGGTTGTGGCCTGTAATAAGAGCAAAAAATTAAAATATAGGCCCTTTAAATAGCCAGTAATCAATTCTATATGGTTTAATTTTTTTATAATGAAAAATAAAATTATGGTTATTTTCTAACAAAATAAATCGAACCAGCAATGTATTGTAAACAAATGTGTCAAGTCATAGAACTTGACGTTGTCATTTACTACAACAAGTTAGCGATTTTGGTATACATTGATTAGGGATTATAACTTTGGTCTACATGTCTCAGGATCAAAGCACTTTAGAGCACAATGGCCCGATCAAGGTTACTTTGTATACTCTGTAGAACCGTTGATTAAAATGTTTGCTCCTTTTACAGGCCACATGCTGTATAATAAACTAGTTATTAGTTAATTCGTTTTGAATGTGCTCCCTCCCCTCCTATTTTTATTTTTATTTTATTTAATCATTTGTTTCAGGCAACAAAGGCCCATACAATATATTCCTTAAAGACTAACATAAATATTTAAATAATAACACAACAAACATTCAAATAAATCCTATTGCAGCATGATGTTTTATAGCCTAATTAAATCCTTCCCCGATAAATAAGCTATTAAACACAAAAATATTTTTGTAAATCGGTCCAGTAGTTGAGATTAGCGCGCTCTAACACGAGTTAGCAATTTTGATAAACATTGATTATTTTAGGCAACTACGTATTGTAGTCATTGATTAAAAAAAATGCTTCCATTACAGACCACACGCTGTATATTGATTAAAATTGAAATTCAAAATCCTTCTGTTTTCTTTGTTTTTGTCATACCGTATAACGTTACGTAACTTATCAAAGGTTTCCTTCAAGATTGGGATGTAATGATGCATTTATGATATTGGGAAGTAATTTGTTCCAGTTGTTCATAAATAATGAGTGGGTAGACGCCGTCAGCAAGAAGACCTTCCCCACCATCAACCCTCAAGATGAGACTGTCATTACTCAAGTTGCAGAAGGAGATAAGGTAAATAACGTCTAAACTAGTACGATTTTGGAAATAGGTTTAGAAAATCTTAGTTAGATGGTGAAAGTTAGTAAAAATAAATATGCGTCCATCACACAATAATTTTTGCCCCTTGCGGGATTCGAACCTGCGACCGCTGGCTAGCGTGTCGTCAAAGTTATTTTTACATTTCTCATTTACGTAAAAGCCTCTTAGAAAATATACAGATTTTTTATCTCCAGGAGAAAAACTATTATGATTTTTACAGACTAAGTAAATATACGAATGTTCAAAATTATTAAAAGAATCCGCAAAGCAATACGTAAAGTTTGAATAAGCTATTTTTAAGAAGAGAACTTTTGCTCATTTCAATCATGCAATTTTTCTGAAAGGCTGACATCGACAAAGCAGTGGCAGCTGCCAAGAAAGCCTTCAGCCGGTACTCGGAATGGCGGACCATGGACGCGTCGCAACGAGGCCTCCTGCTTCTGAAACTGGCTGACCTCATCGAGTCCCAAGCGAGGTACTTGGCGGAACTGGAGACGTTGGACTGCGGGAAACCAGTCAAGATAGCAGAGGAAGAAGTGTACTATTCAGCTTCGGTTCTGAGATACTACGCTGGAAAAGCTGACAAGATCTGTGGGAACACCATTCCGGCGGGTGAGTTATGTTTATTATTTTTATCAATTCTTAACGGCCGTATGAAACTACGTATTTAAAATTTATGTCATGATAGGATGGAATGGTGAAAAGGCACTTTAATCAAATATAGTCACATCACAATCCTTGCAAACTAACTCAAATTTTCCAATCCAGAAAATTGGAACGGCAGTATAGACTATGTTAACCGGAGTTAGGCCAACACTTGAAAGAAATAATCTTTTTAAATAAATGATCAGAATAGTTATTTTAATATAGTCATAAAAAATACTTCTCGTGGCAAGGGGTGGCTAAGATGCTGGCTGCGTTGCCGCGTTGGATAGCTATGCTAATCCTTTGAGTGAGGTGATCTAAGTATTATAATAGATATATATACATATAACTGATAATAACGATAACTTGTTATGTAGACTCGTATATTATACAAGTGAGAGCACCATTCAACTAATGTGTAACTGTTAATTAAATTAGTTAGCTGTTAAGTACATTTATTTGTTTACATCGTCTACAAATGTAGATTGTATCCATTATGGTTGTTCTTCTTATCAGCAATGATTGACGTCCTGTCACGCTGTCTCCGATATTAACGCGTGATCAATGTGTGACACGAATTTAGGTCAGTCTACATACTTGGCCATGAACTATGGGATAATATCCGACATGTGTCGTTCGTACGAGCTTTGTTAATTCAGTTAATTTCTTGCAATAATCACAATTATTATGTACGATGTTCAACTTTCACTTTATCAGCAAGATACTGCAACATTCTAGCCGGCCAGACATACTACTTGTTTATTTATTGCATTTCTAGATCAAGATGATTTGTGGAATTGTACTAATCAAACATAAATAAGTGAGTATCATTTAGAAATTTGATTACAGACCATTATTTGGAATATCTGGTTGACCGAGCTCTGCTGGGTATTTTGTTGAAGAAAAAAGAAAAAAAACGGCTAAGTGCGAGTCGGACCCGCGCACTGAGGGTACCGTACCGCCCTAAACTGGATTCGGGGTCCACTTACTTCCACCCATAGAGAAAGAAAAAAATCTTCGCTTTAAAAAGAGCGTGCTACTTAGTGAAATTCTATAGGATTTGACAGCGAAAGACCATAAGACAGCAAGACCGTTTTCTAAGAAATAATGGATTTAGTGGAAACGTCAAGTTTCCGTCGCTGGAATTTTTGAAAAATTATGAATGGATATAATTATAATTTAAGTTTTGTATAACAATTTCAGATGAAATGACTTGTGCTTTCAGCAACTGTGAAGTACGCCGAGGATACAATCCCGAAAATCATACTTTCCACCTGTAAATATGAATAATTGATAAAAAAATTAATTCCAAATTTTACAAAATTTGTGAGTGAAATTGACTCCGATGCAAAATTGTACAGTAAATTTAGGATTTCCTCTGTGATTTGCAGCCATATATCAAAGTTTCCAATATAATTATTCAGATATTTTCAGTAAAATAAGAAACCGTTTCTTTACACTAGGGCTTAATGATGACGTCATCAGTATCGATAAATTTTTTGACTGTTTTTTTAGGTAACCGTAATTCTTGCACAGCTTCTTCTCAGCAGTGGCCCACACAACTGTCCCGAAGCTGTGCTGTAGTAAAGTCTATGTTAGAACTTGTATAAGTGCTTCTAGCAAGTCTTCATACATAAATAAAGAAATTTGTATTTTTTTTTAAATTAAGTTGTCTTGTTTATCAAATACAAAGTATTATGTTATTAAAAGTGCATTAATTTATTTTTATAATTAATTTTTATTTATATTTTTGTTTCAATTTACATGATTTATCGTAACCTTGTCGATAAAACTTGGACCACCTTAAGATACACATCACTATTGAACGCACACATGCACACAGACTTTTTGGTTTCGCTGAAAATCCGCCTTTGTCATTCTATACTATACTACATTCTATGCTTCCACCTAACAAAAATATCACAATATTTTTGACAGCAATAATAACTTTATTTTTCATAGCGAAAAAAAATTGATATATCTCAAAAACTTCAACGTCATTTTAAAAGACCTGTCCATAAACACCCCACACGTATAGGTTTGAGTAAAAAAAATAGGTTTTAGTTTCATGTACCTATGGGAGCCCCCCATAAATGTTTTTTTTTTACTTTTTGTATTTGAATCGGAAAGCGGTTAACAAAATAAGTACCTACCAAGTTTCAGCTGTGTGATGCTAATAGTTTCAGAACAGACAAACAGACAGACTTGACGAAACTATAAGGGTTCCGTTTTTTGCCATTCGGCTACGGAACCCTAAAAAAACAAATACAAAATTTCATGAGAATCGTTAAATCTGTTTCCATGATTCGCTCGTTTTAAGTGAAGAATGAGGCACTTAATAAAACCTTTATTTGTTATGTTACAGATGGCGAGGTTCTATCATTTACAATGAGAGAACCAGTGGGTGTCTGTGGGCAAATTATACCATGGAACTACCCAATTCCAATGTTGTCTTGGAAAATAGCTCCAGCCTTAGCTGCAGGTAAGCTTTACGTATAATTATATATTCTCACTTACATTTGAACCAATCAAAGCCAATTTTGCAAATATAGTTCCAAATCTATAGAACAAAACATTTAGTAACCTTCTATAATCACGGGAATAAAGTCGCAGGGTAATAGTAGCGAAGCTATTGGAACGATAATGCTGGGTGTTGTGTATTAAAGCTGAACAAACATATATTTTTTTAATTCCATATCTAAATTACCTTCTATCTAAAGTTTATTTAAACTGAGAATAACAAACACATTCGTGAAGAATTTAATTAAAGTATCGTAATGTCATACTTGTTTCGATTAGATCAGATCACCTATAAATTGAATGTTTCTCCAAAAAAATTGTCTCCAAATATTTATTTACTCGTAGATTCTAGATCTCTATCTAAATTAAACACTGAACATTGTATTTTGCTTAAGGTTGCACAATCATCGTAAAGCCCGCGGAACAGACACCACTCACAGCCCTGGCCATAGCAGCTCTCATCAAGGAAGTCGGATTCCCACCAGGAGTTGTCAACATCGTCCCCGGATACGGGCCTACCGCTGGCGCTGCGCTGACCCACCACCCCGACGTTGATAAAGTCGCTTTTACTGGTTCTACTGAGGTACGAACTTATATTATATAACTTCTGGAATTGCCGAAGTATCGATAGTTTGTATCGACGGTGGTAGCAATTTGTTAGAGCTGATTCTATCGATAGTATTGCTGCACGTCGAATGTATTGAAACAAACTAAGCTATTCGATAGGCCTATCGATACAATTGCTATACTATGGCATATGGGCAACGAGCGATAGACTACTTACAGTGGGTGGACTATCGTGCGGAAACGCTAATCACTTTCCAGCACTGCAACTTTTGTACATGGTCTACTCATTGGGTAAAAAGAACACCTTACTAGTAAACCGCTTCATTGAGACTTCGCCTGCGGGGCACAGGGGCGCGGGGGGGTGTATCCGCGCCGCCCGCATCTCTCACGCCACCCGCTCTCGTCTCCCCCCGCGCCCCTGTGCCCCGCAGGCGAGGTCTCAATTTCGCGGTCTACCTATAGTGAATTTTTACTAAGACTTAGTTTAGCTTACCCCTAAGTTAAACTAAGTCTTAGTGATAAGTCTCAAAAAACTACTTGCTATTATACGTAAAATTTGTACTAATATTTTAGTGGAGGTTGATGATGAGATGACACACGCTCAATAATCGAATAAGTAACTGAAATCCAATAATATGTGGAGGTGTTATCCCATACTTTATACTTACTCCAATTTTCGATTTTGACAGGTTGGTCGTTTGGTATTGGGAGCAGCTGCAGCTGTGAACCTCAAACGTGTGACCCTGGAGCTGGGAGGCAAGAGTCCTTTAGTCGTATTTGATGACGCAGATGGTGAGTTCCATTCCATTGACATAAAATACATAAAGTCATATAATCTATACTAATATTATAAAGCTGAAGAGTTTGTTTGTTTGTTTGTTTGTTTGAACGCGCTAATCTCCGAAACTACTGGTTCGAATTGAATAATTCTTTTTGTGTTGGATAGTCCAGTTATCGAGGAAGGCTATAGGCTATATAACATCACGCTACGACCAATAGGAGCAAAGATATAGTGGTAAATTGTGTAAAAAACGGGAGAAAGAAGTCACTATTCCACGCGGATGAAGTTGCGGGCAAAAGCTAGTGTATGATAAACAATTTTTAAAAAGATACCAAGCTACATTAACTAAATTTTCCATAATCATCGGTACAATTGTATCTTCTATGACCCACCCAAAAGGCACATATCTTGTATATATATATATATTCTTTATTGCACTTAAAAGATGTACAGAAAATACAAGAAGTCACAATGTGAACAAAGGTGGGCTTATCCCTAAAAGAGATCTCTTCCAGCCAACCCATAGGTGTTGGAAATGAAATAGTTGCGGTTATCGGCAGTGCTAGATTAATAATACGGAAAAAAGTTATAATTTATATATATTTTTTTTTTAATATTAGTTATATACTAAATACTATAAATAATCTTACATAACGTATTTATATATACATATAACATAATAATAATAATATATATATATAAATAAAGATGAAATTTCTTGATGAAGAAACTAATCTTCTCTTGTATGGGTATTACTCTCTTCGGTCTTACACATGTGTTGACTTGTAGGTACGGTCTAGGTCTCTGGCGCCTAACTACTTTTCAACGAAAACCGCTTGCACACACGACGCAATAACGGGCGTTACTTTAAACAAAAGACGACGCGAGGTGCAAGTGATTTTATGTGTTTAGATGGCGAGTACATCCCAAGTACTAGTGAATCCATCCACATACATTATAGGGCAACTAATGACAATCAATTTCAATTTCAAAAAATAAATGTTATTTCCCCATTTTCAGTTGAAAAAGCCGCTCAAATTGCGCACGCAGCTGCCTTCGCCAACGGCGGCCAGTGCTGCTGCGCCGGCACCAGGACCTACGTCCAAGCTGGCATCTACGACAAGTTCGTGCAGAAAGCAGCTCAGATCGCCCAGAAGAGGTCTGTTGGGAACCCCTTCGATGACGTGCAGCAAGGTCCTCAGGTGCGTTTCAATTGATAGGCCTTTGACAAGACGGTAACCGAACAGATACCAGTCTCGTTAGTAACAATAGAGGAGTACCTACACCATCATGAATGGATTTTATTTTCCACGTATCAATCATTGATTAAGACATTATTGAAAGGTTTGAAATAACATTGAAAAAACAATATAAAAATAAATTTTAAAGAGTATTATGATTACACCTCCAACCGTTTAAACAAAGCAAATATAAGCGAAAACATTTAAAACCAAACAAAATGGATTCCACGTTTGAATTCATGTTGAGATTAGGAATAAACGTTATTTTCATCTCTCACCTAAAATATTTCTTCAAACATTTATATATTAGATAGACTGAACGAAGACAAACCTCAAAGCGTTATTCAAACTAAAAAAAACAAATTGATATTTTAAAAAACATCAATGAAATTCGTCCACAGATCGACAAGGAAATGTATGAAAAGGTTCTGAGTTACATAGAGGCAGGCAAGAAGGCTGGAGCTCGCTGTATAGCGGGAGGTAGCAAAGTTGGAGATAAAGGGTTCTACATCCAACCTACCGTCTTTGCTGATGTAAAGGATGACATGAAGATCGCCAGAGAAGAAGTGAGAACTCCTTATTTAATCTTGTAGGCACTTGTATCTAGCAGAGAACTTCAAAAATTTTTGATGAAGCATATTTTAAATTGAAAAGAAAGATATTCAAACAGCAAAAATTAATCAACGTTAAAGCATGTGAGTAGCAAACGAATAAATAGGATACTAATCAGACATGATCCATATACAGCCGCACTGTCACTACCATTAGGTGAGATTCATGTCTGGCCATAAGCTACTACTACTACTTACACTTCTACCATTGAACTATTATTACTAGCGTATGGAACTGAAACCATGACCAAATCTCGTGCCATATGGATTGACGCCACTTGTCGTCTACTCATACAAACGGTTTCATATTCAAATTTAAATTTTCAAGGAATACGTTACTATCTTGTCGTCGTATTTGTGACACATGTTTTGCTTGGCATAGCTTCTCTTTACGTAGTAATAACAACTCACTGACTATTACTAATACTAAATAATGAGTTTATGATTGCCTGCTTACAGATATTCGGACCGGTACAGAGTATCTTCAAGTTCACCACATTTGAGGAGGCGGTGGACAGAGCCAACGACAGCAACTACGGACTTGGCGCTGGCGTCATCACCAATGATATTACCAAGGCTCTGACCTTCGCGAAACATGTTCGCTCCGGCTCTGTATGGTAAGTTTTTGAAACATACAAGTGTATTCAATAATATAAAATCCTCGGATGCGGGTGGGTGTATCCGTGCCGCCGGCACCCCTCACACAACTCGCGCTCGCTTCCCCTTGTGCCCGAGGTCTCAATTTCGATAGCCCATAGTGTCTCACTGGCAGGGCAAAGGCCTCCTCGCCCCTTTTCCACTCTCTATGATTTTGAGCAGCTACCTTCTAGTCTCTGTTAAATGACTCAATCTCGTCACTTCATCTCTTTCTGGCCGTCTTCCCTATAAGGGTATCCACTCGGTGATCAGAGATCGGAGGTCAGATTTTGACTCAGAGTTCATCCGACATGCGGCTTTTGTGACCCAGTCTCACTTTAGGTGAGCAACTTTTCGGACGATGTGTCGGTGGAATATTTAATATACAGATGATAGAAATGCCAGTTTGTAAATTCTAATGCCTAATGCTTTTATGTTTTTTTTTTGTATTTCAGGGTGAACACATACGACCACGTTACCAGCCAAACCCCATTCGGGGGCTTTAAAGATTCTGGCCTTGGAAGAGAATTGTAAGTAGCACAAACACACATCTTCTGTTAAATAGTGTAAACATGCTATTTAACAGAACTTAAAATAACATGGACTTAGAATAAACAATAAACCAAATGATTATTCTAATTCCATGTAAAAGCCACTATCTATATTTAAGGTGTTTTTCTATAAACGGGTGAAACTTTGACAGAACTTCAAATTACTTCAGAGAAACCGGGCCCTATCATAAGTTTCAGCCGTTTATAGAAAAACACCTTATATATTATTTGTGCCGTTTAACCAATTTTACCATTTTTTTTTTCAGAGGAGAAGATGGTATCGACCAATATTTGGAATGCAAGACTGTTACCGTGGCATTGCCTAAAGTGCCACAGTTCTCGTGATTTACCGCTTTAATTTTATTTTCTACTTCTGTATTTAATATCCTTTTTAGGAACTATAAATACCTATATCGGATCAATGAAAATGGGTCCAAGATATTTCATTATGCAATATCTGTACGTCATTGTTTAAATTGTTATATCGTGACCTTTCTAAGGTACACAAGCCAAATTTGTTATTATTAAAATGAATGTTATTTAGCAGTTATTTTATTCGATGGTTGCCAAATAGACTATCAGTTAATGAGCTAGGTCATTGTTATTATTATAACAAAATTAGTAGAACAATATATAGGTATAAATAAATTTACGAAGTATACATTTGAATAATTTATTATAACGATCTTAGTTTTTAAAATAAATAACTATTTACAAAAACATTTTAATATACTATTAAATATAATTTACTAATGTACCAACTACGTTGGTGAAATGCGTAGGATATAAAAACTTTAGTTTCATTCGGGGGCCTACCAATGCACTGTCTGAAGGTACGAATCAAAAACCATAACTAGTTACTTAGAGGAGTTTATGAATCCATTTTGATGGATCCGTAATGGACGATATAAATGAAACTTGAAAAGATACCTAGTAATCTTTTAGTCGAACGGACAATCTTCTTCGTAGTTTAATTTGACACAGTACATTCCACGGGATCTGAAACAAAATTAATATTATGGTAACGTATCTGACGATACGTTATTGTGGATCAGAAGGATTTAAAGATTTAGGATCGAAATGACTAAAATGTAAACTGGGGGCGTATTGCGATGCAGTTTTGACAGTTAAAACGCTCTGATTTACTGTCAAATTAGCAATTCTTATTGCAATTTCGCATTATATTGATAATATTACTATAATATAACAATAAAAATATTAATATTCATACCATTGTAGTATTATTATAATATTATTATATTGATAATATTCGTTTACACTGAGTCGGAATTGAAGTGCCTCGGAATTGAACGGATTAAGTTGGATCGCAATACGCCTCCTGAACCTATTCACCTTTAGAAATGCTTTCCAAGAGGCATTAAACTGATTATCTAAAGAACTCATAATATAAGTTGAGAGCCGCATATTATGGGATTCTGCGGGGTTATTACAATATCGATTATGGAGAACGTTATTTGACACGACGGTTTCACGTCAATAGATTACAATCTATCGAAAACTTAGTTGAATTGTAACCAGCATGGTTTGTGAACCACGAAGATCATTCGACATGTTTACTACAATATCGCAAGAGAGATTATAATCTCACGCTGGTTACAGTTTTACGGTGACAAGTCATAATCTAGAATGTACTTACGCAGGTGATGTATCTTCACCCAGCAAAACCGATCGTCTATCCAACCTGATGCCCCATTTGCCGCTCACTTTGGGGCACGAAGTGTCACAGGGCACACCCACCAGTTTGAGCCTCCGTCGCACTGTCGACGCGAAATAGCACGAGCTTTTGAAGTGGCTGCATCGGGCTATTCCTGAAATTAAAGATATCGGATTTATGAGTAACATTATATCAGTTATCTTTTTGTACACGAAGATAAACAATAAGGTTTGGTGCATTGGTGCCATGAATTTGGGCGGTAGTTCAAAACTCATGCATTAGCGAAAGTATGGTACGTAGTCAAAGATCATTTTAAAATCTTGAGAATCATTTATCAAAAAACTCTCGTAAATCGAAAAGCTACTCAAAATGCGATGAAAAATTACGAGCAATAAAGCCATAGGTCAATGTAATGGGAGAAGACCAAACGATAGATAATGTATACATTACCATCATGCCCGTAGATAGTATAGGATGTACTTACGCATCATATGCCCCTTGCAGCCCGGTTGCAGCCGGCCTCCATTCACACAGAAGTCTGCATGCCCCACCAGACCGGTCTCACCCAGGAACCCAGCATTGGTATGGACGACGTGCACTACATGAGCATCATCTCTCCCTAACCTGAAGAGATTGGAGCCGTAGGCGTCAACCAAAGGCCGTGCTGGATCTAGACCTGAAAAGTAAAAAATAGTTGTGAACTTTAATTTTTGGATGAATGTGCTAGTGTTGAGCGAGAGAGAGATAGAGCATAATGTTTCGTTATGCTAACGTCACTTTCATAGTAAATCGGCGATGATCTTCATTTTAGACTTTTGAGTGCTCTACGAAACCAATAAATGAGAAATTCTTGGATATTGTTACAATTTGATAATATTTGAGTATGTCGATCTATTAACGCTTCCAACTCCAAGCTCGTGTGGATGTGTATGTTTGTATGTTTGCATGTCTGTCAACGGATTTCTCAAAAACGAGAAGTCATAATCATAAAAAAATGATTATTTTTAGTCGAAATCCTCACGGATATGTTTATCAACATTCTTTTGTCATTCTTTTCACACAGCCTTAGGTATACCTACTCCCAATTAGGGTACAGTGTAAGTATCATCAAAATCGGTCTTATGGGTAATAAATAATAACTAAAAAGCATTATATAAAAAATCATTTACAAAATCTGATATAAGACTTTTTTTGTAATAAAATAGGTGTCAATTTTGGTAATTTATGGATAAATAGACACTGAACTTTGATAAGTAGGAGCAGAAACAAAAAAAAACTATGATAAATAATACAATGATGCGTGTAAGACCACAATCTTACTCTCACTTACCAACAATCTTATACTGTTTCTCAGTTAGGTGGTTGGATATCATGCCACAGATGTGTGCTCCAAGCGAGTGGCCAACACAGGTGATCATTTTTGCTAGAGCGCCGGCCTGCGTTATGAAGGAGTAGAGCTGGGCAGTACATTGCGACGTTAATCTGGAAGCAGAAGTAGTTACCTTCTCAATGATATAGAAGAGTAAAAGAGTATCATGTAAGTATTGCAACATTTAGAATACCTACAAATCAAATAACAGCTACCTATCTTATCTGCGACCGCAGAACTCAACCAAGGTTTCTATTCAACCTGTATGGCTTAAAGAAGTATAATATTCTCCTACCGATTTTCCGTAATGGCGGCTAATAAATTCCCTCTCAAGAGAGATAGGCCAGGTATGCAGGAGAGTGCAATATCTCCTGCCGACTCGGAATTCGAACCCGCGGCCTCGAACCAGCAAACTAACCGCAACACAAACAAGGCAGTCAACAAAAGAACCCACTGAATAGATTATCTATTCAGTGAAAGAACCAGAAGTATAAACCACCATTAAAATACCTCCAAAAATTTGTATAAACATATACTACGTCAGGAACGTAAATATCAGCTAAAATCACCAGCGAAAGTGATGAACCATTAACTATTCCAAATAAGCAGTCATCATAACAAACGTAATAAGATAAAGTGAAAGGATTCTATTAGTTGTGAATAAACTTACTTCATATTTGATAGCGCGGAAAGATAGCAGGGGAACCTGGTTAGTGGTGCCCAGTCAACCATAAAGACGTTATGGTCTTTCCGTGATAGGTACGCTGGAAGAAAGTATTTTTATAATGAGTGCCTTCCTGTTTCTGCTATGACAAAAAATTTAAAATAAACTACTGATAAATTACCGCAGCAGAAAGAAGCTAATCATGAAATAGCAAGTTAGTCAAAGATTATTTTGCAAATTTTTACATTTGCTTCTGATGAAAAATGCCTGGGGGCGTATTGCGATCCAACTTAATCCGTTCAATTCCGAGGCACTTCAATTTCGACTCAGTGTAAACGAATATTATCAATATAATAATATTATAATAATACTACAATGGTATGAATATTAATATTTGTATTGTTATATTATAGTAATATTATCAATATAATGCGAAATTCCAATAAGAATTGCTAATTTGACAGTAAATCAGAGCGTTTTAACTGTCAAAACTGCATCGCAATACGCCCCCTGTTCGTTCTAGGCATGTTTCTTAAGTAAGTAAGCGACAATTTTTGAATATACATAGTAAAGTCGAAATTGAAGATGACTATATTACATAATAACACTCACTGAACTTATCTTGTATCTTATCTTATCTGTATCTGTGCATCAAAACGCCTCTTAAAGTTGTTGTGCTTACCATCTCGTAACAGCGTCATGGGCGATTTGCTATGCGTGCCATTGAAACCATGGATGATGAGCACATTCTTCCTCGTCGCTTTCCACCCGTAGTCCCTCAGGTGCTTCGGGTATCGGACGTCCACCCACTGCTTGTGAGGATGTTCCCTGCTCGAGACACACTGACATACATCATTATGATCGAAATGCTACACAGTACCGTTTGTGAACAGATTGATATTCTGTAGGCTTTGAATTCGGATATATTATTTACAACAATTACAGATCCAAGTAGGGTTAGTAAATAATGCATCTTACATACTATGTTAGAACCTAATAACTTATTTAGTGCATGTACTTAGACTTATGTGCAAACACTTAAGGACAGGAAGGACTTAAGGGACAAACATGTTGCCCAGCAATGACTTTCAGGATACATGGTATAGCCAGCCGTTTAACTAACTTATATGGTCATGCTGGCATGAGCGACATGGATGGTCTGGTTAAAACAATACGGAATTTAAGAGTTAGACCTCACATAATAACAACACGACATGTTTATTAAAAAAAAAATGCATGTAGACTCATATTAGTATTACATGTACGTCCCATCATACCCTTCTTATACATCTTCAGTACAGTGCTGAGAAGAACTGCATTATAAACTTAAAGTGACTAAACGTTGTCAAACCCTTCATTTAAAAAAAATATCGTGCAGGTTATTAATTTTCTCTATGTCAGTAGCCAGACAAAGTTCTCTCTGTTCTCTTCGGACAAAAGCTCTGAGACTTAGATTATGCATTGTTCTAAGCTAAGGTATTCCAAGGAAAATGAGGTTCTAATTATTTTAGACGTACATCAAACCACCATCACGTTACAAAACCATGGGACGTGAACCGAGGACGTGAACCATAACGTCGAAAATTTAATATGACAACAACAAACAGCATGACTGGACAAAATGTCGTCGATGTAACAATATTTTATTAGCATCGAAAAAGTACCTATTTTAAGCTATGATGACTAGACTTCACTTTCTAATACATATTTTATGAAATGGTTTTCATTTAGTTATGTTATTTGCATATCCAGTTGACGGTTAGTTATTTCATAGTTAAATAATGCGAATAATCTCTTTGGAAACTTTAATAATCTGCATTGGTGATATAAGAGTTTTGTTAATGTGCGTGAAATACATATTTGGCTTCATATGAGGAGTATGTTCTGAAATTCTTTTAAGAATCTGTTTTTAACCGTCTATCCGAAAGCCAAAATTAAAGAGTTTTAATCTTATATAAGAATTTTAGTCTATGTAGATCTATGTGTGTGGTTATTTATGTTGTCAAGTTATTTTTTTTTACTTTTTATCGTTTTAATTAGCTAGAACAAGAAGGTTAATCCAAGGATGCACTTTCAGATGGTTTACTGACTTATTACAGTAAGGCAGACGTATGTAAGAAAGACGCTTCCCACCTACAGCTCTACACATTTTTAAATGTGTTTTTAATTATCATATCATAATATTCATAATGAATGAATGTAATTCTGAATGTTATTTAAAAATACACTTATATACTGTAATTAAAGAAGAAACTTACGGCGTGAACAAATAGAAGTTGATCTCACTATCGGGACACTTCCACTCTCTCTTCATCACGCAGCGCCAGTAGCGGAAGTCGATCATGGACATCAAACTGCCTTCTGTGTCTGGAACTATAAAAATATCATTTTTCTTAGCTGCCTCCTATGTAGTTTTTTAGGCTTGGTGGCACCATCTTAAGTTATCATAACTTTAGTCCCCATGACCTTAGGGGGAATAATTTACCTCTCATTTCGTTAAATGTTCTCTATGGCTCACAGAAGTCTGAAGAACTTACTGATATTCAAGTTGATGATAATACAATATATTACATTTTCTGTAGTAATACCGTGTTTTAAATAAATCATATTACTAGTTGGTTTAAGGTGTGTCCATAATATCTATTAAAAAGCTGGTCATAATACATTGTGAATGATTATTATCTACGTATCTAAAAATAAATAGATCCGCATACCTAATACGCTTCCTTGCAAATGTTGTTTAATAAATCATGTGGCGAAAGTAAAAGTTAGCGATAGTTTAAACTCGTTCAAACCATCTTTTATTTATTAGACCAGTTTTCTTATGAGGTCTTTGGCTTTGTAACTTAATCTTATTTTTTAAAACGTTCATGGTCAATGGTAATCACTATCAAAAGTTAATGATACGTAGTACCAGTAAATACTATGTTTTAAGTATTACAGGTAACTAATCTGTTGCATGTTGCGTTGTTGTTATTTAGTCTAAACGTTTATAACATTAGCACCGTCACACCAAAATAGATACATGTATATCATTTTACATTATTTATTTTATAGCGTCAAATATTTAACACATCAAATTCATAAAGCTATATTATGTTTTTAGCTGTATTTTTGAGAATGCCGTGGCAGCCTATGAATAAGGCAACACTGTTAAAATGCGTTTTAATCTTAAGTATATAAATATGTGGTGTATGCTTTGTTGGTTGTCCAAAATAAAAATGATACTACTTACCAAATTAAAAACTTTTACCCAGCATTACAATAACTTTAGTGCAAAATATCAGAGGTCAAATTTCTTGTAGGATGCACCCAGGACTACTTTCACCGCATGCACTTGCACGCTACCAGATGCATCTGCATTCAAGTTACACTGCGTTAACTTACGCCCACATGAGATTGGTTCAACCGGTCTTTCATCTAGATTTCGACTACGTAACCAAATTTTTGACCACACGTAACAGTAATCTAAATATTTAGAGATCAATACGCAGTTATACAATTGCTTATGTAGGTAAAACCGTTTCTTAATTGGATTAAGTTTTATCATTCTTTACTGCGTTGTGAGGTTAGGTATATGAGTGTATGTTATTGTAATATCGTTTATGGCATTAAGTATATGCATTTCTTATTTTGTCTTCCCATATGTCTTAATATTATCTTATGATGCTGAATGAGTGCAAACAGTTAAAAACAAGTTTATCAACAAGTATAAAATAAAACATTCACCTTTACGCATTACATTTCTAATGTTAAATATTTTTAATTGGTTACACCTGTATTTTTTTTATTGATTTCATTGAGTCTGGTCAAAACATACTGTATCTTGCATTTAATAGTTACCTCTACATGCTTTTACAATTACCACTTTTTCTCAAATTAACACAAATGTGCTATTCATGCTTGGATAGCTCGCACGCAACATAAAATAGCATTGTTCTTCACTGAGCACTCAATTTTGAGAGAAAAATAAATAACCGTGCTCACGCTCCAAACTCAAAAAAAAATAAAACAATGCTCCTCTGTTAGTCGTTGAAAGTAATCGAAAGTGTCGCTACTTCTTATATTTTTTGCTCGTCTTACCTTTTTCTTGAAGATTACTGTGATCTTCTTTAGATCTACCAAGATAGAACTTAGTCGAAAAGTATCACAAGAAAGAGCAAAAAAATACAACTTACGAAAAATAGAGGTATCAGTAGGCAAACTTAGGTAGGTACACCGCAAATCAGCATTGCAAACCACAACAATTAGGCTCAATATCCTGTACCTATTTACCACAAATTAGATAAATAAATTATTGATTTCGTAACTTTAAAAGCTTACATTGTAGTTTCTATCTAGTTAGATGAAGTAAGTGGGTATAAGTAGATAAGAGAAACCATTGTATTTTGCAAAATAAAAGAAAACTTTACTTGAACTAAACCTAATTTAGGGTGGTTCTACGAAAAGGTAACTCCGGCAAACAGTTTAAAATCAAAATTTTATTCTAGGTGTTACGTTTTTCTTGCAATGGAATACATCACCTAACCTCTTATCGTAGAACTCCCCGTAGCTAGATACCACCGAAATTCTTGAGACAATTAAAATTGAATTAAAAGATGCGTGAAAATTAAGATCGCTCTACTAAACTACTATGAACGTTCACAAGATAGAAATCTTTAAAATTGTATGATTATCATGCCACATTTTTATAATTACTGTAACTTGCATACTTAGTTTCTGTCTGGTAGGTACAGCACCTGCTTATAATCATGATGATGTTCATAATATACGTCATAATAAGTAAGAAGTTCCCCTTGATTTCTCCCGCGAATAGTGATATTTATGATACAAACTTTTGTTTTGTTTTCAGTTTTTATATCAATTTTCATCCCTAATCTATTATTATAAAATGCTTTGTCCTGAATGATTCACTGACTGACGGATCAACGCACAGCCTAAACCGCTGATCGTAGAGACTTGAAACTTGGAGGGTGTGTTCTTTGTATGACGTAGGGATCCGATAAGAAAGGATTTTTCAAAATTCTACCCCTAAGGGGGTGAAAAAGGGGGGCAAAGTTTGTATGGGACAACGTAATTCCGTGGTCCAATCTACTTCAAATTTGCATAAACATTCTTCAACAGAATTAAAGAAAGACGTGTTTCCAATTTTATTGCAATATATCTCGTAACGGGGTTGAAAAGGGGTAGAAAGTTATTTTGGGGATGATTTGCTACAAAATTGATATCAATACTTCTTAGTGATTACAATAAAAATAATTTTTATTTTTATTCTGACAATCATTTGACATGTCTGAAAACTCAATGTTCAATGTTTTGACACATGTTTGTTATTAATGTTGCTCTCGATAAGAAACTTTATTCCTTAGAATGCTTAGAATAGTAAATAATCATATTTTGTGTTTATGCAGGGCAGGTATCAAGCGGTCTGTGTCCAGTGTAATCCTGCAATCTTAATAAGGTCGTTTGTTCATATTGTCGGTAGACATTCTACGCTACTCCTGTGGTCGAAGGGTGTCCAATCTGGAACTTTTCTGCAAACTTTTCGTGGGGTGCCTATGTTTAGCAGTGGACGGCCTTTGGGTGTTGAAGATGATAATGGGGTAGATCCCTATTCCCTACATAAAATTGGTATTCGCTGTGATCATAAGCAAAGTTCAAGTTCAAACTCTTAATGTAGCGGGAGAATACTTGAGGGAATTTCGCTTCTCCCACAGCCTGTATGTGGCATGATGCTGTGTAAGCGCACAGAATAGCCTGGTCTTTTTAGCAACAGAAAGAAATATAATTGACGATAGGCGTAGTGAATATTTCCATTTCGTTGTAAAATAAAAAGATAATGTCCCCGTGTAAGTTTGACCAGATTAAAGATCAGGCTACGTGTTGTGTGTACATAAAATATAACATTAAAATTTATTTACGCATTTCAATGCATACATTTTAAAAAATATATGTTTATGTTTGTTAGTTTGAACACGCTGATCACAGAAACTATTGCTCCGAATATAAAATATGTTAGATACATTGTTAGATAGCTTATTTATCGGGGAAAGCTATTGAAGTAGTTAAATGCGTATAGGCTTATAAATATTTTCGCTACGATCTATGGGAACGAAGGAAAACTAAGACGCGCGTACGAAGTCGCGGGCGGGCCGCTAGTCTATACCAATAAAATGCTTTGTCCTGAACGACTGACTTATTGATTGACTGACTGACTGACTGATGGATCAACGCACAGCCTAAACCGCTGATCGTAGGGACCTGAAACTGGGAGGGTGTGTTCTTTGTATGACGAAGGGATCCGATAAGAAAGGACTTTAAGAAATTCTACCCCTAAGGGGGTAAAAAAGGGGTGCAAAGTTTGTATGGGACAACCAGATCCCTTGGTCCAATCTACTTCAAATTTTGCATACACATTCTTTAACAGAATTGACGGAAGACCTATTTTGTATTTTATTGAAATTCATCTCCTAAGGGGGTAAAAAGGGGTACAAAGTTATTCTGGGGGTGATTTGCTTCGAATTTGATATCAATACTCTTTAGTGCTAATGATAAAAATATTTATATATCATTTTTGACACTCATTTGACATGTCTGAGACACAATGTTTTGACACAATATGTTTGTTATTGATGTTGCTCTCGTGAAAATGCTCTAGAAGAGATTTTATTCCTTAGAACAGTAAAAAATATTTTTTGTGTTTAAACAGGGAGGTATCAAGCGGTCTGTGTAGCAGTGCGCTATGTTTAGCAGTGGACGGCTTTTGGGTATTGATGATGATGATGGGGTAGATCCCTACATATAATTGACCCTTTGAATTCACGATTTAAATTCCAGAAAGTAGAGTATTCGCTATGACCATAAACAAAGCTCGAATTCTAACTCTTAAGGTAGCGGTATATACGATAGGCGTCGTAAGTATTTCCATTTCGTTGTAAAAAAAAGATATTATAACCGTGTAAGTTTGACCAGATTAAAGACCGGGCTACGTGTTGTGTGTTCATAAAATATACCTAACATTTATCTATATGCATTATCAATACGCATTTCTACATATATATTTAAAAACTGGATGTTTTCGTTTGTTTGTTTGAATGCGCTAATAACAGGAGCTATTGGTCCGGTTATAAAATATGTTAGATATACATTGTTAGATAGCTAATTTATCGAGGAAGGCTATATAAGTAGTTTAATGCGTATAGGCTTATAAATATTTTCTATCTATGGGAACCAATCGGAGTAAAACTATTACGTGCGTACGAAGTCGCTGGCGGGCCGCTAGTTACCTATATAATAGTACATAAAAGATTGTTCATTTATAAAGTTATTTATTTATTAATTTATTTGGTATGGTAAATGCAATTGGTATGTTGTTTTTCAGTTATCTCGCGTTGCTGTCGTGAATTCGTGATCAATGAAAATAAAACCAAATTATCTATGCATATGCATATTCTTTGCCGGCCGTCGCGGGTTCGAATCCCGCAAGAGGCAAATGTTTGTGTGATGAGCACGAACATTTGTACCCACTGTTTGTACCTAAGTCATGGATGTTATATGTATTTAAGTA
Source organism: Pyrausta aurata (assembly GCA_963584085.1). Taxonomy (NCBI): domain Eukaryota; kingdom Metazoa; phylum Arthropoda; class Insecta; order Lepidoptera; family Crambidae; genus Pyrausta; species Pyrausta aurata. Next base: position 8,856,092 of record OY757265.1, read on the forward strand.
TTTATGGGAGACGCCCCCGTCGTAATCGTTGCCTGGTACTTCGTAACACAAGGAATAAAATTGGTGTGTTGTCTGGCGCATATTTATTTATTTTATTTATTTATATTATTTTACCGAGTACTTAATAATATATTTTGCATTCCATTTCCATCAAATTGTCCGATTGAATACCAAGATCGGATGCATAAATGAATGCGCGATCGCATTATCCGAGATATCTGGTGGAAAAAAACGCAATTTCTCTTCTGCCGACAGCGGCCAGCGGTGCGGAAAACCGGTCAAATAGGGATATCGCATAATGCTCGCGGTTCCGTATAGTAAGACGTTTATGTTTTTAGATCATATCTCAGATTTTATCGTATGTAATGGTAATAGTGCTACGAACGGTAGTCATACATATCACATATTATTTAAAACATGCCATTACTGTTATTATTATACGTGCCATTATTTTCTTTAATTTTTTTTTCTTATTATGGTTTTTAATATTAGGGATTTCACTAAATTCCACGTTCCTTTCTTTTCGTGTAATCTAACAACGTAAAAGATTTCAAATTAAAACAATATATGAAAAGAACGTAGTACGGATACAAAATCAATCTCACTTTGTATCCAAATTTTTCATCTGAGCTCAATCTAGGAATCAAACTCTTCCTACCTACATACATCGGGAATTTTAGCACCATAATCACAAGTCTACGAAGCCATTTAAAATGAAGTCGTACATATTCCTTTAAATTGAGGTCAGGAACTTAATAAGGTAATTTATGTACAGTTTGTTACTAAGCCGTAAACGTTAACATGACCAGAGACGTGACAAGTTCAGTAATAGGCTTTAGTTTGGTGTATACCACTATAATAAATGGTAGAAATCGTTACCCCAATAGAATATGGTACGCTCTCACCGAAAACATAAATTGGAATCGTTTGAGTTCAATCTATCAATCACCTTTATAAATGGCAAAAAACGCAGAGATTCAACTCGTCCGCGACTACCTAAAACCGATCAACATTAAAAACTGTTTATTTATTTTTTCCATTATTTTGCTCTCCTTTTTAAAGAGCGTGTTTGGTTTTCGAGTTGATTTGCTGACTGGCCAGTATTACTTCGCATGAATTAAAATACGTTTTTATACTTTTACAAAGCAATTATTTATACTTTACACTAACAATATTTGTTAAAATTATTTCACTTTAGTTTCTAGCAGGACAACAAAATATTGGAAATGATAAACCAAGTTTTAAAGAAATATTGGAAATGATACTTTTTGATTTAAAAAAAAAACCTTAAAAAAGTAGACCTATCGTGTGTATAATCTATCTATTTACTTACAATGGAATCTTTCGATAGTCATTAAAAAATCACCTACCAACATCCATGTAGACCGCAAACAGGAAAACCAGAGATAATCCATAGTTTTTCATCCACATTTTACACACTAACTACACGATAACCTTCGATTAGTTACTTTTGTTTTCATTCTAGATCACCAGTATCAATCCGTTCCATTAATTTTGAATTGAGAACGCGACATTGGACGGTTCGCGCGCTTTCGCGGATGCAAAGGCACACACCTCCGTAGAGCCTTGAGCGCGGGTTACTCGGACGGTGGAGAAATGCTAATGGCGGCATGGAAGCCGTGCTGGCCGTGCCGAGTGCACTGATTCAACCAGAACGCGTCCATGGGAAAGAAAGTAAAAATATCATAAAGATTTACTTCGCGAGAAGTTCGCATTCTGGGTAATTGTGCCGTTGTCTTGCAGGATTTGCAAGTGCGCGCCGTTAACCGCTAAAATCCGGGACAATTTTTATTTTGAGAATCTGTTCTAGTTTTTGGTATAATATGATACCTACGCTTAGATAAATTGAAACTTATATGGACTTAAATTATGTGATTGCACCTGTAGGTAAATTATTTGATGGGCTAATAAATAGAGCTATGGTTGATACAGCCTTCACACCAATTTTTCAAGATTTTTTGGCTTTTGGATCCCCTGTTTTGAGAAATTTTATTTATGGATGGACTATTTACATGTGTTTTGCTGATTTAATATGAAATATACTTACCGTATCATTAATCAGAATTCATTCTTACAGACATAATATGTATGTAAGTAGTTTCGTCTTATGATATGAACATTTGCTCACGCGTCACGCTAAAATACAGCATAAATTATTTGTATTCAATGAGCGGGCAAAACTAGCGCCATCTATCAAACTAAGACAAAACTTTTTTGACGTGCTAGTTTAACATAACCTCAAAAGTTACAAAAAACAAGGAATGAGCAAACACAGAAAATATGTTTTGTTTTGTCATTAGTAGCTAGTTCTTAATTAAAGCAAATTGATAACAATTGAAAACTATTAAGTTTGTTAGACAAAGTTCTAAAGATTATGAAATGTCAGATTCAACATTTAAGTACTTAATTATAATTTAGATCCGATTGCTTAATTGTCATGTTTTGTTGTGCTTGCTAAAAGTGAATTGATGTTGAAAGGTAGGTTATTATTGAACTAAATATCTTACTTCTTCTTCTTCTTTATTTAGACGAGCAAATACCTAGCTAAGTTGCTAGTAGTTCTTAAAAGATTTTTGTGACTTCAGTAGGAGAATTCATACGGCAGTGACCGATAATAATCACACATAATAAGGCAAGTAGGTCTAGGTATGTAGGTCAAGTTCATCAAAACAAAACTATTCGCATGTTAGATGTACGGGGTGTGCTGAACCGTTTGTTTTGGGTTCTCAGGGCCTCTTATCCGTATGGGTGAGGTCGCCTGTTGCTGTAGTTCTGTGCTGCGATGAGTGGGCTGTATGTCGAAGTAGGTTTGGTGAGGCTCCTCCGAAGAAAAAAAAACCTTCGAAATTATATAAATACGGCGGTCTACTATTAAGCGTAGTCGATGAATGCTGAGGTCGATGTGCAAAGGTTTATACCTTCTTGAAAAGTACCTAACTCGAGATCGTGATAAAAACTTACATTTTAAAGTTATTTTATTTTTTCCATTCAGTTTAACCGTTCAGTGATCTATTTGGGAGTATTTTCTAACTAAAAAGGAATATTTATTTACACTTTTTTTATTTTTGTCAAAAACAAACAATATGGCATCTCTGTCAGTCAGTAGGTAGAATTTCTTCCTAACATTCTAGGACTTTAGAGGTTAAATAATCAAACAAAACTGGCAAAAAAATACATATTTGATCTTTCGACATTTTATTCAGTCGGGCAATTTAAAAATGAGTTTTGGTGAAAAAATGCCAATATTCAGATTACATAGGTGAATCGAGTAGGAAAGCAAGTAAATAACCCAAACAAAGTGGTCAGGGTAGGTCAGGGTTTGTTAATTATTTGTAAATTATTTATTATTTTAACCTACAAAAAACAGCAGGTGTTGCAATTACCTATTTTTAAGATAGAAGAAAGTCTTCTTCACTTACACTGTCATTTGTTTTATTTTTGCTTGCTCATCTAAGTCACAAAAAAATATGAGCGCGAAAGTTTTCAGGTCGAGCCAGAGTGAGAGTCTGAGAGTGGATTACCGAATGATAAAGTATAGATTAAAAGTTACGACTGTCTGTAAATAAATTGTTAAATATATAAGTACAATGGAGGCCCGCACCGAGAATCGAACTGTGATCTCTTGCCCTATACAGTGCTAGTGCTACGGGGTGCGTTAGGCTTCTGTCAGGCATACTTGCAGTTTCATTTACTATATTCAATACAATATGTCGTGAACTAGTAGTATAGGTAATGAACTGTTCAGTGAGTTTACTCAATCATATCCATCACATGATTCCTTTACACACAAATTTATCTTGTTGACATTTGACTTTAGGCGGCCTTCGTGGGATGTAAATACTAGAAATGTTGCCAGTCTATGAATTTGTAATTCTAGTTAGATATACTGCTGCAATGATACATTGTGTTTCAGTCAAAAATGAAGTTATTTAATGTACAAAAAGAATGTTCATAACCAAAGAGAGCTGCTTGCCTCATTCATATCATCATAACAGCATGCCTGAGCATGTAAAATATTACCAGCCTCTAATGGACCATTTTCACGAGGCCAGTAGCACTGGCGCCAGCAAATTCGAAACCGTTCTATTTCATTGGATTGCCTTCGTCCACTGGCTTGGGACAATCCAATGCACTGGCCTGGCTCTAATTTCACGAAGCCAATACTGGCCTGGCTTATTGGACTGTCTCGTCTAAATGGGCCATAATAAGAGAAATGACTCTGGCTGGACACGTGCACAACTGACCGTAATTTTAAGAAAAAAAACTCTCATGTAGCTATTATAGCTTTGGTGAGTATTAACTAGAGATGTAAAAAGCTGAATAAAAAAGATAGTAACCCTAACCACAGATGCAGAAACTTATGTACCTACTTTTCAGCAAAACACGCGTGGAGCGAGGTGGGTGTGTTCATTCACGCGGATTCTTTTAACATTCTAAGAACTGTGATATTGACGTAACGAGATAGATAAATGAAGTATCAAAATTTTCTATAAATTTGTAAATCTACAATTTAAAGTGAAATGGTTATAAATTCGTATTGTGAATATGGGCGGCGTATTCGTATGTAATTGCTTGAAAATTTTATTATTTATTTTAGGGTTGAATTAGATTCGAAACGACGATAGATTAATTCAAAACGACTGAAGACTATTACTTTGGCGGATCATGGAGTCTGATTTGGAAAACAACAAAAGTAAGTATGGTCTAATTATATTAAAAACTATCATTACTTGTTTGTATGTGCGGACGTGTTACTTAACTTGTTCTTTCTTTTTATTTTGTAATCACTTACCGTTTTGTTACAGAAGTAATATTTTAACTTACTTTGAACGTTGTTGTTATTTCATCAAACAAAAAAGTACATAAAACTTGATTGATTCCTACAAGTAAGGCCCAGTTTCGTGATCGATAGTTAACTTAACTAATGGTTAAACCAGTGGTGGAATATTTATGGTTGTGCGTCTGAAAACCTAACCAATAGTTATCTAAATAGCGATTTTTTTTTCATTTTTTTTTTCATTATGACATTTGGTGTAAAGTTTTTTTTCTTCAAAATACGCACAATAGTAAGTATTCAACCGCTGCTAAAGAAATTTTAACTAACTATCGATCAAGCAACCGGGCCTTAGTTACATCATAAACTATACTGAAATGTACGTTCACTTGTTATTCTTAATATTTCCTTGTGTTTTGCTAACCTTTGTTTTAATTAACGTGTCCATTATTTTTATTTTATAGATGTTCGAGTGTATACATTCGTAGGTAAAGTGTTGTTGTTACGTTTTGGTTTGTTTTTTGTTTATGGTGTTCTGTTTAAAAATATTGGCTTTAATTTTTTTTATTTCTTTGGACTTCTTTAGCGAGAACCTTCCAATTTTATGTTTTCTATGGTTTATTTTTGCACTTTGATTTTAAAGGTATGCGAAGCATGCATATACCTTTTTTACGTACATAGTTATACATCTTTTGTTTTAAATCAGTTAAAAAAGGATCAAGGCACAGCTTGGGGTGGCTTCCTTCTCACATTCTACTATTATATATAATTAAAGCTTTTTTTTTTCGGCACAGATGACTGTACGGAAGACGAGGTGCATTATGGGAAGTAAGTACATAAACATGCGATAATTATATATTTTTTTAGCGCATTACGAAATTTTCACAATGTCCAAATAAATTCTGACTAGCGTTATCTGTCCAATACTTAATTCACAATGACGTTCCATAATTATATTAATCGTTGGTTAGTGCTTATTTGTCGATGGTGAAACAGGCCCTTACTATTGTAATAGTCCCTGAAATCTATTAACTCGTCAAGTATGTGTGAACGAGACACAATAGAAATTCCATTATTATGCGACTCCCGGCAGTCGCTTGATACCTGACTGATTAATATTATAAAACTGAACAGTTTGTTTGTTTATACGCGCTAATCTCAGGAACTACTGGGCCGATTAATTTAGGTGTTGGATAGCTCATTTATCGGGGACGACTTAAGAGCCATATGACAGTCTGGAGATTCTCAGATTTTACCGAATTTATCAATGTGTGTGTGCGATTTTATATGTCCGGGACACAAAAAATGTTTACTGTAATCAAACAATTTGGATACTTTATCTCTAGGTAGTAGGCTATGCGTATGATGAACATATAAAATGATGGTCATGTAAAAGTCGATATGATAAATTAATGTTGTACCAGTTTTTTTTGTATTTAAAATACCTACGCTAATACAGTTCGGAATCAGGGCTCGCGTCAATTCCGTTTGCGAACATTTTCCTTTTGGTAATTCAATAACTAAATTCACAGATTTAAACACAAACGTACAGCTATAATAACGTAAAAATTTATAGCATGGAAAGAAACAAAATGCATCCAAAGGGTGAAGACATATAGAGGCGGGTAACCGTACCAACCTGCACCGACTAACCAGTGATGTGCCGTGTTGGCTATTTCATGGAATTGAAATGCTTTCTTCCGACTCAAGTCCTGATTTGAATCGTGTTTTAAAAAACATTCTAGTGTCAGTCGGTCCATATTTAAATTTTTGTAACGAATTTATAAAATATTTCGAGATCAAAAAAAGATGACTTGGCACATCACTAGTCAGTCGGTATCGGTTATCTGCCTCTTAATGTCTTCACCCAAAACGTGACTCTGAGAATAGGTATTTTTTTACGAATGTGAACTACATGAGAAACGGGGACTAAGGTTTATTGGTGGATGCTGCCGTTGGTTCTGCGGTTGATCTACCACGTGTCATGCCAACTGGGTGCTAGAAGGATTTATTAACACATAAATACTTTTTAGTGTGACGCTGTTTTTTGATATGATTTGTATTTTGATATATGAAATATGTGACAAGTTACTATAGCTGTCATTCAGAAAATGTAGTTAAGAAGGTTTCGATCAAGATTTCAAGTATTTAATGTATAACAGATGATAAATAACATCATTTTTATTTAATTATTTGGTTAACACCGGTATCATAATATCATTTTATCCATAGAAATGTTTCAATAATGAAATATTATATGAATGTGGACTTGAATAGAACCATAAAACTTCATGGCATTTGCGTACAATTTGAATACAGGTCCATTTTAACTACATACACATCCCATGAAACGCATCTACTAAAACAAGCGTATAACTATACAAGTTTATAGTTAGGTGATGATTGTGAAAGTCACTGGTGCAATCAGTACTCAGAAAGAAAAGTCATGTTAACTAAGCAAAATATTGCCCTATTTATTTAGGTTTAAACCATTGAAACACTGTTACTAGCGTATGGAATTAATGCCATGAACAAGTCCCACACAGCATGGAACTGACGCCAATGGCCAATGGTACGTACGTACTAGTACGTATCAAAGATTGTAAAACTAAATAACGCCTCTATACGGTTCATATAAAGAAAGACTGTCCTTTTACTTTTTGGCGTCCGCTTATTCTTATTCAAAATCCAAAGCACGAATGATGTTAGAAAATTTATAAACACAACATGTTTACTACTCAAAGTCAAATACTAAAAACAAAAGCCC